>CM021104.1:135674741-135970026 GCA_007115665.2 Sequoiadendron giganteum
GAGACACATACCTTCAGAATAAAATAGAGGATTGTATGCCTGATCCCTTAAGTCATGGTGATAGGCTTGTTTCGGTAGGATTTGTGGCAATGTAAGGGATGAAAAGAAATTTTTTGGGGAGACTTGAGGTATCGGGGAAACTACAAGATGTCTTAGCAGGTATGTGAACGTTGGTAAAGGTTCAAACAGAAGGATTAGCCAGAGATTCAAAATGTCTTGCCAATATGCTACATGATGTGACAATGATAATTTTGAAAAGCCTGCTTCATTCATCTCCCAACCAAGACATTAATGGCACCATGAAGCATAAAATATTTTTTGAATCAAGGTGAACTCAATTAAAAGCATTTTTTCATAGAATTGGCAACAAAGGAGAGCAGAGGAACAAGCAAAGGATTGGGGCATTCATTTAGTTTTAAATTTAAGGTGAAATACAATAAGTTCTTCATCCCTTGAATCTTGTAAATTTTGAAGAATGGAAAGCACTAGTTCAGAAAAATCAAAAGGTACAAAACATGGGGAAGGTGGTCAATCAAAAGGAAAAAAAAGAAAAAAACTGAAATATAACCAGAGGGCACATAACAAAAACTGAACCAGGATCTCATAGAGCAGCTACCTAGTGCTGGACCTAAAGCTAGACATTCTACACAACTTAGGGCGAAAGTAGATAAATTGGACAATAAATGTAAATTCATAGGAGATGTTTGGACCCCAATTAGAGGCTATGAATTGTTCAGCTTCCATTACTATGAGAGGAACCATTTTGAGCCAGTATGTAACCCATGGAATCTTAATCTAGGTAAACTAGTTTTACCTAATGTTTTTGTTGGTGTCGAACTAGTGAAATTGATGGCCAAATATTATAATCCTAAACATAAAGCCATATGTGATATGTCTGGAAACCCATTAATACATTTACCAAAAAATGCAATATGTGAGGTTTTTAAATTAGAAGGGATATGCAATGAAAATATTATAAATGAAGAGCTTGAAAAGAAATTCAAAAGGATTGACACCATTTATAGGGGTTGGAGATTACCCTTGCATAGAATTAGGCATGGTGGTAAACCAAATCCGATTGAAGATAGTGAAGGACCACCATTCCATGTAGATCTTTTCAAGCACTATATAAAGTAAACATAATTTTCAGTTGGACAACTATTTGGGATGGAAGTCTTGAAATATATGGCAATTCTGCCTATGGTGATTGTAGCAGATATTCAATATCACAATTCTAGGCCTTTTGATTATGCCTCATATGTGTTCAAGGAACTTGATTCTGGATTGATGGCAATAAAAAGTGGAGCCTTTGTCCTGCACCTCAGTAATTATTCATTATTGATGCACTCTTGTGTTATAATTTGGACAGGAATTTGAGTTGTGGCCCCAAGAACTGAGAATTTCACAATTTGATAAATTAGACAAGCCATTGCCTATTCAGTCATGGACTGTTGTTTGGGACAACAAGTTTGCTAATTCTATTTTTTTACACTTTGAAGAGCTTTGTAAAACCATTGTACAAGTTTTATAATAATCCATGTGACTATTCTTTGTCTATTGAGATAAAGAGGTTTGTCCAACCTAAAGATTTTAATGGACCAATCAGCCACAATTGGGGAGATTGGTATTGCTTAGAGAGCACCACCATGATTAGGGTTTACAAATTTGAAGATACCCCATTTATTTTTCCTAAAAAAAATCCAGACAGGATTGCATACTTAGAGATTGTTAGGCAAATGTATTTCTCCAGTGTCATGAACTTAAGCTCTTTTGGAAAGCAGGCTTTTATGACCAGTACACTATGTTTTGGTGATTTTATTGTGTTAGCAAAGGAAGGATATAATTTTATTATTGATATGTTATTACAGTATAACATGAGAAGAGGACCATTGAGGAAATTTTTTGATCCAGAGGGGTATATTCATTCTACCGAACAGAGGATAAACTTTGGAGGGTATCACCATGTTCCCTATCAGTTTGATGATATGCTAAGAAACTTGGAAGCAAAGGTGGCAAAAGTGGCAAAAGTGGTAATTGAAAGACATAATCAAGAATTGATAGATATAGAGTTGTTGTCCTCTAGTGAAGAAGCATCAGAGGCTAATAGGTCACAAAGTCCACCTGGTGAGGTATCAAAGACAAGAACTCAAGACTACACCTATTTTGCTAGACAATTAAGTATTGAGGAAAGTGAAGATGCCAATATAGGACATGAGGAATACAAATCTTTTGTAGAAGATGATGAATTCATAAGGTCTCCAGAATTAAAAAAAGAATTATGTAAGCAAAAAGGAAAGGAAATAAGAGGACTAGTTGACAATGTCACACTAGGAAATGAGGAACAAATATTGAAGATCTTGAGAGATGATGTGGAGAAAGAGATGAAAAACATGACCCCTGAGAAGGGGAGAGAAATGTTGGAAAAGGTCGGTGCCATGATTTTCCTAGGACTAGACCTCAATTCTGCCCTATTTTTCGATAGTTTCCTAAAGGACAATAACACCACATAGAAGCTCAGCATAGAAAAGGTGGCATAAGTGTATGCTAGATCAAAATACAATCTAGATGAGGAGGCATTGATGATTTGGGCCTTATATCCCCCTCACAGGAAGTTAGTTGTTATTGATACTGAGAAAGAATTTGGACATGTTATGACCTTAAAGGCTGATGAGGTTGATCCAATAGCAACTGCAGAAATAGAGATTAATGTGGAAAATTTGAATAAAGCCCATATACAGGCATTGATTAGAGAAAAGGAGATGTACAAAACAAATAATGAAACAATGCTGAGAGAAAATGAGCATGTAAAATAATTAGTAGGTGTTACAAAAGGGCCAACTATAATGCTTACCTAAGGAGAAATTTCACAAACAAAAGATCATTGGGAGGGGTCGAGTGCTTATTCTCAAGGAAAATATGATGCACTTGTTGCAATGATGAAAAGGAGGCAAGCTAGTTTAATCACTTGATTGAATAAACTTTGGGGAAAAAATTCCCTGAATTTTGACGCATTGAAAGGACACAAAATAATGGATGGTAGAATCCAAGAAAATCTCAGTGAGATAAAATAGTAGGGTAATCCTAACAATGCAGCAATTGAGGAGGCTAGTCGTTTTATGGATAAGCATAAAGAATTGTTTGAAGAATTACAAGGGGATGTGCAAGGATTGATAGAAGCCATTGAGAATAGATTGAATGCATTCCTTGAAGATGGAGGAAAAGTGAAAGAGTGACGGCATGGAAAAATGAAAGCAAAATAGTGCTACAGGAGATTATAAAAAATTATATCGCAAAGGATGCAACATTGGACGAAGCATGTGAGCAAAACGAGAAGATGGTGAAGATGGAGATCATCATATGCAATGCATTAGGAGATGTAGATGTACATGAGCTCTGAGACTACACAAATCACTATCGAGAGTTCATTTATGGCTTAAGAAAGCTTAACTAATTTTAATCTTATTAGTGTTTATGCTTAAAAGACATTTCTGAAAGGATGCATCTTTTCAGGCGGTTGATATATAAATATCCGTTTTTGTAATATAGAAAAGGATTATTAGATAGAATACAGATAGTAGGAAATACAATATTTTCATAATGTTTGAAGGAACCATGTTGCATGTATAAAATTTCTGATAATGAAAAGACTTCTGAAAAGACTTCTGATTTTGTAGCTCTATTCTGGTATCAGTTGTTTGTTGAGTTTTCAAAAATTATTTGATTGTCTCCAACTCAATGTTTCTTGGTTATTTAAATTGAAATATTAGGTATATGTTCAATTTATCAGTGCACATTTTTTGTATCTATGTGATTTGATTAACCAGGTTCTTTAAAGAAGAATTAAATTCCTTTCAGTCTATTATAGTAATCTTGGAATGTTATTTGGATCAGTAAGAAGAATCAGATAAGTGGGATTAGTATTTTGCCTCAAGTAGGGTTTATTAATCACATTCGTGCATGTTTATACTAGTTGTAAACTCATATTTATATGCCAAACAATTAGAGATTCTGCTAGATAAAGGCCACTCATTTGAGACTTTCATTTGACTCTGTTTACCCAACAAGGCACCGATCTCCCTTATTCTCATCACTTAGTTTTATTTATTTCACTTAACATATATCATTTGAACATATCAAATTTCACCTTAGATATTGCTTATACTATTTATACCAAATTTAGATCTTATTAGATATTGCATATACAATTTATACCAAGTTCAAGTTTTATTAGATACTGCATATACAATTTATACCAAGTTCAAGTCTTATTAGATATTGCATATACAATTTATACCTAGTTAAAGTCTTATTAGATATTTCATATATAATTTATACAAAATTTAGACCATAGCTCTCCACTATCAAATTTCCATTGTGGATAGTTTAGTCAAGCAGGAAGCATAGTTCAAAATCTACAGCATTCATATAGGTACACCTGCCTAGGTTTAGTAGAGCCTTAAGAGTAGAAGGTTCAAGTGTACTGGTTGGCCTTGTTAGTTGGCCAATAGCATTGTGAGAGCTTGGAAATCTCTCGTGGTTCAAACCTACGTTTTTGAGACCTAACACCACTTAAGGGCCTATTTTTTCCATGATGATTCTACACATACCCTCTTACATCCATACATCATAGATCCATTAGTGCATATTAATAAAATCATCATATAACATCACCTAGCATATAGAATATAACTGAAAATATTATAGATAACCATCATGAAATCAAATAAAATGCATAATAGATCATGAATCCGCCAGATATCATATAAATCTCAAAAATCATAATGTCAGGTATACGATGAAGTTTGAATAAATATAAAGAGATACAATAACAACATGGAAGTAGGTTAAAATAAAAGTGTACATCATCAAGTACATCAAATAGGATCATGGAGCTATGAGGTGCTCCCTTGAGGACTCATTGGTTTCGCAAGACCTCCTGCACTTGTACCTCGATTTGGGACTAGATCTGTATGTGGAGGTTGTACCACACCCATACTGGTGGTCTGAGAGTGGTAGTGTGTTGATCTAGATGTGGCGTAACTAAATCTCTGCTTTGTCGAAAAAACCTCATGATATCAACCACAATAATTCTTGACCTCTCGAGCAACTCGTGTAACCTCTACCATCATCACACCCATAGCGATCCCCTCAGCTACTCTTTGCAACCTGTCAAATAGAGCCACTACCTACTCACTAACCTATCAGGCCACACTTATCTCAGTTATCAATGTGGCCACCTATGCCTAATAATGTTTCACCTATGCTAGCTACCCCTGAAGAGTCTGTACCTATACCTACAAATCATCAATCTATGTCTACTACTATTGCGAGGGTACCCCAATATATACATGCTACTAACTTGCAGCCACCAAAGATCTCCTCTGCCAAGGCACCATGACATCACTAATGAAAAAAGCTACTCTGCCACCACCCCTACCATCATTGATGTCATCATCATCACCATCATCATCACTACTCTCCATCTCCTCCTTTTCCATCTCCTCTTCTACCATCTCCCCCTCTGCCATCTCCTCCTCCTCATCTCCTCCATCTCTCCTCCTTTGCCTACGACCATGAACAACTGCTCTCTCATGCTCATCCAATAATGGAACCACCTCATTTGGGTTCAATATCCTTGGGAAGGGATGTAGAAATAGATACTACAGATACTCCTTCGATATCCCAACCTTGACAACCTTTCGATGATAATCCTAGAAAATAGGTTGTATCTCTTGATACTTCTCAACCACTGCATCATATGACATGGTGGGCCCCCACTCTGAAGAATCCATCTATCGCTATGCATAATGTGTGACACACCATGGCATGCCCTGTAATCAACCATACTATTGCAACACTCTCCTCAGTAAGAATCTCTCAATACTAAATCAGGTCCTCCTGATCAGGTACATTGACTGGCATAAATATGACATCTTTGTATCATCCTTTGCCCATGCTTCACAACCAATATAGGAATGCCATACAACTATCTTGAGATCATCAAACATACACCTCCAATACTCCAATTTTCCTAGCTTATGCTAGACAAATGGACCTGTACAACCATGAACATATGATCTTTAGACTAGCCACTATCTATCTATAATGGGTCACGTGATGGCAATACTCTCCTATTCCTAGACCTGTAACAATGTCACTCTAGCTGAAAAATTGCAGCCTCTAAGGTACACAAGTTGGTGTAAATCATGGTATAAATGGGCTAACATACAAATGCCCCAAGTACCTTACTAGATCATCTGCTCCCAGATCTGACCCCATCCGATTGAAAGTCCCTTCAACCTACGATCGGGACATAAGAAACCTCTGATAACACCTACAAGAATGGATGGAAGTGTAGCATATGCATCCACCATCTCCCTCCAAGGAAACTCATAACCAGAAATCTCATCATCCTCAAAAACTCTGCACAGAGCATCGGTACCTCCCTTCTCGGTATGATTGTACAAAACTAGCTCTCCAACCACAGGTATCCTCAATATACGGTACACATCCTCAGGAGTCACTATCATCTCACCAGTAGGAATGTGAAGGGTGTTATGCTCACTATTCCACCTGTCAGCTAGAGTAGTCAAGAGTCCTCTTTTGGGTTGATTGAAATTGAATTTGGATGGGGCTTCAAGGGGAAACTTTATGACCTATGATGTTGGGTGTACAATAAGAGATGAAATGATTACAACAATTTGGGCACTCTACAAGAAACTCAAAAATAAAACCATCAATAAGGTAGAAATGGAAGTAATGTTTAAGGGCCTCTATATTTTTCCTTGAAAAGGTACTAGGAAAATAGAAATTGATGGATATTCATTTATCTATATTAATTTTATATAAAAAGTATAAAATATTAGAAACTACAATTTTGGATTGATGAGATATGGATTGGGCTAGGAAAAATGAAATTTTTTTCTTTGACACACAAATATAAGAAATCTAACCATGTTGTTGACTTCTTCGCTAATCAAGGGATCAATCAAATTAAGATTTAAAAATAAATAAACACGGATTGAGCATGGAATAGATTGGTTCAAATTATGGAGGATGAGTGTTTCGACACTGTTGAATAGGACTAAAACATCTACATATTACATAGCCTTTTCCATAGACAATGGTTTTATATGACATCTCACTTTCTATATTTTTTATATAGGATTCTTGTGGTGACCTCTTCCTATTCTAGTTAAGGTGGCAATTATTTATATAGTGTTGAACAAATAATATGATTATGAGATAACACTCTTTAGGATGGAGATTCCATGTAAATACCTCTATGTCTAGAAGGAGTTGTTTGCATAAATTTGTAAACTTTCAATACACAACTAATTTGGAGGTTGTTGACAAGGCAATAACTCAAATCTTGGGAATGTAAGTGATTGGAAAAGAACACATCTATGATGGAAGAATCTATGAGGTGTTCTTAAATAATTTCATTCTAACCATGGGAGGGAAGCTAAAGGCAAAACTATTTTCTCGAGCATTCATCAAATCAAATGTACTAGAGCATTCCTCAATAGTCATTACTTCTTTTAATAAGAACCCTATTTAGGGGTGCGTTGTAGGAGTTTTTGATTGGAAATTTATTAGGGAGGAGAAGTTTCACAAGGAAGTCTTATAGCTATTCAAATATAGAATTCCAAATGGAACAATTTGGAGGTCTTTAATTATTTCTAGGGCATTGTACTAATATTTTATCTCCGTCACAATTTGCTTATGCCTTTGACCTTTTAGATGGGTTGAGTATTTTAATTCACCTCATGAAATAGAATGATAATTTTATTCTCAACCATTTTGATGTTAAGTTGATGTATTTTCTTTCTCAATTTAATGTAAAAATACTAAATTTCGTTCAAATAAAATGTGTAATCTTGAAGATAAGAATGTATTTGAATCAATAAATCTTATGAATTGTGATGATTATAATAAAGGATATTTTGTGAAGAATGTTCATTTGAAAATAATGAAAATAATTGAATATGAAGTAATTTAATATTTGGGAAAGTATCAAAAAAGAATTCAAGATCCCATGGAATCAATAATAAAGAAAAAAAATAAAGGCCTTAGATATGTTATAATATTAAGAAAATACAAAGGTTATTGCAACAATACAGTTACAAAAAAGCTTGTTCAAATACTATAGTGTTGGAATAGAGATGGAAGTATTTAATTATTTTCTAGGGCAATAGGTCAAAACATGAAAAGGAAATGTGTTAGTATGTCATAAGAATAAATATTCATATGTCAAACAAAATAGTAGCCAAGAAAGTTTTAAATTTTTTAGTAGAGTACCTAATGATTGTTTGTTATGACTCAAAGGAAAGTGGCACACAATTTGGAAAGAGTCTTCATTAATTTTTTTTAGAAAGAAGAAGGGAAAACCTAATGATATCTCAAGAATGAAAGATATATGCACGATTGGAAATGGTTAATTAAACTCTACAAGTGTACTAAGTGGGTCTATAAGAATAGGTACAATAGATTGGGTAGTGTTACAAGACATAAGGCATGATGAGTTGCAACCATTTAATTTTTAAAGTTTTGAGATCATCATCTAAATCCACTCAACATCAAGTGGGGTATGTTGATAAGTGATTTTAGTGTATATTGTCATGCAACATAATTCACCAGTACTTGAACTAACTATTTACAAACACATATTTTTAATATTCAATATTGACTAATCTACTTTTTGCATGCTTAATGTTTGGAAATTAAATTATAATCTTGTGTTTTATTATTGAGCTTGTAATCTCTATAAAATTTTCCTCTTATTGTTTATTTTTTAAGTCTATAATGAATAAGGTGAATATAATCGAGATAGTTTGCAATTAAGACCTCAATATTAAGAAATCATGATGTAATTCTTTGTCAATTTGAATAGGAGTGATTTTTTATGTGCTTGTTGTAGCAATTCATGTTTATTGTCTAGTTTTAGATTTGCATGTGTGTGAAAAAAGGCTATTCCATCACTTTGAGAATGTTCTTTATCGCAATACACATAAATTATAAAGTGTTATAAAATTGTCTAGAGATGAAAGTTGAATCATTACATTATGAATAATTCCACCTAATCAATATAAGAAACCACAAAATCACCTACAAAATTAGTTCCATCTATTTGAAACACCTTGAATCAAGGGAAATTGAAGCTTAGACCCCTTTCTAATTCCCTCTCGAGATAGAAAATACTATTCATTTTTGTATAAAATAGTAAACAAGCCACATAGATCTATTCAAAAACAAAATCAGCTACAAAATTAGTTCCATCTATTTGAAACACCTTGAATCAAGGTAAATTGAAGCTTAGACCCCTTTCTAATTCCCTCTCGAGATCAAAAATACTATTCATGTTTGTATAATACAGTAAACAAGCCACACAAATTTATTCAAAAACAAAATCACCAACAAAATTAGTTCCATCTATTTGAGACACCTTGAATCAAGGGAAATTGAGGCTTAGACCATTTTCTAATTCCCTCTCGAGATCGAAAATACTATTCATGTTTGTATAATACATCAAACAAGCCACCCAAATTTATTCAAACACAAATAAATTTTCTGTCATGAAATCATGATACGGATGAGAAAAGAGCTTCACTACTCTATGACAATGACTATGAACCAAAGTGTATTAAAAACATTGAAACACAAATTGTATATTTCAACACATCATTATACAAATAAACATGATTCAATTTCATACTTTATATTTTATTAGTAGATGTCCTAACTAATTGTGCAATATGCTCAATAATGCTTCAAATTTTAAAGATTAAAAAAAAATTACAATCATATATATTTGATTACGATACATATAAAATTGTATAGAAATGAGGTAATAGCCATGTAGAATCATTTGTCATGGCACTTTAAACTTGCAATGTAGAATTGCTTGAACACGTTTCAATGAACAGACTAAATCATTTGGCATATTTTACAGATACATAGCAATGGCCCACTCAATCACGTCTTTCACCATTCTTTCTTTTCGTACCAGGAAAATTGAGGAACCTTTTCTTCTTTCATTGGGCACTTATTAATGGTAGTCGATCCATAAATATTCTTCTTATTAACGACAATATTTCTTCTTATTTCAACCTTTATGTTAACTTTGTCATGTTTGTAAATTAGATTGGACTTTATAACATAATGCTATTTTTTTGCTTTTTGTTTTTTTTTTCATACCACTACACTAGAAAAATTATTCAGCTATTTTTTAATAAGATTAATGGAATTCAAAAATTACAAATTTAATAATAATATGAGATATATTAATTAATGATGACAAATTATATCTATAGTATATTTTAGGCATCGCATTTCATTCCAATGAAAATTAAAAGTTGTTAAATATATTTTTAACAATTATTCCGAGTTTTACTTTTATAAATCATCACATTTAATTTTTATATAAAAATAAAAGAAGTTATATTATTAGATTAGGACTTCCAAACCACAACTCACAATAAAAGTTAGTATCATGATAATTCATATTCAAAAAATGTATAATTTGATGGAATAACTTCCTTTTGAAAATTACATCAAATCATTTTGGTTTCAAGTTGTCTCCACTTTTATTTCATAGGGAAAAATACATGATGACACCTCTTCCTTCAAGCAAGATTTTATTTCGATATAACATTTATTGTATTAAAGAGAAGCGGTCTTATTGTTGTTTGTTGAAACTTAAAACCACTCAAAATAATGCTAATGGACATGAACATGTCATAATGAACATAAATCAATATGCAAGCCATGTCTAAGATAGGGCAGCAAAATGTCATAATACATTTAGGCCAAAAAAAAGGTAAATATTTAATATAAAATTTACTTAGTTGGAAAAATTCTAATTTCCCAAAATTAAAATTTCATCATCATGTTGATCAAGCTTATCAATTAATGTGCAAATATGATATACTTAAAAAATATAAAAAACATATAATAATATACAAATTACTAATATAAAATAAGAAAATAATGATTATTTTTCAAATATTATAGATTTTAACAAGATAATCAATATATAATGAAGTATATAGTTTTTATATATTTATAATATCTCTTGTTCTTATTTGCAAATATCTTGGCTTCAAGGTGTTCAGTCAAGTCATTAGGATTAGAAAAATGTGTTATTTTTTAAAATTTTGAACAATATTTATTTTTCAAACTTTCATGAAAATGCTATAAAGTTTAATCCCTAAATAATTAATAGCCCTAATAAAAATGGACAAAACCCTATGATGTTTCTAATATACTAAAAAGTTAGACATAACATAGAAATAATTTTTGTACATATAACATGCCTACTATAATTCTTACACATGAACCTCATCAATTTGAGAAAATATTAAAAACTTATCAATTCCACAACAATTAAAGCTATGTGATGGATACACAATGGAAATAGCTTAAGAATACTATGAGATTCTGAAAATAAAGAAAATTTAAAGAATGAAAGAAAGCATGAAATATACCTTGTGCATAACATAAAATAGAGAATTCTAACACAAAATCCTCATCAACATGTGAGAAATTTATAAAATTGAAGAATTTCAATGCAAAATTATTGCAAGTAAACAATGTATAGGGGAAAGAGGATAAAAAATTGGCACCTAGGGTTAGCCTTTTTGAGTTTGGCTTCAATTTACTATAGCTTAGAGGGATTATTCTCTACTACCTCCATCAACCATGTCGAAAGACACATAGAGCAAAGAAAAACAACACTAAAACAACCACAAAGATTTACTCAACATGTGCTACTACATGACACTGTATTGCTTGCCAAAACTGATTACATTGGTCCTCTTTTTAGAAAGGGGTTCAAAAAAAATTGGATAGTTTGAACCGACCTAGTGCATTTAATATTTCACTTGTCTAGTAGAATTTTTTGGAATGCAGATTTTACTTGAATGTTCTAACATCATTTTAGAATGTGCATTTATTATTGGTCTATGAACATTGTAGCTTGGTTGACATGGACGGCTAGAGGAAGTTAGTTGGAGATGGTGTGAGTTTGGTCTGTGTCGATAAAATTTGGACCATAATTAATTTACCTTCCAACATCCCCCCATAAATCAATTATTCTAATTACTTTAGCTGTCCCCCCATAATCTAAAAGATGGGTCTATTGGAATATGTTTTCACTGATGTCAAAAGGGGATCAGAGGAGAAGTGTGTTTATCCTGTGTAGAAGTAGATAATGTTGTAATTAATGTGAAAAGGGAAAATTAGGAAAAATATTTTGTTGGCATGATGACAAAGGATGCATGTGAGGGTAGTGTTATCTGATGGCATATTCAATCTGAGTTTCTTGAGAGCATTCCAGTGATATTATCTATAGGTCCAAAAAGTGAAGGATACACCCATAAATGAATTATATTTTCCTTCAAACTTGTTTTAGGGTTTATTAGTTAAACCCTAAGTTGTTGCAGTCATGTCAACCATTATGTTATTCTATTTCAGCATTCACTATCAACAATAGGTAAATAGTCACATAAGTTACAATTTATGTCATTCATCCCATGGAGATGACTATCCCCTCTACCTAGAGCTTTGAGGTTATACACTTCCATTTGTTCAATATAAAATGGCTTATTTCTTAAGTCACAAGATTCCAATTTTTTCTAACCTATGCCATGGGGTTCTAGAGTTTTGTAACCTCTCAACTTAGTGACTTAGTGACAGAGCAATAAGGAGTGTGGAAGTGTTATTAGTGAGACTGGATGTCGTCGGTGAGGCTTTTGGTTGTGTCTCTTTGATGGAGGGATGAGAACGTAGCGTTCAATGTGGGATCCAGTAATAATGACATGGGTGATAGTGATTATAAAGATAACATGTGGCATGACGAGATTGGATGAATGGTAATCCGCATTCTTGTTGAGGATTATGGAGAATTGACATGGCGATGAAGTGGATAGGTAATGTCATCAAGAGTTTTCATCGACATGACTAATGGTCATTGGCGAGACCTGTTTAGATGTCTCCTCAAGAACCCAATGACCTACCCATCAGTGAGAAATTGGTGTATCACTAGAACTATGGAGTTAGTCCCTATGATAGGGCAATGGAAGAATGGATGTTGACTATGGGACCGAATAAGGTAAGGATGAAATGCATTGATGAAACAATTAGAGAGCGAATGAAAGGATGACATGTGGCCATGACCAGTCTAGTGGACCCTGCATAATCAAGCCAACAAAATATAAAAGATTCATGGGCATGACAAGTTTCTTCTAATTTTTCATTGACTTGTTGTAGCAGGTTGCAAGTAGCTTAAGTTAATACTTAAGCCCTTGAAGTTGTGAGGGTGATCAAACCCTTCACCTTGCTTTATCGACCAAGAAAATGTTTGGCACGTTGAATATTTCCTAAGTCCCAAGCAAATATTTGTTTTCGAAAGATCAATGGTGATGGTTAAGGTGGTCAAATCTAATGATGCCCGTGCACCCCGTTGAGATTTCAGCAAGGTTCATGGGGTCAGCGGGGAATGACCGTTATCAAATGTTGAAGATCAACGGTGCTCACAGTATGCATGGTGGAACCATATGGTGGAAGATGAAGTATGCATAGTGATGAACGAAAAAAATGAATGAAGAAGATCTAACGGTGCCTGAAATATGTTATGTGGGACACGATAGAATGGTGATGATGGTGGATCATGACATAGGCTAATAAGTGGCAAAGAGCGATTGATCAATATACTAATTCACATTTGTATTGTGAATTAGGTGGTAATTGTGTGGATGAAAAATGGAAGCAACCCATAGACCCCACAAGGTTTATTTTCAAGCTCACAGGATGAGCGAATCTTGGGCATGTGTCCTGGTGGACCCCATGTATGGTAAGTGGTGTATAAAGAGATCTATGACATAGATTTTTTGGTGATTGATCTAATGGTGATCATTAGTTGGTGGAGATCAACACCACATGTTTAAAGGTAATTTATCTGATGACTATGTTTTGAAGATACGATAATGAACAAGAACTAATGGATTGTGGTGTGAAGAAAGAGATTGATGATCTAGATTCAAAGATGAAGAAATCAAATGGCTAAGCCTATGTGAACCGGGTTTCAATTAGAAACTGAAACAAAGGAAAGAATTAATTGGTCTAACTACACCTAGTGATGAATGTAAATGAGATTTGATGCACAAAATGATGGCATAGATTACAGAGGTGATCACAGAGACAAGAATCAAGGTCAAATCGAATAATCAAAAGAATGCATTGCATGCATAATCAAAATGAATAAAGGAAAAATCTTTGTATCTAAATTAAATTGTGCGATCCTCGATGTAGAGGTTATCTAATGAAGATGTGTGAAATTCCCTAACTGGTGATGCAGATCAGAATTAGATTCTATTGTCAAGAGAATGCATTTAATGTAGTCTAGGTTTAGGGTTCTATAGGTTGTTTGGTTTAGCAGATTCAGTGAATCTGTACAATGTGTGTGTGGTTCGATGAAATGATAGATTTCTAGAAAGGAAACCCTAATTTGATGCACAAGCTAATTTGGATGGTGGTGTGTATCTCAATGTGGTGAGATTGCGCATTGGTAACAAAGGAGATATAAAAGAGCAATTTAAAGAGTTGAACTAGTTGGTCTGTGTGGTAAATAAGCAGGGAGTGTAGTTTCCAAGAAAGGAGAGAGCTAAAAAAAATAATGCATAGCTAATTTGTAGCAAACAAAGTAAGAAAAAGTAACCTAGACTAGAATGCAGATAATCATCTAGGTGAGTATATGTGAGTGTAGATGAGCATAAAGAGAGGGATAGAGATAGAACATTAATTTTTCTATATGCAAAAGTGAGAAGTGCAAAAGGATGTGTTATTGAGAGTGCAACTTCAAAAGAAAAGTGTGTGTTGTAGAATATGCAACATTATACTAAATGTAATGGTGCATCTCAATTTTATTTAGAACCATTTATATGCATATTTGAGCTTTAATTTTAGTAAGAGGTTGTAGCCTCAGTGTACTGAGTTGTAGCTCAGATTAGGGTGTCTTTGCATCCTTGGAGTTGTAGCTCCTAAAATGGGGTGTTCTAGCATCCCTAAAGTTGTAGCTTCTAAAGCAGGGGGTTGTTACTTCCTTGGAGTTGTAGCTCTTAAATCAGAGTGTTGAAGCATCCTTGGGTTGTAGCCCTAAACATTGTAACAGAGATTTGGATTGTGAGGTTGGATTTGAGTAGTAGAATCAAGCAGAATTTCTCACTGTGGTTTTTCCCAACTTGGGTTTTCTACATACATTTGGTGTCGTGGGCATGTGTGTGTTGATTGTCTAACTAAATGTTTATTTTTGCATCTTTAGTTTTCAATATACACATTAAGAGTTTGAAAAATAAATCTACACAAAGTATTTGGAGCTAAGAAAGTAATTGGAATAAATTTTTTAAGGGATAGATTTTTTTATCTACTGATTCACCCCCTCTCACTAGATCATTGTGTTCCAAAAATTGGTATTAGATCTGTAGGTTCCCTAGGAGAATCTTAATCAGCTCGGGGTAGATCTTGGATAAGGTGAACATAATGGTTAGTTAGGAAAGCTTACTTGCATATGATGGACCTATCTTTGATGGATCAAGATATAGTTTTTGGAGCTCATTGATGGAAGGATATTTAGGATCTATAGGATTTGATGTTTGGATGTCAGTTGTAAATAGATATGTAGTTCCTACTACACCTCCAATAACTAAAGTTGAAAGGAAAGCATATGGGGATTATGCTACAACAAGAGATGTAGTTCTTTATTGATTATGAATTTTTGAATTGGTAAAACTTGTGCATTTTCAAACAATACATGAAGTTTGGAACAAGTTGAAGAGAATGTATGAAGAGGATGGTAAAGAAGAAATGAAGGCATTGATTCAAAAATATGAAAGTGGATATGAAAGTATAAGTACAATTGAAACTGGAACAAGATACGATGAAGAAAAGACATCTACTTCTGGATCACAAGATCCCAGTGAAGAGCAAGATGACTCCTTCGGAAGATCAAGAAATGGCTTCAGGAAACATATTGGTGATCAAAATCATTTTTCTTCTAAATGTTTTTATGATAAAGTAAATGATTTTGATAACAAGAAGGATAATCAAAATAATTTGCACATAAGGGGAAAAGGGTCATTTGATGTTAGTGGTAGATCAAATGATGAACATGTAAGTTTCTATTGGTGTGACCCATTTGGAATGATCTCTGATGAAGAGGATGAGAGGTCTAATGAAGGAGTAGACCTAGAAGGAGAACTCATTAGTTCTTTGAATGAGATTAGGAAATTGAGAAAAGAAAATGAAGAACAAAAGTGGAATGCACAAGAAGAGATAGAAAAGATAAATAAAAGCTTTGAAGAATCTAATCAAATGGCGATCAACTTAAATATTGAGTTGCAAGAAGAAAGAAGAGAAAAATATGTAGTTCAAATTGAACTACAATCTAAATCAGATGAATGCATGAAGCTAGAAGTACAGGTAGTGGCCTTGAGAAAATATTTAGCAAATGCTAAAGAACATAATGACAGAGGCCTAAAGGTGAAAGGTGGCTCTGAGATAGTTGATGAATTAGTGAAATCATAAAAGCCATCAAAACCCAAAGAAAAATTTATCCTTGGATTTGAGAAAGGAATGAGTACTACGAGTTTTTCTGCAAACTTGTATGACAGATTCAAAGGAGAAGAAAGATGTTGCACAAATGAAGAGGAAACTTGCACAAGTTTCTCCAAACAAACTACATATAGAAATGAAAGATCAAGAAAAGGAACTACTAGTGTGAAGAAATAAAAAGAAGAAAATAAGCCTACCACTACTAAGATGAAGAAGCTAGATAAAAAAAAGATGCCTACAACAGACATGAAGATGAAGAAATTAGTTCCAAGGTTTCAAAGAAAAAGAAAAAATATTATGAGAGCTGATTGGAATAGAACCCCAAGGATGAGATATTCAAATAAGCTAAATGAAATAAGATCCCCCCATCCTATTTAGAGGAATGCTATGTCTAGGTACCCCTCATGTTTTAATGGTTATTGCTATGTCTATAATCAGTATGGTCATAGTTTTAGAGAATGTAGAGATGCACCTAAAAGGAGCACAAAATATGTAAATAGAAATTCATTTTCTCGTATAAGAAATATGCATGTATTATTCTACAAGTGTGAAAATTTTGGTCACATAGATAAAGACTATAGATTAGATCTAATGAGACTAGCAGTACAAAGCAAGAGGAAGAATATAAGGAAAGATAGATCTTCCAAAGTGAACAATGGTTCACATGTTGTTGAAAAGAAGGTTGATGTATTAGATTAGGTGCACAAGATGGTCTAGAGAGAAATATTGTCAAGCAGTCCTCCATATGGCTACTTCTACCTTACATCACTAATTTGTAGTGATAGGGTGTGAGTCCAGGGAGATATAAATTGGTGTTTCATTCATCCCTAAAAATGAAGAAGGAGATATATTTAGGTAAAACATTATTTTACAAATTTCTAATGACTTGATGGTTGTAGATGGGTATGTGGAGGATCATCATGGAAAAAATAGGCCCTTAAGTGGCAATAAAATTTAGAAAATCAAAGTTAGGCAACTTGATATAAACATTTGAATAATTTATCTATATTTTTTAAAAAATATGTAAGAATAGAATCTATAGAAAATTGAATGTGGTTTTAAAACTACTAGGTTTATTTTATTTTTTTAAATCTATTTGGTGAAAATTTGAAATTTCAATGGAGTTGTACTTAAATTTCAGGGGAAAAATAAGAAGTAGGTGTTTGTCTGACCACCCTAACCACAATAAAATGATAAAAAAAAGTTAGAATATTTTAGATATAAGTAGGGGACTCATGTCTCGATGTGATTCATATTTTTTTGTAATTTGTTTCCAAGTAAATAATTAATTATTAATTTTTTATTAATTTTTTTAAAAAATATAAAAACTTGTATGTCTAACCACCTTAACTTGCTCAAAAATTCATGAAATTAATTTTTATTTTTTAATACTATAGTATGCAAAGCCTAGAATGTGACACATTTTTCAGATTCAAAAAATGTGATATCGTTTGAAATCTATAGATGTTTTTCAATCAGCCTATCAATCAGGAATTTAGTCGTAATTCAAATAGAAAATGAATAATAATTATTTATTAAATTCGAAGTAAAGCATAATTTATATTGGTGGAAAGATGAGAATCTCCTTTAAAAGCCCTTTTCGTTTCATCAATTTTGGGTCAAAAAAAGGTCGTCAGCCACATGGCCCATCATATCACTTAGATATCGCCACTTTTTGGCCCATCATGATCTTGCACATACCCAGATGTATGGTCACATTATTTCTCTTTCAAATGATCTTCAGATGGTAAGAACATTAGTAGAGAAGTGGATAGTTAGTTGTAGAAATTGATACAAACCATTGGTATCAGTTATTGAAGAAAAAGTGGTGCAAATGCTCTATTAAGGGAAATGCTTCTTTCCTACAAGAAGAAGAGTTATGGACACAAGGAAATTGTTCTATATATATAGTTTTTTTAAATTGGTATTGAACCATTACAAACTGGTTCAAAATAGGTTAGTTGGTACAAAGCCCTCAAATGAAGCTAGTGAAGAATGGAGCAAGGTCTAAGGGGGAGCTTCTAGTTGTATCAGATCGGTGTTGTACTTGATACAATACAATTCAAAATATCATTTGGTACATAGCATAAAGTGAACACATTCACAATTGGTATCAGAATGATAATCGATATTAGGGCATGATATCACCAATTGGTGCTAGGAATTTGATTCAATTGATACATAGCATGAATCAAAATATCTACAATTGGTATCTAACCTAATCATATCAGAGCAGGGAATGGCACTCCAACTAGCATTAGATATTATAAATTGGTATAGCGTGGTTGGAGCATATGTTTTCTTCCATTTCAGTATAAATGTTGAATGCAACATTTGGCATGAGAAAAAAAAATTGTCTTCAATTGGTGTCAGTAAAAGGGGGAGCTAAGTCTCTTTTCCATTGTTGAGAAGAGGTGAAGGATGCAGTAGTATGGTGCACTAAGATAAAGAAGGGGAGAAAGGATGAGCCAATGCTCAAAAGAATAGAGCATAAGAGAGAAAGTTGTGAAGGTGCTCATAGGGATAAGTGAAGGAGAAGGCATGTCAAAGGCAGAGTAAGTCTCTTTTCTAGTTCAAAGGAGGATAGTAGAAAACAACTAGACCCTTTGCACTGCTTGTCAAAGTGGGATAATACTTTCGGGAGGAGTGATCCCTTTGCCATTGATGTCAAAGGGTGATAAAGTATGCAAATTCTCAAGAATTTGAGCAAGCAAGAGAAATTCATGCAAATGCTCAAGTATTTGAGAAAGGGAGAGAAAGTCATGAAAATGCTCAAAGAGGAGCATTGGAGAAAGAACTAATAGAAGTAGAAAGAAAAGATGATACTGGTAAAAATGTTGAATTGGTTAATTAGTATCATTGAGCATTTAAGTTTCTTCCATAAATGACAAAGGGAGATATTGTTGGAATATGTTGTCATTGATATCAAGAGGGGAACAAAGGAGAAGTGTGTTGATCCTGTGTAGAAGCACATAATGTTTTCATTGATGTCAAAAGGGAAAATTAGGCAAAGGATTTTGTTGGCATGATGGTAAAGGATGAGTGTGAGGGTAGTGGATTTGATGGAAAATACAATCTGGGTTTCTCGAGAGCATTCTAGTGATGTGCTCTGCAAGTCTAGAAAGTGAAGGATGCACCCAAAAATAAATTATATTCTCCTTTAGGTGATTTAGGGTTTACCAATTAAACCCTAAGTTTTTACATTCCCGATAGCCAATATGTTCTTCTATTTCGGTGTTGATTGTCGACATCAAGTAACCAATCACATAAGTTTCAAATTATGTCACTCATCCCATGGATATGGCCGGCCCCTCTGCCTAGCACTTTTAGGTTATACACTTCCATTAGTTCGACAAAAAATGGCTTATTTATTTAGTCATGGGATTCCATTTTTTTCTAACCTATATTGCAGGGTTCTAGAGTTTTGTAAGCTCCTGACTTAGTGAATTAGCAATGGAGTGATAAGGAGTGTGGAAGTGTTATCGGTAAGACTAGATGGCATTGGTGAGGCCTTTGGTTGTGTCTCTTCGATGGAGCTATGAGAAGGTAGCATTCAATGTGGGACCCAATCATAATGGCATGGATGATAGTGATGATGAAGATAACATGTGGCATGATGAGATTGGATGAACGATAATCCACATCCTTATTGAGGATTATAGAGAAGTGACATGGTGATGAAGTGGATAGGTAATGCCATCAAGATTTTTTATTAGCATGACGGATATTTTCATTGGTGAGAATTTTTTGGATGTCTCCTCAACAACCCGATGACCCAACCATCAGTGAGACATTGGTGTATCACTAGAACTATGGAGCTAGTCCCCATGATAGGGCGATGGGAGAATGGATGCTAACTGTGGGACCTAGTATGGTAAGGATGACATGCATTGATGAAATAGTCAGAGAGCGAATGAAATGATGATATGTGGCAATGAGCAGTCTAGTGGACCCAACATAGTCAATCCAACAAAAGATCAAAGATTCATGGGCATAAAAAGTTTCTTCCAATTTGTTATTGAATGGTTGTATTAGGTTGCAAGTAGCTTAAGTTAATACTCAATCCCTTGAATTCATGAGGGTGAGTGTCCCATTCACCTTGCTTTATCGATCGAGAAAATTTTTGGCACCTTGAATATTTCCTGTCCCAAGAAAATACTTTGCTTTGGAAAATCAATGATGATGGTTAAGGCAGTCAGATCTAATAGTTCCCATGCACCTCATTGAGATTTCAGCAAGGCCTATGAGGTTAGAAGGGAATGGTCATGATCGAATGTTGAAGATCAACAGGTCTCACAATATGCATGATGGACCAAATGGTGGAAGATGAAGTATGTACAATGATGAATGACAATAATTGAATAAAGAAGATCTTATGGTACCCACAGTGTATCTAGTGGGACCCAATAAGACGGTGATGATGGTGGATCATGATGTAGACTGACAGGTGGCGAAGAGTGATCTCTCGATATGATAATTCATATTGGTGTTGTAAATTAGGTGGAAATGATGTGGACGACAAATGGCAGCAACCCGCAGACCCTGCATGATTAGTTTTCAAGCTTACGGGATGAGTGGATCTTGGACGCATGTCCTGGTGGACCCCGAGTATGGAAAGAAGAGTATAAAGAGATCTATAATGCAGATCATTTAGTGATTGATCTAATGATGATCATCAGTCAATAGAGATCGATCGATAGTGCATGTTTAAATTTAATTGATCTGATGACTATGTTTTGATAATACGATGATGAACAAGAACCAATGGATCATGGTGTGAAGAAAGAGATTGACGACCTAGATTCAAAGATGAAAATATCAAATGGCTAATTCTATGTGAACAAGGCTTTGACTATAAATTGACATAGAGGAAATAATTAATTGCTCCAACTATATGTAGCGACCAATGTAAATGGCATTTGATGCACAAAATTATGGAGTAGATTGTAGAGGTGATCATAGAGACAAGAATCAAGATTAGATCGAATAATCAGAAGAATGCATTGAATGCATAATTAGATTTTAGGGTTTGACAACGAATGAATAAAGGAAAAATCTTTGTATCTAAATTAATGGTGTGAGGCTTGATGTAGAGGTTTTGTAATGAAATTGTGTGAAAAACCTTAATTGGTGATCAAGATCATAATCATATTCTATTGTCAAGAGAATGCATTTAATATAGTTTAGGTTTAGAGTTTTGTAGGTCATTTGCAAATTCAGTAAATTTGTACGGTTTGTGTTTGGTTTGATCAAATGACAACTTTTTGGAAGGGACACCCTAATTTGATGCGCAAGCTAATCTGGATGATTGTGTGTATCTCAATATGGTGATATTGCAGGTTGGTGACAAAGGAGATATAAAAGAGTAGTTCAAAGAGATAAAATGGTTGTTTTGTGAGGTAAATGAGAAGAGAGTGTAGTCTACAAGAAAGGAGAGAGTTGAAAAAAATAATGCATAGCTAAGTTGCAGCAGATAGAGTAAGAAAAAGTAACCTAGACTAGAATGCAAATAATCATCTAGGAGAGTATATGTGAAAGTGTAGAAGAGAAAAAGGAGAGGGATAGAGATAGAACATTGATTTTTCTATGTGAAGAAGGGAGAAGTGTATAAGGATGTGTTACTGAGAGTGTAGCTTTAGTAGCAGAGTGTGTGTTGCAGAATATGCAATAATCAACTAAATGTAATGGTGCATCTCAACTTTATGTAGAACCATTTATATGCATATTTGAGCTTTAAGTTTAACAAGAGGTTTTGGCCTCCATGTACTGAGTTGTAGCTCAGATTAGGGTTTCATTGCATCCTTGGAGTTGTAGCTCCTAAAACAAGGTGTTGTAGTATCCTTGAAGTTGTAGCTTCTAAAGAAGGGGTTTTTTGCTTTCTTGGAGTTGTAGTTCTTAAATCAGAGTGTTGAAGCATCCTTGGGTTGTAGCCCTAAACATTGTAATATAGATTTGGATTATGAGGTTGGATTTGAGCAGTAGACTCAAGAAACATTTCTTATCGTGGTTTTTCCCATCTTGGGTTTTCCATGTACATCTGGTGTTGTGGGCATGTGTGCATTGATTGTCTAACTGAATGTTTATGTTTGCATCTTTAATTTTCAATCTACACATTAAGAGTATGAGAAAGAAAACTACACAAAGTATTTGGATCTAAGAAAGTAATTGGCATAATTTTTTTAAGGGATAGATTTTGGTGTCTATTGATTCACCCCCCTCTTATTAGATCATTGTGTTCCAACATGGTCCCAACCTACAACCTTTTTAGATACTTATTTGCAATCACTTTTTCGATGATGGCCAGCAAACATTCGAATTTTGTTTTTGAATTTTTTTGTTTTTCAAATTCCTTGCTTGCTCACTGATCTTTTGATCTACAACCTCGAAATTCAATTTCTTCATTTATGAAAAGTAATCTTCATCATGCTTCTGCACTTTTCTACAAGAATCTATTTCCACCATATTCTTGACCATTGATCTTGGTGTCTGCATGCACCTTCACCTCTAGTTGATCTATTAAATTATCTCTCAAATTTCTCTATTTTTAATATCTACGGATCTCTTTCCAATTGTCACCAACTATTGTGGCAATCATTCAAACCTTTATTTTTCAAATCTTTAATTTCTTAATTTGGAATTACTCTCACTATCTATAGTTTTCATCTTTCTTGATGTCTTACAAGACCATGATATTCGGAATCTTCACACCTTTCTTGATTTCTATCATCTTTGACATATGAACGCTTGCACTTGAACAACCTTTTGAACATACCTATCAACTTTTTCCAATTCGATCCAAAAATCCAACCACAACTCATTTTCATGCAATCTATCATATATTCATTATTCCAATTTATATTCCAACACATTTTCTCATAATGGTTTTTCAAACCATAGATTTTACATGGATATAAATCCAAACATTTATCGTTTGTATGACCTCTCCTAAGGTAGTGTGTACACTCAACACTCTTCATTTCTTGAATGAATTTACTTGAACATGTAGCATCATTCCCCTTACTTATGGCATACTCAAGACTTTCATACTTTGGCCTCATTGTTGGCTCAATTGGATTTCTTGTTCCTTGTTCATGTTTTCCTAATCCTTTACCTTTATAACCCATTATTTTCATGATTTTTAAACCAACATTATTTTCAATATCAAATGCATTATCACCACAACTAACAAGATTCTCGGTCTCATTAACATTTTTTTCTCCATCACAAACTACTTCAGGAAAAACACACGTATGAAATGATGAACTCAAATATTTTTTACTACAAGAAACATCACATCCAATTTCTTTGACTTCAAACTTTCATTTTCTTTATTTTATTTTGACATTTCCTTCTTGTATAAACCATTATCTTCTAATTTTGTGATTTCCTTCATTTACAAATTATTTTCTTCTTCCAATATCTTTAGTTTGTGTTCTAAGTCATTAACCAATTTTACTCTTTGTTCTAATTCTTCATTCCTTTTCTTAATCTGATCAAACAGCTTTATCTTTTCTTCTAGCTCTTTATTCTTCTCTTCAACTTGCCACAAATCTTTTAAAAGTTCATCAATCAGCTTTAGATTTTCTTCTATCACTTTATTCTTCTTCTCAACTTGGCACAAATCTTTCAAAAGTTCATTATTTTTTTCTTTAAAAAGTCATTCTCACAAATTAAATTTTCATTTTCTTTCAACACTATTTTACTGACTTTTCCCATTGACTCAAATAATTTGACTCGCCTTACTTTTATTTTTTTCTATAACAATCTCTATTTTCCTTCACTCTTCTTCAATGTCTTCTTCAAGGTTGACTACAACTTTAACAATAATTTGATTTACCTTTAATAGCTTTGAACACCATTGCACCATTATATTTTCTTCCACTTCATTTTTCTTTCATAAAAAGCACTATTATTAACCTTTTCCTTATTTCTCTAACACCAGTCCACTCTAATGACAGATAAAGGAAAACACATACAATTATTTTTTTCATAAAATATAACAGTTACCTTTCTTTCCTGGAGATAGTGACTTGAGAAAACCTCACAAAACTACAACTTCCTGAATTCATACATATTATTCACCTTACTAACCTCCCTTGATGGTGGATCTCACTTTGGATTTTATGATTTCTTGGTCAACAACCATCTTCAAGCTAGTCTTTAATCGGCTTCTTCCACGATTCACCATCAGCTATGATACCATGTATAAAGATACACAAAGCAGAGAAAAACAAACATTAAAATAGCCACAAAGATTTACTCAACACGTGCTACTGCACACCACTGTATTGCTTGCCAAAACTGATTACATTGGTCCATTTTTATAAAGGAGTTTAGAAGTTTCTGGATAGTCGGAACCGACCTAGTGCATTTAATATTTCACTTGTCTAGTAGAATTTTTTGGAATGCAGATTTTGCTTGAATGTTCTAAAATCATTCTAGAATGTGCATTTAATATTGGTCTATGATAGTTGTAGCTTGGTCAGAATGGACGGTTGGAGGAAGTTGGCTGGAGATGACATGAGTTTGGTCTATGTCGATAAACTTTGAACCATAATTAATTTACCTTCCAACAAACCATCACCTTAGACTCTTTGGAACACATTATGATGAGCCACTATTATGATTATGATCGTTATTATGACTATTTTTCCACTCCACCACTTGAAATTCAAATGCAATTTTAGTAACATTGGCCACACCATCTCTGTCCATGTCCCCCATATCTATACTTGCAAACTTCCATTTTCCCTAGATTGATACTAAATGCCTTCTAAAAATTGAACTAGAGCCTAATCACTAGGTATTCAGAGGCATGAAATGAAACAAGCCATGAAGAGCCTTCTTTCCCGAAAATTCTTAATAGTAAAAGACTCAAACAAAATCTCTTCTTCAGTAGGAGTGAAAAATAAAATAATCCAAAGAATTTCACCTTGTTAGACAAGTATGCAAAATTTAACACTATAAACAAGACATGTGAACTACTTTGTAAAATGTCATGCAACTAACTTTAGAAACATAGACCTCACTTGCAAGAAGCAACAAAAACATTACAAATCATACCCAAAAATACTATTTAGTTTTTATTGATCAACATTTTCATGTAGTGGTTTTTAAAATTGATATTCAAAATAGTCTTTGAAACGATAACATTGTCGTGCGTGGGCGAGAGTGGGAATGGGTTCCAATGGCTCCTTGGTTCATTTGATACGCGTGCTATGGTAACTTCTCAGCCCTCGTTGACTGCAGGGGGTATTTTTTTCGAGCGGGGCCCCTCCTCCTACCGTTTGCTCGCTATAGGGATTTATTTCGCCCCTTGCAAATAGTCCTAGTGTGTCTCCCAACTCCCCAATCTAGGATTATTTGATTTGGACCTTTATTCCTATGGACGCGACGATGGTATCAGAGCTCTCTATGGATGACTGTGGGTGGCCTGGGTGTGATGGTGTCCCTGATGCTTCATGTGTTGTGGGCTCTGGTCTTGGTGCTATGCAAGTGGTGGAATCTACTAAGGGCTTTCTTTGTCGGGTGAAGTCATTTTCTGAGGCTGCCAAAGTGGATTCTCTGCCTTTTTAGTCTTAGGCTCAACCTCTGCCTTGTGCTCACGATTCCCTTATGGTGGTCTGCGAACCTGAGGTTACTGAAAATGAGGAATATTATTTGAAGCAGGGAGTGGTCTATAGGTTTAATGGCTTGTGGCCCTCCCTTCCTAACCTCCATGACTGGGTTTCCATCTCTTGGAAGTCAGTTGCCTCTAGAGAGATTGATCTCTATCCTTGCACTAGGGGTTTCTTTATAGCAACTTTTGCCTCTACTCTGGAGTGAGATCGTGTTCTGGAAAGGGGATGGATGTGGGAGATTCATTCATTGTCCATCAGGCCTTGGTCTCTTTCTTTCAATCAACTTACAAAGCCATTGAATACCAGACTTGTTTGGGTTCGTCTACCAAATCTCCCTCTCTAGTTTTGGGAGGATTCATGTTATGAAGCTCTTGGAAATACCATTGGACACTTTTTGATGGTGGATTATGCGACTCAGGAGCTCGAACATACCACGGTAACTCATATCTTAGTTGATCTAGACATCTCAAAATCGCTCCATGGTGATGTGGTCTTGTTGGTGGAGGACAAACCTTGGAAGTAGCTCTTAGACTATGAGGATCTCCTTTTTCAGTGTAGGAGATACTTCTCAGTGGGCCATTTGGCCTCTAGCTGCCCTCTTGTCCATCGCAAGGTTACTGCTTCTTGGTGGAAAGATACTCTCCTAGATCATCTTATGGTGGGTTCTCCTCCTTTGAAGTCTTCTTATGTGGAGGTTGACCCACTTGAGTCTTCTCGTGAGCCTGTGTCTTGCCTGATTCCTCTTCCAGCTATCCTTTTTGTGGAGCTTTTGTTGGCTCATTTTGTTGACATTGTTATGTCTGAGCCTGCTCAAACCTTGTTGGATGCATCCATTGGTCCTTTGATCGATCTTGTCTCCTCTCCTACGCTTCACCTGCGTGATGGCTCCTTGCCCTCAGTGACTGATGTCGATCTACTTCTCTTTCCTCGTTCGGTGGATGATTTTGAATTTTTTTGGTCGGTTGTGTTGAGAAAGAAGAGGCGGCTCCCTCAATCTGTTGTTGTTTCCTGGCCTTGGGTTAAGGGAGTCAATTTGGTCCCCTCTAATTTTGGGATTGTCTATTCCTTGTCTAGTTTTCAATAGTTGTTTGTCAGTTATTTCTATGTGAGGTATGTCCTCTTTTTTTAATTCATTCTTGTTTTGAACTAGCTTCTTTTTAACTCTTTGGAATCTTTGTGTAAAAGGTACAACACCTTGTAAATGTTGTTTATCTTATCAAAAACATTTTCATGTATTTTCATAAATGAAAATAATAATAAAAAATAATACAAATCAATCAAATTTTTTAAAAACCATTAAAAAACATAATTATTAAAAAAATAATAAAAACACCTAATTTTTTATTGTTAAACATATCATTATTATCGAGCTTCACAAAGTGAAAACATTAATACCCACTTATAAAGAAAAAAAAAAAAAACCACTAATAATATTTAAAATGACAAATATACCATTTTGACCAACTTATCTTAACATTATAACTTCAATTTTCTATCAAAAAGAAAAGAGAAAGAATCGAACCAGAAACAAGTAGTCTACACTTTACACAACTAATTCATCAAAGCTTCCTTGTCAACATGATGTCTAATAGGAGAGAATTTTTTTTTAAAACGTTATCGAATAATATGAAATACAACCTATTTACATGAACTCAAAATCACCAATAAATAGTGTAGAAATTGAGTTGATGAGCCAACTAATAAAAAATAAGTTAAGAAGAACTTATGAGTTTTTTGTTATATTCAATCAACTCTAGATAAGAGCTTATTTTTTAAAATTGTAGGTATGAATACAAGCATTGATGCGTAGAATATTCTACAAGAACCTTAGTAGTGGTCAAGTTGTAGAATCTAATGAGAGAAATATTGAATGCCAGAAGCTAGAAGTGTGAGCAATTACAATGTATAAAAAGTGATATTGTCAATGAGATCACCACTCTTAAAGAAATGTTGAGCACATAGGTTTTTGTGAAAAAGATGTTAAGGACTATAACACAAAGGTGGGACCATGTTGCTATCATAATTGAAGAAAGTAAGTATTTGACTACTCTTGAGTTTGATAACCTAGTTAGATCTTTGATTTCTCATGAAGAACGAGCAATTGAAATAATTGGACAAAGTGATGATAATACTTTTCTCTAAAATTTGAAAAGCTCAAAGAATAGTGGCATTAACACTAGTAGACAAAGAAACCAATGAAATGATGGAGGTAAATATCACAATTATTTAAGAGGAAATAAAGGAAGAAGAGGGGACTTCGCTATGTAAGAGGAAGAATATGCATATTTGATAAGAGATTCAATGTTACTACAATAAGTGGGGTTATTTTGAAAGGAAATTCAAAATAAAGAAAATAATCAAGAAAAGCATTTCAATTATGTTACTAAGTATGAGGAGGCTTCTCAAGATATTTTTTTTTATCATATGATAAAAAAATTGAATAGATTTTTGTGCATAGATTATGACTATTCCAATCAAATGTCAAGGATCAATGGGCTATTTGCTATGATGGATGAAATTTTCAAGACTATGAACAAGCTTGGTTATGGGAAATCATTAACAAATAAAATAAAATGAACTATGGAGGTGAATTCTAAAGAATCTAAGAAATAAGTTAATAATATTTATTACTATCCAAAGATAAAACATAATATTTGGAGTGTTAGATAGCTATGTGAAAATAACTAAAGGGTGGCCTTTGATGATTAAAATTATATATTATAAGAATTGAGGAAATGAGGTTTTTAGATTATCCTATAGATGAGGGTTTGGGTGAAGAGAGTGATGATTCTAGTTCAACATGGTACAATTAATTTTACTTGTGCAACCATTGACATTTTGGTTGCAAAAGTGTTTCATATGTAACTAGTTGTAGTGATGTTTTTGAAATAGAGGGGATTTTTTTTAAAAACATCTCTATTTAAGGTGCCTCAAAATTCTTATTTTGGTGTTGATGGTTTGATTTATAGTGGCAATTCAAGTAATTGTGAGTCAAAATTTAATAACCTTGGAACTAGATATATTTTCTTAATGAAATTGCTACATCTAGTTATCTAGTCTTGAAAGTATAAGAATTAAAAGTGATTTTGGTTCAAAATGAATAAGATAAAGAGTTGTAATGTTGAGATGACATGGAAACTATATATTTTAGGTTATGTGTGTGAGAATCACTTAACTTTAGTATTGATATATCTTGCTTAATTTCTATTTAGGTTTTAAAATGTTACATATTACCTTTTCATGTATGAATTTTATCTTACTAACCCCTATGCTTATGACATGCATTTCTTAGATAAAAGGATAATTATGAGCAAGCCAAAAATATTTTTTTGTGATCCATATATACTACATAGCATGTTACTTTAATAGATTTATTGCGATCAATCACATAGCTTTTTCTTAAATTTTGATGAGTTAATGTGCTAGCCTACATTTATAAAAAAAATTGTACTTCAACTAGGTATTACATAGATTTCCAATTAATAGGGGATTATGTTGAGTAAATAAATTATTTTGAACCAAGATAAATAATGGTAATCATTTTTTTTTGCCATGAACCATAGGTTTTATTTTAAGGTTTGAACTAGAATAATTTTCTTATACTAAACATGGTTTTATATGAGATTCAATTCATTTGATCATCATTCCATGTCAACTAGCTATATATTTTTTGAAGTATGGATATATATGTTGTATTTAGTTTTTTTCATGTCTTTATATATTTTGTATGTAAATTCATTATATTTGTGTCATTCCCCAATTTTATTCTCCTTATATATTTTAGCTTGATCAATGAAACATAATGATCTTATCTAAAATTCTCATTTTACTTGAAAGTGGTACACAATCCTAACTAGAGCCAATGTTTTTGATAAAAGGGTAAAATGGGTTTTACAGGGACCCGAAACCACAAAGTTTACTAATCAGAAGAGAGGACACTAAAGTCCCACCAAAAAAATAGCTGTCCGAGGAAAGACCAGCAACAACTAAGCGAAAAGGACCAGAAAGGTCAAAAAAGAAAAGCACAGCAGAAAAAGCACCGAGAGAACCCCAGCCACTAATTCAGAGTCTTGAGGATAGACTCTGTCTTTGCCTCTAGCATCAGTATATCTTTAACCCCCTTTTTAAAAGTTTGGATCATATTCGGAGTAAGGGGGGCCTTGCGCTTCAGGTTGGCTCTAGTTCTTCTGGAAATGCCAGCTTCCGTATCCTGGCTTTTATCTGTAGTGTCCTCCAAATCCACCACCAAAGACCCCTATTGGGCTTTATCAAGCTTCTTAGTCATAGAGTTAATGATTATGGCATTGTGTCTTGCCATGCAGTTGTTATGCTCAATGACAGTTTTGATGGTGTTCCATAAGTTCTCAGCTTTGGAGTTAATGTTTCTGTTACTCTGTTTCACTTCTTTCTTTTCCTTCTCAGCTATCTTAGTGCCCATTTCCTCAATCTTGCTTTGCAAGGCCCAACTTTTAATTTTCAACTCGTTAATTTTAGAGAAGGTCCACTCCAAGATTTTGGAATGGGACTCAGAGTTGATTTTGGCAAGGTTTAGATAATCCAGAGAGGGCTCTTTTCCAGTATTAGGGCACATATCCTCAGAGATAGGAGTAACAGGGGAGTTATCATTAAAGTGTTTGTCTAGCAGAGGATCAACATTAAGCTCAGTTTTGTTGGCATTAGACTCCTCCGATTCAGAGGTCTCTTCGGAGTAGGAAACAAGGCTTTTGGCCTAGGTTTTCTTATCAAAAGAGCTAATCTTATGGGAGGGTCTGTCAGACTCGAGCTCAATGCAGGTTTTTCCAGAATTCCTGGAAGGACCAGCGTACAAGCTAGGGATATTTCTAGCCAGACTAAGGTTAGGAAAATACTTTGAGCCACTGGGCTTAGTATCATCACTCTCAGAATCAGGTTTGGGTTCTAGAATAGCAGAAGCGGGCACATGGAGATAATCAACAATCAACTTAATTAACCCAATATGCAGAATTGGGAATCTTTTAGGATTTTTCTTGTTGTCCTCCAAGCTTTTCTTCAAGGAGCAGTAAAGATAATAGGGGATAGAGACCCTTACCTTGTATCGAAAATGGTTGAGAAGAGCAAAGTGATAGCCATAGACTTTAGTGAAGTGCCCGTCCACCATTATGTACTCCATGATGACCCGCATAACCTTTCTCCAAATAGCCTTTATGGAGTCAACATCAAAGTAGCTATTAGCAATTTTAACCATGCTTAGCCTTTCCTTGTCCATTTTAGGAAACCTGATCACTGCTTCATCAGAAAAAGCCCTATCCCTAAAAAACTTCTTCCCTTCAATGGGTAATCCCATAACCTCAACAATAAGATTTTCACTGAGTTCCACATTCCTACCAAACAGGGTCAAATTACCATCATTACAATTTTTGGCAAAGAGATTTTTAGCCTCCTAATTAGGGCCATGAAGCTTCTCTAGGAAAGGGATAAGCCCTCCGCTTTTAATCTTGTTCCAAACCTTGGCATTTTTCATGTGAATTTCGTAGCTGTCCAGCTCAGTTCGCTTTCTGTCTCCTCCCATATCAACCAGCACAGTGAGATAGACCCAAACACAAACTTTACTAAAATTGTCCCTCCAAATCTAAGAACCCACAAAGTGTGTGGAGTTCTCTTGTTGATTACTCCACTGGGCTCTGTCCCATACATTCTAATGATTGTGATGTGATAGATCCAACCTGTCCTCATTAAAGGGATAACACGTCATTTTTCCATGTGATTTATCATAATTTAATAGGGCATAGACATTAGAGTTAAGATCGCTAATATTTAGCCAGGTACGCACTTCATTACTCCTAACTCCTTCATTAGCAAAAAAGTCCACAACAGCATTGGCTTCTCTATAGGCGTGTGATATTTTAACTTTTTCAAATTTAGCCAAGTTCAATATGGCTTCCTCAATCCATGAGTTGATGGTCCACGAGGGGGTAGACTTTCCATGGAGGCAGTCAATAATATTTTTGGAGTCTCCTTCAAGCCACAGATTTTTAATGTTAAGGCTTTGAGCTAAATTTATGATGTGATAAGCACCAACAACCTCCGCAAGATGATTAGTTTGAGAGCCCAGAGGCGAGGCAATCACCCCAATGAAATTTCCATAGGGGTCCCTTATAACTCCTCCACATCCTACCGCCCTCGGATTGCCTTTAGTCGTGCCATCAAAGTTAGCTTTGATCCACCCATTTGGCGGAAAAGACCAGCAGACTCCCTTTCTGTCCTTTTTCACCTTCATAGCAGAACTTGACAAATTTAGACTGATGTTCCATTCCTTAGCAACAATTGAATCGTAGTACGAATACTCTGAATTCATGGTCTTCCTATCCTTACAGGCCACAACATTGAAATTTTCCTTTAGGTATTTGACAATTTTGTCAAAGACCAAATCCACTGAGGCTTCTTTACCCCTAAAAATTTTGTTGTTGCGTTCTTTCCAAAGGCCCCAAGCAATATGGGGAAAGGATAAATCCCAAAAAAACCTGAGCACAGGATTCCTTGTCGGGGCTTTCCATTGGGAGAAGAGATCTTCAATGGACAAAGGGACTATAGCCAATGTTGGACTATACCAAAAAAATAAAATTATCAACTTTTAGTTTATTTAGTTCTATATTTTATTCTTTATCAATTTAGTGGATCCATTTTGATTGACTCCTTGTATAGAATTTCTGAAATTCGGAGCCTTGTTTGAGCTTTACTTTTCATTTAAATGCAAACATATTTATTATATCAAATTGAAGATTAAAAACATAATACTTTACATTAAATATAAGTTAGTATTCATCATGACTTCATATAATGCAAATTACAATGTGAGATCATTTCCAAGTTTGTAGCTTGCTTGTTTATACACATCATGTATGTAATTTAATGAAAATTAATCTTATTTTCCTATTATAATTATTACATATTTGGTAAGTTAGATTTCTTAGTTTACATTTAATTTATATGGTAGTTCATACAATGGATAGTCCAATTCAAACTTATGGATACATAAATAAGTACTAAATCAAACACAAACCTAACTCATATAAGTGTTTTCCTATAATTTTTACTTTAACCTATATGAAAGAGTTGTATAATGGATGAAAAAAATTAGACATATAGTTACAATGAGCATTAAACACAAATCTACTCCACATGATGAATTTTAAAAATCTTTGTCCCACTTCAAACTAACTTATAATCACAAATAGACTTAGCAAATTTCAAATGAAATTTAATTTTGATCGAGCATATGTTGTAGTTAGATTTGTTATATATAAGTTTGATAATGGGCTACAATTATTTTCAATTAAAACTATACACTAAATACATGTGTAGCATCACTCTAGGTTCAAATATAGAATTAAAATCTTTAATGTTTTTATGTTTTCACCTACGTACATAAATAATACTTTTTTTAAATATTAAAAAACACCCTTTTGCATTTTTTTAGTTCCACTATAATGGAAACTACAAATTTATGAATTGTGGATCTAATGCACTTCTATTGAACACTATATTTTGTTCTACAATTATTATTACCAATTTTACTTTTGCACTAAAGGCATACTAGGTTAGAACTAGTTAACCATTCTTATAGGATTAAAAGTTTATTCAAGAATTCAAGCCTACTATACTCTTAATAAGTTGGAAGTTTCATATTACTAAGATAATAAGTACAACATTGACTACTTACTATTACACTCTAGTATTGGAACCATGCTATAATACCAAATATAATAATCAATCATGGTAACTTTTATTTTCTTCATATAGATATAGTTTTATTACTATAATGTAACATAATACATACCTTTGTAACCTATCTACTTCATGGAATACAAATAGAATGATGTAAATAACTAATTTGTAATAGCTCTTAGTTTTCTTATTTATTTTTATCAAATTTAAATTATGTCATCAAATATTTCTCTAACTTGAAAATTTTATTCCAATTCAAAAGTCCTAATTGTGTTACCTTGTTTAAGTAAATCTTGTTTACAATTATGAAACAAATTTACCGATCAATTTTGAGCTTGTAAGTATAAAAGAAAAAGCTATCAACTAATAATCATATAATCATTCCAAGTCTACAACTGCATGTTTAGGCACTTGAAATATTCATATCGCAATTTATTGAATCATTCCAAGTCTACAACTACATGTTTAGGCAGTTGGAATATTCATATCGCAATTTATTGTTAGCCAAAGGTGCATATGACTTCTCTACGGACTACATTTTTCACGAACTTGGAACATTATGAGTCATCATATCATAGACTATTATGTTCAATTATTTCACCTAAAACATTAGTGTGCTCAGTGCACAAAACACCATACCTCAAAAATTTTGTGAAAGAGTAGGTTGGAGAAAAGCCCAAATGTACAAATATTGAAATGGAGCAAAACTACACCATGTAAATGCTACCACATTTCAAAATAACAAGGTAAAGAAGTTTAAAAAAAATAAATTGAAAACTTTGAAAAATCTAGTGTGTTTCTTTTTCTTTGTAGTCTTTTGAAATGTATATTTACGTGTCATTAGTTTATAATAATATAATCTTGATAATGAAAAGGTCAAAAAGCAATCAAAAGTTTTTAAAATGCTTTGAAAAGAAAATTAAAATTTGGTGTTTTCTAGTCTTTGAAATGTGTATTTGCGTGTAATTTAACTTGCAATAATGTATTCTTAATTAGTTAGAAGGTTGAAAAATATAAAAAGTGAAAAATAGATCTTTTTAGACATTTTTTTAAAATTATTGTACATTTTTTTCATTTATAACTTTGAAATGTGTATCCACATATCATATAATTTTTTCTATAAAGTATTATTCATTTATTAAAAAAAGTTATTGTAGAGATGAAAATGAATACTTAGTACTTTTATTTCTAGTAGTTTTAGATTCAATTTGATCTTTGTTTCTAATGTATTAATAAGTGTTTAATTTATATATTTTTGTCTAATATTTTAATTTATCTTGTCTTTGAAATGTGTATTTGTATGTAATTTAATTTGCAATAATGTACTTGTAACTAGTTAGAAGGTTGAAAAATAGAAAAGTAAAAAATAGTTCTTTGAATATATTTGTTTAAATTATAATAGTTTTTCTTCATTTATAACATTGAAATGTATATGTACATATCATTTAATTATTTTTATAAAATATTATTCATTTATTTAAATGTTATTGTAGGGATGAAAAAGAATATTTAGCATTTTTATTTCTAGTAGTTTTAGATTCAATTTGTTTCTAATGTGTTTTTTTTATTCGTAAGAGAAGGATTGTATTAACTATAAAAAAGAGTACAATTCATCTTCAAAGTAGGGAAGATGATCAAATTGCAGCCCAATCCCTGATAACCCACAAAATTGCAAAGGCAGACTACCAAAATAAACTACCACCTCTACCATCTGTAGCCACCAAAGGAACCAAAAGGAGAACTGAAAGCAACCAAACTATTTATAGACATAAACTTTAAACCCTTCCAAGCTAGCCATTACGCGCACTACCACACCTGACCCACACCCGACCCACCAAATCTGGCTAAAAGCCATTCAATTTGGCAAAATGCTCAAAATCCATCATCCAGTCCAAGCCTTCCACCACCTCCAGCCCGAGAAACTTCTTCAGAAAGTTGACACCATAAGCCATAATTTGGTGATGGTGATACAAAGTCATTCCCTTGAGCTCCAATAGTAGATATAGGTTGGGCTTAAACATCACACACTAAGCATTTGACCGCTTAGGTGGATGTTGTGGGGCCCTCTTCAACCATCCCTTTCCGCTTGCTATTTCCGTTTTCATTAGTCTCGTGCAGTTACTAACATGGATTCTGGTAATGTGTTCAAATTGTTTCTCCTGCCCATGTGAATGTCGGTCAATGTGTTTAAATTGTTTCTCCTGCCCACTTGCACCATTGAATCCTACGTTGCACTTACACTAAATAGGTTTCCAACTCTATCAGTTTTCATTTGCCAACGTACAAGGATTATTCAAACATCACAGTTGGATATGCTCTGGTAGACATGCATAAGAAATGTGATCTCATGGAATGCTTTGATTGCAGGATATGCACAAAGTGCGTTTGTTGAAACAGATTAAGAAAATTTCAATCAAATGTAACTCACAGTGGAATGTTGGACTTCGTAGTCTTTGCCAGCATCCTCCCTGCCTGTACCATCATGGGAGCTTCAGAACGGAGCATGGGCATCCATCGCAGGATGAAGAAAAGATGAATTTTGTCACATGTAGCCGTAACTGCCCTGGCAGACATGTATGCAAAATGGCGGAGCATAGACAAGGCACGTAAATAGTTTGACAAAATGCCTCCAAAAAAAATATTTTCATGGAATGCCCTGATAGCAGGATATTCACAAAATGGATTTGTTGAAGAGGCTTCAGAAACTTTCAAGCAAATGCAATTAGTAGGTGTAATGCCATACTCTACAAACTTTGTCAGCATCCTTACAACCCGTGCCAAAATGGGAGCTTTCAAATAGGGTATGGACATTCATAAAAGCATAAAGGACAGAGGAATTTAGTTGGATGTAGTATTTGCAACTGCTTTGTAGACATGTATGCAAAGTGTGGAAACATACACAAGGCAGGCGAACTGTTTTACTATGTACCTCAAAGAAATTTTGTTCCATGGTTGTAGGGTATGAACAAAATGGATTTCTTGATAAAGATTTAAAAAATTCAAGCAAATGAAATTGGTTAAATCACATACAAAAATATGTTTTAGGAGTATTTATAGTGATGATGCTTTTTAATTAGAATTTAAAAATTTTGTGACTTGTGTTCTTTCTCTCAAACATTTATGCAGATGTGGGCAAGTGGTGTGAGGTTCAAATGGTAAGAAGATTGATAAATGGTGCAAAGGATATAATAGGATTCTTAGCTGTAGTTGGATTGAAATCCATGAAATGGTGTGTGCTTTATGTGTAGAGGATATATCACATCCACAAACATCGGAGATCTATGCAAAGTTGGAGAGATTAGCTTGAGAGATGAAGGCAACATGGTATTTCCCAAGTTCAAGACATTTACTTAGTGAGGAAAAGGAGGGAAATGAGTTATTTCTCTACCATCACAGTGAAAAGTGGGTCATTGCTTTTGGTTTGTTAGATTCATCCCAAGAAAAACTATTATAGTTATTAAGAACCTTCAATATGTGTTGCTTCACACTACAATGGAATTTATCTCCAAGATTGTTCCAAGAGAAATTTTTGTGACAGACGTGAATTGTTTACATCATTTTTAAATAGACAAAATGTTCTTGTGAAGATGATTGGTTATTCTAAATAATGTAATCTAAAAAATAGGCTTTCACTATAATAAGGTGCACTATGTCACGCCTACACTAATAATGAAGGAAGAAGGTTTTATTATTAGATTCTAGAAAGACAAAAATGGTTTTGTTTTTGTTTTGAATATTTGGCAATCTAGACGATGATGTTGGCTTCGTAAAATTAGATGCACATAGTGCATATACACTATTAGGGTATCTATCAAAAACTTATTTTATGATAACATGAACATTTAATTAAATTGTTTTCATAAACCTACATATGTATGAAATGAAAAGTTGGATAAGTTAGAGAAAGAGAAAAACAAAAGGTGAGGAACACTTCAAGAAAATCGAAAGATGCTTGACTAGTAGGAAATGGGAGATGAGGGCTCACAATTATCCTTGTCATTTTCTACAGACTTCCTTTTATTTGGATTAATTGTTGAAATAGGACATCATCAATTTAAGTGGCAATCAAGTGCATAAGACATGGGCATATGATTGATTCACTGACTAACTAGGAGCATCTAATCATATATGATAGTGTCTAAAGGTTGTATGGTCCCATCTTCCTAGTTATGTGGAGCAACATCAAAATCGATAACCTTGTACATAATCACCCCTCTACCTATTATGGTAGGATATAATGAGTGGGAAATATTTGAATGTTGGATATCTTTTATAACAAAATTGATACAATAACACTCTTCTACCATAATGGCAACCTCTTGCTTCTATTTGATAGAATCTAGATTGACCTATTATCATTATTATGGTTTAGCTAGGATTTTGATTAAAAATATGATTAACCTTGAATCTAGTGTGGTTTTTGAAGTCCCTTTGAATGTTGATGATTGTCTCCTTGTGTAGGAAATAATGTATTAAAGATAGGACAATCCACCTTGATTGTAAAATTTCTATGATGACATCATTTCTTCCATGATACTTTAACTATAGTAGTTGTATTAATACTCCTTCGGTAGTTAAGGCATGATTATTACCCTAAATTAATTGTCAAAACATGACATGATAGTGCCCATGGATTGATGAAAAGATTCTAGAGAATAAAGGTTTTTTTAACTATCACAAAATTGGTGTGATTATTCTTATGAGCATAGTGTAGTAGTCCCTTCAGGATAATTGTTTATGATTACACAATGAGGTGAAGTTATAACTATGCAAAAGTGTTATGTCACAATGACTACTTCCTTCCTTGATGACAACCTAATTTATATATATGTTTCACGAGATTTTGTATTTAAACATAAACTCCCATCTTTATGATAGTCTTTATGAATAAAATATTAAACCAAGTGATGACAATTCTTCAATGGTATTGGGTTATTAATGGAGTGATTAGTGTCCTAAGGATGATTAGGTTCATGGAATTCATCATGATAACACTTGTCTCATTTATGATAATTATTAATGTAATGATGATTATCAATATGTCTAGAGGTTAATGTTAGGGCTTGAGGGTAGTAAGGTCCCAAGTACCATGCTTAACTTTGGTGTTGATGATGGAAATTTCCCCTTAATAAGGTAAGACATTATAATAGTTCAACAATAATTTAGTAACATGCCCAAAGTTTAACCTATTGTTTTCACCTAAGTTTTAACCCATGTATGAGAAAAGATCAAGTTCACCAACACATAGAAATAAAATTTTCTAATTCAAGTTTACCAACACATAGTTGTGCGGATGTGTTTTCTTGGTGCTTACAAATCACATACAAATATATGTTTAGGGGTTATTAAGACTTAAAAAAAATTAGGCTTTAATATTGCAAAGGAAGCTAGTTTGGAAGGATAGATTTGATAGAGAATTTCCCATTAAGGGACTCTAAGACTTATTATAATGAATTCAAGCAACAACCTCCCATACTTAAATTATTTAAAATTTAGATAATTGAATCTTGCAAAGAGCAACATGATAGTGGTTTGAATCTAGGCAATTAAGAACTTACCTCAAAGATTTTTACTAATACATCCCTTGATTTATCCATGGGGTTTAATAGTTAGCTCTTAATAAATTTTGACCTATGTAAGCCTACACTTTATTGGTAACTTAGGAGTGGCCTTCCCATCAAGAAGGTTTTTGAATAGGGAGTGCATACATTAATATAACCTTGTACTTGATAATGTATCGAGACACATTTTTTATATATTTTTCATGCTTTTCCTTACAAGTCTTATTCACAAACCATATTTATATGATCACTTTCCTAGGTCATAATTCATTGAAGTGTTTGATCTAACGTATTTTAAGTGTTGGAAGTAATTTGAAAAAAATATTAAATTCTTGTTCTTTAATATGGAATTACTCTAGAGCTATTTTTTTTTATAAAATTTAGTAGAATAATCATGTGATTCTATTCACTTTTGAAGCTCATAAATGCTACTTAAAATGTACATCTACACTTACTTGGAAAGATAACATCCATCCTAATAATGTAGGATTATGTAATTCTGTTTCCTTATTAATAGCTTGCAAAGCTAGCCAAAAACGAGTTGTGCCTTGCACACACATGCCATTTTCCCAAAAAAAATTGATGAGTCCCTTTATTTATTTTCAAGCTTATTGATCAAATGTTCTTCTAGCTTGAAGTGTTCTAGTTTTCCTTGGTTCTTGATGAGTTGGTTACATTGTAAGATCTAAATTTTTGTGCTAGCTAATTTTTTTTTTCTAATACACGAGGTATTAGTTTTGTGGTGTCAAGATTTGATTTGGGTTCTCAGATCCACCTCTTGTTTGTATTTTCTTTCCTAGCTATTCTCTAAGTTATTATAGTTAGAATTCTTGAGCTAGTTAGAATTATTGATTTTAGTGTTTATGGAGACCTTTTATGCTATGTTATTATTTGTTCATACATTAGAAAAGTTTCTAAGTGTTCATCGTGATATTAACCCCTTTAAACTCTCACACATACATTAAATAGTATTATAAATAGCTTGGAAGTTGTTTTGGAGTATTTACAACCTTTACAAACCCTCCTTGAAGCATTGAAACCCTTTATTATCTTTCAAAATAATATTTTTTGTCAAGAATTTAAATTTAAAGAATGATAAGAAGGTAGTTTAGAATGAGGGTATGAACAAGGTTCATTGGATATATGGCCTACCTTGAATATACTATTAGATTCCTTTTAGTAGATCACTAATTACGTTATATTTTCTCAATACTTTTGTGGCCAAAATTGATATTTTTGTATGTGTTGCAAACTCTCACCTAGCTATAATGATAGAGCTATAATCGTCAAATAGGAGTCACACCCCTTATAAAAGCTATATGAGGAGTTTTTTGGTGTCTAACACCAACTATAGGATCTAACACATGTGATCTATGATATCAAACTCCCCCTATGATTGTTGAAAAGAGACAACTAGATTATTACTATGTGTGTTTAGTATTGGAATGTGATTTTTTTTTTGAAACATCTTTTTTGGTTCGATTTTAACCTTAGGGTTAACTAATTGTAGTGATTTACAATCTTATTATGAATATCATTGCTAAGGAAGCATCATACTTGTAAAAACCATTTATTTCTACATGCAAATCTTGATAAAAATATCCTAATATTTTAGGAAATCAATATTAAATATGTCAAGTATCTATGCATAACTCTTCAACCATGAACATAGATAGAATTACAAGGGTTTAGTTTTTATAAAAATTCTAAAAACATATCATTTTAGTATGGTAATTTGTTTTTTGACATGCATGCAAGTATAATCATGTAGGATCTAATAAATTTGACTTTCTTTGTGTAGTTGGAATGCTTATTTAAAGGTCAACATCATTGCTTAGATCCAAGAAAGTCATTCAAGACAAAAAGAAGCTTATTTCATATTAATCAACATTTCACCATTAGAGTGTAAGTATGGTTGTCGAGAGAAATAAAATTGTTTATCATTTTTACATGAGTGTTCTACATAGTAAAGGTGGTTGTTTTCTCTGGTTGGTCAACATTCAACACTAATAAAAATTGAAAAAAACCTTGACAAGTACTTTCACCAAACTCTAGATAGTGACTTATCTCTTCCTTACAAACTCTAAGATTATAAAGGGAAGTGTAAAAATTCATTCCTCACAAGGGTAATAGTCTACTAATAAAGACGAAAGATGTCACAAAACCAAGTGGAATAGTCAACACCATTTGAGAACAACCATGTTGTTGACAATAAATGTTATCCAGGGACTATTACTACAACAATAAGATAGTAAGTTAAACTAATAAATAATGCAACAATAGAGCTTAGTTACTTAGCCCATAAATATGTACCATCAAAAATAATTCTTCACCTACAATAATACTATCAAACATATGCAAAATATGTTATATAATGACTAATGGACTATATAATCTTGCTTAGGCTATCCTAATAGCATCATGGGGGATATAACACTTTTAGAATATTTTTATTGTATCCATAGAGCTATTATTGACACTGGAATTGTCAAGAGGGAGTTAGAGACAACAAAGAATAATATTTAATTAAGTGGATTTTATTATGGAAAGACATAAAATACAGTCATGCATTACTTCTATAATTTCTATGCCTCTTATGAACATGAGTTATAACTCTTTCATGGAATCTAGTAGGAGTACCAATATTTCCATAAGATAACAATCATACTAGGTTATTATCATAATTAGATCAGCAACTTATTTAATTTCCTATGTATTATCATTTTTCTATCATAGATAACAACAATATGATGAAAGGATACTCTCAGGAAATCATTAAAGCCATAAAAATTTAGGATTTTCATGGTTATTAAGGCTACTGTAAATCTTATAGGATGGCCATTTGCCTAAATAGTTTTATTAAAGTCATCCTAATAAATAATAATAGGTTTTATGTAGGATTTTAGTAGGTACTAAATTATGATCATTTCCACCTTGTTGTAAGGCATCAATTAAAAGTTGGCCATGAAATAAGAGGATTATCTTAGCAATGGTAAGAGTTTCATAAACACTAGTATCAAGATGAAGATCGTTTCATTTAAAACTCTATCATTTCACTCTTATGGGATAGTAATAACTGATTGGCTAGCCCTATATAACATAAGAGGCTTTTCATGATAATTTATCGCTTAAAAATTCCATACCATGTCACAAATATAGAGGAGATGGTCCCAAAATAGATCTAGTATCACTAAGATAACCTTGTAATTAAGTCAAACTATTTTCATGAATAACATAAACAATTGTCCTTGTTTGATTTTATTGAGTGTGAAGTTGTAAACTAACTATTTTTTTCAATGATAAGGTCCTCGTCTTAGTAATGAAGGATGTCAAGGCATAGTAATCTTTATTATTATTATGTATCTTAGAGCATAGACTTGTAGCTCATTTTCCCATTCATTGCTATGAAACCACCTTGAAGAATATTACAAGAAATAAAGGGAGTTGGGTTGTTAGCAAATATTTTAATATTACTATGGATCATCTTATCCTAGTAAGGAAGTCCTTAGGTCACATGATATAATTGAAATCTATGAGGAAATCATGATAAAATTTTGAAGACTTATAAATGAGGAGTACAATCACATGAGTCATGAAAATCATGGTATTAGAAGTCCAATTAAGGGACTCCATCCAACAAGTCTTAATGTCTTAGCCTTATGTAAAATACACAATGCATTATCTCAAGTCTATGTGTTGGTGAACTTGATCTTTTCTCATACATCGGTTAAAACTTAGGTGAAAACAATAAGGTAAACTTTGGGCAATGTTCTAAATTATTGTTGAACTATTATAATGTATTACCTTATTAAGGGGAAATTTCCATCATCAACACAAACGTTAATCATGGTAATTGGGACCTTACTACCCTCAAGCTCTAACATTAACCTCTAGACATATTGATAATCATCATTACATTAATAATTATCATAAATGAGACAAGTGTTATCATGATGAATTCCATGAACCTAATCATCCTTAGGACAATAATCACTCCATTAATAATCCAATACCATTGAAGAATTGTCATCACTTGGTTTAATATTTTATTCATAAAGACTATTATAAAGATGGGAGAATATGTTTAAATACAAAATCTCATCAAATATATATAAAAATTAGGCTATCACCAAGGAAGGAAGTAGTCATTGTGACATAAGATTTTTGCATAGTTATAACTTCACCTCATTGTGTAATCATAAACAATTATATTGAAGGGACTACTACACTATGCTCATAAGAATAATCACACCAATTTTGTGATAGTAAAAAAACCTTTATTCTCTAGAATATTTTCATCAATCCATGGGCACTATCATGTCATGTTTTGACAGTTAATTTAGGGTAATAATCATGCCTTAGCTACCAAAGGGCTATTAATACAACTACTATATTCAAAGTATCGTGGAAGAAATGGTGTCATCATAAGAATTTCACAATCAAGGTGGATTGTCCTATCTTTAAACCATTATTGCCTACACAAGGAGACAATCATTAACATTCAAAGGGACTTCAAAAACCACACTAGATTCAAAGTTAATCATATTTTTAATCAAAATCCTAGCTAAACCTTAATAATGATAATGGGTCAATCTAGATTCTATCAAATAGAAGCAAGAGGTTGCCATTATGGTAGAAGAGAGTTATTGTATCAATTTTGTTATAAAAGATATCCAACATTCAAATTTCCCCACTCATTATATCCTACCATAATAGGTAGATGGGTGATTATGTACAAGGTTATCGATTTTGATGTTGCTCCACACAACTAGGAAGATGAGACCACACAACCTTTAGACACTATCATATATGATTAGATGCTCCTAGTTAGTGAGTCAATCAATCACATGCCCATGTCTTATGTACTTGATTGCCACTTAAATTGATGATGTCCTATTTTGACAATTAATCCAAATAAAAGGATTGTAGAAAATGACGAGGGTAATTGTGAGCCCTCATCTCCCATTTCCTACTAGTCAAGCATATTTCGATTTACTTGAAGTGTTCTTCACCTTTTATTTTTCTCTTTCTCTAACTTATCCAAATTTTCATTTCATAGTACATATGTAGGTTTATGAATTTTTTTAATTAAATGTTCATGTTATCATAAAATAAGTCTTTGATAGATACCCTAATAGTGTATATGCACTCTGTGCATCTAATCTTACGAAGCCAACATCATGGTCTAGATTGCCAAATATTCAAAACAAAAACAAAACCATTTTTTTCTTTCTAGAATTTGACAATAAAACCTTGTTCCTTCATTATTAGTGTAGGCGTGACATAGTGCACATTATTATAGTGAAAGCCTATTTTTTAGATTACTTTATTTAGCATAACCAATCATCTTCACAAGAACATTTTGTCTATTTAAAATGATGGAAACAATTCATGTTTGTCAAAACAATTTCTCTTGCAACAATCTTGGAGATAAATTCCATTGTAGTGTGTGAAGCAACACATATTGAAGGTTCTTAATAAATATAATAGTTGTTCTTGGGATGCATCTAACAAACCAAAAGCAATGACCAACTTTTCACTATGATGGTAGAGAAATAACTCATTTCCCTCCTTTTCCTCACTAAGTAAATGTCTTGAACTTGGGAAATACCATGTTGCCTTCATCTCTCAAGCTAATCTCTCCAACTTTGCATAGATCTCCGATGTTTGTGGATGTGATCTATCCTCTACACATAAAGCACACCATTTCATGGATTTCAATCCAACTACATCTAAGAATCCTATTATATCCTTTATCATTTATCAATCTCCTTACCATTTGAACCTCACACCACTTGCCCACATCTGCATAAATGTTTGAGACAAAGAACATAAGTCGCAACATTTGTAAATTCTAATTAAAAAGAATCATCACTATAAATACTCCTAAAAGATACTTTTGTATGTGATTTAACCAATTTCATTTGCTTGAATTTTTTAAATCTTTATCAAGAAATCCATTTTGTTCATATCCTACAACTATGGAACCAAATTTATTTGAGGCACATAGTAAAACAGTTCGCCTGCCTTGTGTATGTTTCCACACTTTGCATACATGTCTATAGAGCAGTTGCAAATACTACATCCGACTAAATTCCTGTCATTTATGCTTTGATGGATGTCCATATCCTGTTCGAAAGCTCCCATTTTGGCACGGGTTGTAAGGATGTTGACAAAGTTTGTAGAGTTTGGCATTACACTTGCTAATTGCATTTGCTTGAAAGTTTCTGAAGCCTCTTCAACAAATCCATTTTGTGAATATCCTGCTATCAGGGCATTCCATGAAAACAAGTTTTTTGGAGGCATTCTGTCAAACAGTTTACGTGCCTTGTCTATGCTTCCCCATTTTGCGTACATGTCTACCAGGGCAGTTATGGCTACATGTGACAAAATTCATCTTTCCTTCACCCTGCAATGGATGCCCATGCTCCGTTCTAAAGCTCCCATCGTGTTACAGGCAGGGACGATGCTGGCAAAGACTGCGAAGTCCAACATTCCACTACGAGTTACATTTGATTGAAAGTTTTTGAATCTGTTTCAACAAACGCACTTTGTGCATATCCTGCAATCAAAGCATTCCATGAGACCACATTTCTTTGAGGCATCCGGTTGACGTGCTTCCACATTTCACATGCATGTCTACCAGAGCATATCCCACTGTGATGTTTGAATAATCCTTGTACGCTGGCAAATGAAAACTGATAGAGTTGGAAACCTGTTTAGTGTGAGTGCAACGCAGGATTCAATGGTGTAAGTGGGCGGGAGAAACGATTTAAACACATTTACCTACATTCACGTGGGCGGGAGAAACAATTTGATCACATTACCGGAATCCATGTCAGTAACTGCATGGGACTAATGGAAACGGAAACAATGAACGAAAGGGGATGGTTGAAGAAGGCCCCACAACATCCACCTAAGCGGTCAAACGCTTAGTGTGTGATGTTTAATCCCGGCCGGGTATATATGGATGACTTCTCCCACCACCTTGACCAAAGGTAAATCACAAGCCCGTGACGCTCCCCGGCCCAGAAATGTAGATTTTAGCACCTCGTCCAAACCACCTAGAATCTCACTCTTAAAGAGCTTGCAAATGATAACCTCTACATCACCCTTTGGAATTCTCATGTAAAGGAGTGACGCTAGAAAACGGGAAGCAACATGTGAGTGTTCACCCTAAAGCTCTCCCAGTTCTATAGAAATTCTTTACCCAAAACTATTTTAACCGCCACCACCACCTGAGGGTCGATCCTTGGGAGAATCTGTTTCAGTCGTTGGTCGGTGATGTGCTTAAAATCCATTTGTTGCACCTTACAATTGAGATGAATTGCCTTGTTGTGCCCAATACTAACCACAGCCTCCACCGAAACCTCCACTACAAATTTAGAGCGTCCTGCCATAACTGTTAAACAAAACTAAACAAAGCAAATGAAGAAGATGATGGACGAAATGAAAACACCATCGGCTGGTTTAAAGAAGAAAGTTGCCCTCACATTTATTACTCTGTACATTAACCAATGTGCCCGACCATAATGTCTGCCCACCGTCCAATTTTCCCATGGCTGGCAATCTATCTGTCGCCTGATGCCAAATGGGGTACGGCTGGTAAAGCCCAAATCTCTGGGTGATTATATCATGATGTCTTGGGCCGCCAACCCACGACACGCCAAACAATAAGGACTTAAAATCACCTTCCTTCGTGTGGCTGTGGGAGAACTGGCCCATCACTGGAGCCCATTCATGAAACTCCACTTATGCAACTAGGCTACTGAATCAGCTAAATAGACAAGTTGGTTGATATTCGCCTATGCCTGGTGACAGTCGCGGTCTCTCCACATCCTTGCATTGGAGAGACGCCCTCCCTACCACCCACCTTTGTTTCTAATGTATTAGTAAGTGTTCAATTTGTAAATTTTTGTGTAATATTTTAAGTTATCTTAAATATTTGTTTCCTATTGGTCTTGATCCAATTTCTATTCTTTATCTTTTGAATTCTATCTCAAGATTATCTATATGAGCTTTATTTCTAGCCACTTCTAAGTAGAAATGTATATAGATTAATACATTTTTGAAGAGAAAGAACATGTAAAGTTAAGGTTTATGAACATTGAGATTACAGCCATGGAGAAGTTCAAAGTCAAGAAATTTAAGAGGATTAATTAGTTAACAAGTGCTAATTTTAATTGCAATCAAAATATACAAAGTGCATGTGTAGACTATTTGATGTAGTCATTGTCTAGTGAAATATAGGTTACTAAGTTGAATGACAAGCAATATTATTACTCAAGAGAGACAATAATATGTCAATTATTTGTGTGAGATCGAAATGAGTAACTATATTTATAAATATACTATTTAATTCCTTATTTTGACCTTTTTAGAAAAGTTAATTTTTGATTGTTTAAATGTGAGATTCAAATGGGTAATTATATAAATTTTCAAATGAACTTTTAAATTCCTTGTTTTGACCCTTTTGAGATCTTATAATATCTTGGTTGTTTATGTAAGGATAAAAAAAAACTTTTTTGTGAGATTAATTATTTCATCCATTATCTTGACCTAGTTGAAATATATTCTACAACCACCATCTAATTTACTTTAGTGGTTAATTCTTTAACACATTAATTAGCCCTTTAGAAATGTAACATTTCGATTATTTATGTGAGACCCACATGACTAACTACATTTCTAAAATAATTCTTTAATATGCCACATCTTGGCCCATCCAAGATGCATTTTAGAAAAACCATAACATTAGTTTGTATTCAAGAATGTACTTCTATACTCTAAAGTTTTCCTACCTAATCTTTGAGCTTTATGAAATTGTTGGTTTTCATAATATGATCTTCAAACATAAAATGACAAAGAATTTGTTGTAGAAACATATCAAGGTCCATGTCTGCTAGTTTTTGTCCTATAATTGTTACAATTGTCTTTTTCTAACAAATGCAAAGTAACTTATGTTGGCCCATAGTTGTTGTTGCACCAAAAGATCGACCTGTTAATGCTCGATACAATTGCCAGAGTTAACGGATCCATGAGAGGCGGTTAGTCCATGTCACGAATCCCAAGGGGAGCACTCACCATCTACCAACAAACTCCCCCTCAATGGTACCCGAGGGGATTCAAACCTAGCACCTTTGGCTCTGATACCACTTGTTGATCCACAGTTGTTGTTGTACCAAAAGATCGACCTGTTAATGCCCGGTACAACTGCCAAAGTTAACGGATCCACGAGAGGCGGTTAGTCCATGTCACGAATCCCGAGGGGAGTGCTAACCATCTGTCAACAACCTCAAACATAATGAAGATCCACATTGTGATAATTTAATTTTTTTATTAAAATGATTTTTTTTATATACGAGTTAAGTAATAACTTTGAGAGTGCAACATAAATTGAAGCCTTTTAGCTCAAGAATGGGTGCAAATTAATGTAAGACTTGGGAGGTTCATGTCTATAGCTAGTCTGTAGATTATGAGATTGTGGTGAGGCTTCAAGAACTCAACCTATAATGAAGCACTATGATACAATTATGGGAACCAAACAAAATATAGTGATCATTTCTAACTATTCATAATAATTATGTTGGGATGATGTTCTTCTTAATTTTTTATGCTATACAAGTGGTGGAAGAGCTTCAAAAATTGGTGAGTGTAATCATCATGCCAATTATTTATATTGGGAGAACATCCACCATGTAAACAACTAGCAATCTTTTCTCTAGTATGTCATGTATTTACATGAGGTTGTAATTGGTTGCACATGTTAATAAGCTATGGGTTTGGGCATCCTCAGTTGGGATCTCTATCCTCAACTATGTAAAATAAGCTAAAGAAAAACCCTTGTTGGGTTGAGTGACAAGTTCATCAAAATGAAGGAAAATAGAATAAACCTCCTCGCACTAATTTATCTAGGTCTAATTAAGATAAAATAACAAATAATAAATTGGACCTAAATAAATACAAGTAAAACTAAAAAGGAAAAAGTGATAAATGAACGAAGAGGATGGGTACTCCTTAACTATTTCAATTGTCACTAATGATTTTTACCTTAGATCAATTGATTCATTGTGATGATATTAGAATGATGCTTAGATGTTAGATGCCAACTAATAGAGATTATTTTAGTGTTTTGGAGAAATTTGTGTCTAAAATATTGTCCCCGTAGTATGGTCACCTTTTGTTATTGTAGACCTCTTATATGTTTTTTTTTTTTTCTATGTCTAGAACATGTTCATATGTGCTCACACTAGTATTTGAAATTTTATGGTGTTGAAAATTACCTTTAGCAACCTACTATTAACAAAAGAAAATATTTTTGAACTTCTGTGATAACATTTAATCCTTTTATGTCAATGTGTGAGACGATAAAATTTTATCCGCTTTCTGATTTAAAAGAAATAAAAAACTTATTGAAATATTAATATTTAAAATACTATTTATAATATTTTAATCAATTTAGACCTTATCACATTATATTTCAAAAAAATAAAAATAAAATCAAAAAAGCTTGCTTACTCTGCAATGCTGATCCACATTGCTCAAAATGGTGCTTATTAGGAGTTCAAAAAATCTTGCATGCCTTCTAGCAAGACTAATATGAAAAGCAACCTATCGTGTAATGTAAGAAAACAAGGTGTGTGGAGCCCAAAGTCTTCACTTATCTTTTTCTTTTCACTAAATACCCAATTTTATGAACTACTAACAGTCTATGAATATCATTTTAGTATTTACTGTGGACGTAGATTGGTGATGTTACAGATTTGGGTTTTCTTGTGTACTAGGTACCCTTTTCTATGTCCTCTTTTAGACTTTTGCATGTTGTATGTGTGTCGTCTTTAAAACATTCTAAACATGCTGCCTGCAATAGCTGACTTAATTCAACATTTCAAAACATGTTTATTTAAAAATAAAATTTTAAATAATATCAAATAAATGTTTCTTGTGGTACACTCTGTTTAAACAAAACATGTTAAATGATCATTATGATGTCTCCCTAAGCCTAACGTCTCTTAAAATTTTCAAGAGGCTGATGATTTCAGAAGAGCGACTGATACAATACGTGAGAGCATGATGTTTACTTCTACTTTTAAATGTATAGGATCAAATTTCATTTTATATTGGATATACAAGCACTTCTGTTGTTGCTGATATTCTTACACAACTTTAAAATTTGTAGTTTTACTTGTTCTATTTATCATAGAATTGTCATTTTGAGAATCTAAGATCGTCTCAAAAAGGGTAATATAAACTATAAATTTATAATGAAGCAAAGCATTGCGGGCACCATCTTACATTAAAAGTATGAATCGACAAACAGGATGTTTTGTTCAATAGAAATAATGAGGGCATTGTAAAACATAATTAAAGGAGAGAAAATCTCAACTATTTCAGAATAATTGTTTGTATTGATAAATAATTATTCTAATAAAATTTTAAAGCACTACCTTACCAATTGAACTATCATAACTTGTCCCTATATGGAATTATATGGCAGTAGGCTATCAGCAGCCCATAACCAAGAGAATTACAACTCACTAATAAAACTAATGATAGTGAATATTCTGATATAGGCCCTATTCTTTAACCAGCAGACTAAACACAAATAACAACAGACAAAAAATGCCAATAGATAAATCAATTACAGTATTTAATTTTCTGTGAAAATGAAATAAATTACTACCTTAAAATAGAGCAGAAACTACAAAAAACCATAGACCATAGACCAGGTAAGTGGTCTGCAACAAACTAAAAAATGTGTATTATTTCCATGAAGAGAAATTCAGACTAATACTCTGTTTCTCCTGAGAAATTTCAACAACACTGAAGCGGCTATTATATGTATTTTCACATTAAAACAGATCTAATCTTTTTCATGCATAAACTCTATTGAGCGATAAATTAATCTATAGTTAACACAATTAGTAAACATTTACGGCCCAAATTTCATGGACAACTCTCCTACTTTTATTTATTCAAACTATCTAAAAGAGTGCATGGAATTTGTAAGGTGTGTTCCATGCAATATCTTAGGAATTTATGATGTTACGCTCCATTCAATATCATTAATCGACACAAATCATCAACATATAGATCTACCTTGGACTCAAAGTAGTCAGAAGACTGTTTGATACCAGAGAACTGGAAGAACCGCTTGTAAAAGTGTCAACATATGATGGTACAGGCATTGCAGGTGGAAGAATAGGTGCTGTAACTTCAAAATTCAGTAACCTTAGCACTTGCCTCATTTTGGGGCGACTCCCAGCATCAGGATGAGAACACCACAATCCCACCACCATTAGTCGTTCCATTTCTTCCTTTTCAAACTCCCCATTTAATCTTACATCTGCAGCCTCCAATAGCTTATCTAGACCATACAGATTCCATGCCCACACTACAAGCCGCATATCGAACTCTACCAAACTCACATCTATTGCTTTCTTACCAGAGGCTATTTCCAGAGCCACGGCCCCAAAGCTGTAAACATCAGATTCAGGGCTAGCTTTTCCGGATCCCACACATTCAGGAGCAAGGTATCCCAATGTCCCCGCAGCTCGGGTGTTCTGAGTTAGACGATCATGTGTCACCATGCGCGCTAAGCCGAAATCCCCAATTTTTGCACTGAATTTGCTATCGAGCAAAATATTACTGGACTTGACATCTCTGTGTACAACACATTCATCCCATTCTTCATGAAGATACAACAGTGCGCTAGCTATTTCACCAGCTATTTTATACCTGATACTCCACTCGAGCATTTGAGGCTCTTCTACTTTTGCTTCTTCTTCTTTTGATGCTTCTACTCCTCGTCTGTTGAAGATATGTCTATCTAGGCTTCCATTAGACATATATTCATAAACCAAAAGCAACTGTTCTCGCTCATGGCACCATCCCAAGAGTTGAATAAGATTCCGATGTCTCAAACGACTAACTATACTCACTTCTGAAATGAATTCCTTGATCCCTTGCCTTGAAGCCTCTGAAATGCGCTTTACAGCCACAATCTCATTTGTTTTAACAAGATTGCATTTGTATACTCCTCCGAATCCTCCTTGCCCAAGCTTTTGATCTTCTCTGAAATTGTTTGTTCCAGCTATTAGATCATCCGCCTTAAACTGTCGCGGAATGTGGTGTAGAACGTTGTCAAGATCCATGCCTGCTAACAATTGTCTTCTTATGGATGCAGCTTTCTTTCTTCTGAGATAGGAAAAGCACCCCCATAGCGCACCTGCGATACAAGCCACAGCACCAGATCCAACACCCAGAAATATTTTTGTATAAGTGCTTACTTTTTTCCGGCTTCTTTTCTTCGAGCTCATCTCTGAACCATTTGCACTGCTGTTGAAACTCCATGAAAAGATATTGTGGGTCTCATTCGTGTTTACAGCTGCAGAAGAAAAGCCAATCACAATATTTCCTCTAAAATATGTAGAGAAGTTTACTCGCTGTGATAAAATGCAATTTTGGGGGGACTTAGAACTATGAGAACCGCTAGCAAGGTATAGTTTGAGCATTTGTGCTTGGTTGTTGTAGTCAATCCATGCATTCCATACTGTCCCGTTGTTTAGATCAGAAACATTAGCATGTTTCAAATACTGGCGATGTGAAAAATCCTGCCCAATTGTTCCCACAATATTCTGCAGACTGTCAAATGCTACACCAAACACAGCAGGTAACACAGCAAGATCATCTCCAACAAGACCAAACAATCCCTCGCTTTTGAATTGTGGAAGAGTATAACCGTATCCTTCAGATGAGAGAAAGAAGGCTATTCCGTCGCCTTGAGAATAATTTTCATTAGAGTACATTGAAAACACAAAGTGAGTGCTGAAATAGGCTAAAGATGAAAGTTGGATCGTCCCATTATAAACTATTCTGCCTGATGATTGATTCAATTCGTTATACTGTAAGCTGCTACTATTTGTAAGATGGACAACATTATCGGAGACTCCAGCATCGCCCAAAAAATCAATTCCATCTTTTTCCGAAGCGCTGAATTCAAGGAAATTAAAGCTTAGACCTCTCTCTGATTGCCCCCTAACTCCCGAAAAACTAGCTATGTTTGCGTAGTAGAACAAACAAGCCATACAAATTAATCTGGAAAAAAAGAAAATCGCCATGAAATTATGTTATGGATAAGAAAAGAGCTTCTGCAATCAATGGCGGTGAGGGAGTAGTATCATCAAATCATTCCGGGTCCAACTACCCTTCTCTTTCTGTGCACGAGGGCCCCTCTTTCGCAATGATTTCATTTCACTTTATTGTTTGGTCTTTCTATAAACTTAAAAAATATTTTAAAATAATGGTTTAAGCTTCGGGAGTTCGTGCTAGGCATGTTACTCTTTTTTTTCAAAAAGTGATAAACAAAGTAACTGGCTCTTGTGAAATTGAATATGCATAGGGTTAATCGATTATGGTGTGATCTAGAATAGTGATAAATGTAATTTATTTATTTATTTGTATATATATTTTTAATTGAGAATAGATTAGAATAGATTAAATAAATGTAATAATATTTATATTATTATTTTTATTTAAATTATAGATTATAAAGTGTAATTTAATACAGTGATAAAAAATAGTTATTTTTTAAATAATATGTATTTCTTCTTTTAGATTATGAAAATTTAATATTATAAATTATAAATATTAATAGTATTTAAATAAATCATCTAAAAATAATACTTTTGAAGAACAAATATATTAGGTCTTTTTATAAATTGTTTAATGATGTAGGAGTATTTCAAGTAGTAAAAGAATTTTAGAGAACTGTATGTATAGAGTTAAAATCATTTGGCTTGTTCTATAAGTTTTTAATATCCTTTAGTTGTTGGATTAACACAAAGTCTTTTGGATTTTCCATTCTTTCTACACAAGTATTGTTAGTATAATGAACCATCTTAATCTTTGCACTAACGACTCAAGTAGAGGTCACCAAATAATGCAGGTGATCTCCTTAGGCATAGAAATTCATGAGTACTCGTTAATGTATAAAAGAAGGAAATTTTCCATCAGTTATTTCCAACTATTTTTAGAGAACCAATTTTTCATCAAAAAACTATAACGATTTCTTTCTTATTCAAATTTTAATACAATTTTTCTTGTTTTTTATAAATATTTTAAAATATTAAAGTTTTGTTTAAATTATGATTTATTGTGGTTTTCTTTCATATTTAAAGTTAAAATTTTCATCCATGCCCCATATGTCTTATCCCCCCATCCACCAATAAGAAGCATACAAGTTATCTAAAAGGGTAATATATTTTAGGTTTAGCATGCTAGTTATTTTGTTCCATTTCACTTTTTTTATCATTTTTGCAATACAATAACAAAATGACCTCACCCCCATTCTTGAGAATGAAGATTTGAGATTAGTCTATTCACCATATAGCTAGATGCATGTTGATAAGGGTGATCCCACAATACTGGTTTACAATTTTTGCCAAACTGGACATTGAACTAATTTTTTTAACTAAATCTTCACTTTTGGGCACTTATAATGGCTAAACCGTGAAGAATTCAGAGATGATACAAACTAGTGATTTGTGACATTTTGTCTATAGATTCTAAATATATTTTTTCCAATTTTTTTGGAATCATATTGCACTTCTTTTTCCATCTCCTTCGAAACTTAATTTTTAACAGTAAACACCATTTTTAAAGAGTGACATCACTGACTAACGCATAATATTTTTTCTATGAAGGATAAAATTTTATATTTTTTGAATTTAGATTCATAACTACGATATATAGTGCATGGAATTGGTTTCATAGCATTTCATTAAATATTTTTTTTTTAATTAAGTTTCAAAGTCAAACCTTTTATAATTTAGACATGATTCACTGGTTAAAGCATAAATTTTTTTGTATGCATCAATTTTTTTTTCTTGGATCAAGGACTTCAATATCTAGTGCACTTATATTTTTCATTTTTTTTTAATAATCTACTATTTTTCCACATGTGCAGAACAAAGAGCTTGATTTTCGGTGAAAAACTTATGTTTAATCAAACTAAAAAATAAAATACATAATAAAACCAAAACATATTAAAATTGTATTCGATGGATAGCTCGTTCCGAGGACTACCATTATCCGGTTGGGTCTGTGAAGTTTCCTCCATTTTCATCCTCAACCCAAGCTTCGAAGGGAAAATTTTTGTAGAAATTTGGTGCAAGAGAGGAAAAAGGGGGGTTCTCGAGAGAACCCCCTTGACCTTTCAAATGAATGGGGGTTCGCTCGAAGGGGGGTTTGAGTGAACCCCCCTTTTTTCAAAATTTCTCTTTATTTTTATTCCAGAAAATGTGAAAAATGAGAGACCCATCATTTAATAGGGTTCACTCAAAGGGGTGTTCGAGCAAACCCTCTTTGGGTTTGTTCGGACCCTAAGTTCATTTTAACCCCCTAAAATCAAAAATTTTCTTCATGGGGATATTTTTTGCAATTTTGCTTCCTTAACGAAATTGTAAACTAGTTTTGTGGGATCGCCCATAATCAATTAACTAATTATCTTAATTTCCAAGATGGATGGAGAAGAAAAAATTATCCTAACATCTACAAACTATTTATCAATGATAGAATTTCCCACTTATTAAACTTTGGGGCCATGTAAAAAACTATTTTGTAAAGGGAATTCAAACTCCTTCCCAGTGATCTAGCCAAAATAATAAATAAATATTGAAATAAAGGGTCCCCTTATCTAGTATCTTTTGAGGATGAAAGTAACCTTCAGAAAAACCTGTATTTAGGATACATTTTTTTTTAAAAAAATAACATGCATAAACACAATCCCTCTATTCCTTATTAAAACTAAATATTTTTTAAAAATTAGAAAGTACAATTTTATTTTTACTTGATCGTAAGATTTTACAATATCAAGTTTTAATAACACACACTTTTTTTTACTAACCATATAAGAATGAATCGTCTCATGAATAGAGATAATGCCATCTAATATATAGCTTCGCTTGAATAAAACCCTTGCCTTTTAGAGACTAAAGGGAGAAAAAAAGTTTTTAGTATATTTGTTATGTGACTTTTTCCTCAAAGAGAAAGTTATGAAATAACCCTTAAGAATTAAAAAGGAGAGAGAAAAATAAAAGATAATATGATCCTTCGGTTAAAAAAATATAATTAATAAAGAATACCTACACAAACTCTTTTAAAAAGGGTGGAAGAATAATTAGTTATTTAAATAATTTTTAAATGCAACTTTTGTGAAAGGGTGTGATGGTTTGGAAATCACCTCTTAAAAGGATATATAAATCATTCATGTGAGACATGGAACAAACATTCAAGGATAGAGAACTTTCAAGAATGGAGAACATTCAACGAAGAAAAAACCGGTTTGGTGAACTATAGGCATTGGAGAAGGGAGCACAAAAAGTGTGTCCAACTTAGGGTATAGCATACACACGGGATGGTCCTAGCTAAGGCTTGGTTGCACTTGTGTCGAGCATTGTTCTTTGAGAACTAGCACTTGTGTAGAGCACAATAGTTTGTTATTTTTTGAAAGGAATTGGTTTCTCCTAGATTGTTCCATAGCAAGAGCCATAACCACCAATATCTTCCTAGAATGAGAATGACCTTTCCAAGACCTATGATTTAGATAAGTACTAAACTCAATTCCAAGATATTTCTAATTATAAATGAGATGGATTGATTTAATTGAATTCTTCAATGATATTATGTATTCTCTTTTTATCATATGTGTATTATGGAATGTTAATTTATGTATTATTGATGATGTATTTAATGTGCTTAAGTCTTAAAGTAGATGACATTGATTAATTAGTATTTTTTTATTTATATCTAATTTATAAGAATAATTTATATCTTTAATCTTGATTAACAACATTAATGAATCCACTGCTAAATCTACATTAAAATTATCCAATTTTATATTGAGACAAAATAGCATTGCATTTGGCATTAGAACCTAAACAATCTTGTACCTGTGGGAAGTCTTCATTGACATGTAAACTAAAAAGATTATTATAATAATTAATAATAATGTGATGATGTCTTTGAAGAAATTCCTTCTATAAGAGAAGAAATTAGCACCTTCAACATCACCTCAAAATTGTTGAGCTGACATCAAAAGACCATGTGGAAGAACATCCTTTAATACAATTATAAGAAATTATTAAGACGAAGATTTATCTATGATTCATATTTCAATTTATTTTTTAAATCCTTAACATACTAGTCGATGTTATATCTTTGTACTTATCTTTCTCATTCCTTACCATGTATGCCAGACCCTTATAAAACGTTCAAATTGGTTCAGAGGTGATTAGGATGCTGGTAAATATCATGATTTATTTATAGCCACTCAACTCCCCATCATGTTTATTTCAAAACAGTGAGACAATGACAGTCGATGTCCTCTTTCCTACGAATGTCTTAATGAGATCGAAAACCATATATATATATATATAAATTTTGTTCACGATTTGCACACTCTCACAAACAATATATTTCTTATCTGAGGGTTATAGGAAATATATACATTTGGATTTAATAATTTAGAAGTTTGTAGTGCTTAATGTTTAAATATTTGAGCAATTGTATATAGTCTACAGCTCATTCGCTAAAGAAACACGTGCCTCATTTCTAAGGGTTGAGGCCTCTTCCATCATGCGTCATGTCTCTAAATGGCGACATCTAGTCACATATTTCAATACGAGTCATGCACATTGCCTATATCGACGACTCTCTGATCTTATCGACATGTTCTAGTTTAGTCATATTACACACTGTATCATGATAGGGGGAAGGAAAGCCTCTGTAACAGGAAGCATAGACATAGATGGGGACCAAAATGGCAACGAATCCTCTCTTACCCAAACCTTAACTTCAAATGCGTGATAGTTGTATTTTGGCCACGTTTGGCAACGATTGAAAACTGCAAATAAATTTGGTGACCACTATTCAATATCTAACAGTTATGTCATAATCATAAGAACTCCTTGAATGACCTCTGTAACCTGCTTCCGGAGCTCGACCAAGCCACACTAATTGGCCATGATATCTAGTTCTAACATAAAGAGGAGCGTCATCAACATATTAATCCGGTCGAGCTATGACTGTGTCAAAGCTTGTTTCTCCATACCTGGGAACATTTTCCAGTGATGAATATTACAACATTTTCTAAATTTATCACCTCTTTAACCACAATAGCTAGAAATGATAGAATGGACACTCCCCGTTACAAGGTTGCATGGGTTCATGTTAAGGTGTTGTGGAAAGGTGGTTTATGTTCTGCATTCTGTAGTTGCACAAATATTTCCCCAAGCCAACATATCCTTGTATCTTGTTTCTACCTAGTAGCTGGAGCCTTTGCTATATTTTGTCAATCCCTGGTCCTTGTAGGCTTGTAGTAAACCTTCTCCAGAAAATCTTGGAGCCAATTGTTAAAGTGTGTTGCTTAAAACCCTAAATAAATTGATGACTATTAGTTTTTTAAAAATCGAAACAGATTAGCGCATACTATTTTCTTGTTTCTAGTAATGACTAAAAATGTTCACGCTTCATCTACATCTTTTCATATTATTGTCGGATATTACCAAAAACTGTTGAATTTCTTCTAAAATTGCCTCCTCGCTAGCATTCTTCTTCAAACTCGTTCATAGTTTGCTGTGTCTTTTCTACAGCTACTCTAATCGTTCAAGGATTGGATACATGGCTCACAAGTTGATCACACATCCCTTCTAACTCTCTCCCATTTTGCCAATAATGGAACAGTGGGTTCCATCATTTCTATTCTGGATTCTTTGCTTTTCATTTCTTAGGTTTTTTTTAAGAGTAATTTATTCTCATCTTATGGAGCCAAAATATGACCCGAATCTTGTTACATCCTTCGTGCTTCTCTTCCATGCATGTTTTTATCATGTCGACTATAAATTGGTTGCCAATGTCTTAACTTTATTGTCGGACCACTAATCCTAATAAAGAGCATCGTTGGAACTTGGATCGACGCTACTGATCTAGATGCTAGCAGTATCTTAGGGAAATGAACCTAATTTGTAAGAAACCTAGATATGTATAAAGGACACATAAATGATATCATTGCACACTGAACTATGACTGGACGAAGAATAAAATTTTGCACAACAAAGAGAGATATTTGATCTTGGTATCGCCCCATCAGGATTATTGGCTTCATCAATATAGTTATTAACTAGCTCTAGATGTCGACTGTAGCTATCCCTAGGATAAGAAAGACTCCATAACAATGTTGGAAATTGCTTAAGATCTTTTTATATTTTATGTAAAATATTTTTCTCTAATTTTTTTTTTTTGTTTTCTTAATGTACGTCTAGTATTAAGGTGGATTTGAAATAAATTCATAAAAAAAATTTATTGGGCATTTACCTCTACTATTAGGGTGGGTTTGAAACAAATTCATAAAAAAATATTTTATTGGAAATTTATATAACTTTCAATACATTTTTTTTTAATATTTGACTCTCATTTACATAGAATTCCTCTTCACCAGACATAGATTAAATCCCATTAAGTGAGGATCTATAATTATTTTTCAAGTTAATTGAAAGGTGTAGAAATCATTATTCTAGTCTACATCTTTTACAAATTCATTGGTGTTACAAGCCTATATATCTCAAGAGTCTTGATGTGTGGCTTACCTAATTTACCTAATTTAACATATTATTTGGTCCCATCATGGATGAAAAAGTTTTAACATTTTTTTTCTCTCTCTATCATGAATTTGGCCATTAGGAAAGTTAGGTCTATTAAGACCAAATTTGCAAAATTTATCAAAAAAATATTTCATTAAAAATATTATTCAATAATATGAATAAAGAAAATTCTATTAATATTTAGAAGGCATTGAGTACACATTTAATGGATCATACACAAGTCAAATAGAAGACATGTTCTTATTTAAATTAATATTATCCAAAACATTAGTTCGTCACCCTAATTTTATTATTAATATATTAGTATTTTTAGGGTGAAAATTATATATCCATACTAATTTTTAATTATCTTTCAGTTTATTTTAAGTGATTTCACTATGCTTATCATGTTTTTCAAAATAAATATCTAAATTTGTTTAATGCAAGTTACATTGTGGGCCCATAACCCATAGGTCCTTGGATTCACATTTTAAATTTAGGGAAATTAAAATATGTTCGAATGAATTATTTTTTATTAAGTAAGAAGGGATTTTGAAAGGACCCTAATCCCTTTTTTAGAAAAGGATATTACAATCAAAGCATACAACTCGGCTGAATATCCCGATCGAATAGACTAGCCAAAAATAGCAACTAGTCAGGAACAACGGGATAAAATAGACTAGTAGCAAGATCACAACCACCAGGACTAAATAAAATAGAGACATCCAAACATAGAGAAACAGTTTAAGCACTAGAGCTTGAAACCAACAACGTTTCCTTCAAACGAAACTCATCAAAAGTTTTTTTAAGAGTACATTTATTTTTCCTTTGCACAACTGTCCAAGGAGTATCATAAACTAAATTAGAAATAGAATCAAGAGGAGTCTCATGGGAGGCATCACTTATCATAGAGGGAACAACCAAGTTTTGAACCAGATCTGTAGAAACCACTGGAGATACAACACCATCAAAAATAGGATTCGGAGAGGTAGGGTCCTTAGAGGAGGCAACACCATAATTGATGAAACATCCTTATTTTGAGCTAGAGCAACATAATCTATTGGAGAAACAAAAACCTTAGTACTAGATTTATTTTTTTGAGCTAGAGATGGAGGTTTCAAAGCCTCACTATCAGAAGCATAGTTTGCATTAGCGTAAACAGTTAGATGTTCCTTGTGAGCATTCTTCCACTAGGTGGAAGAAAAAATAGGATGAAAGGCATTAGGGAAATCATGGGCCAAGTGTCCAATAGCAAAACAACGTTTGCAGCGAAAGGGGATACCTTTGTAATCCACAAGTTGAGACTAGGACCAACCATTAACCTCAAGCAATGCCTCTCTAGGTAAAGCCTGAGATAAATCTACCTCCACCAAAATCCTAGCAAAGGAGGTATGAGTAAAATTCTTGGAGACATGCTCCACTTTTAAAAATCTACCAAGAGCATTACCAATTCCCTCAAAAGAAGAGGGGCACTAGAACTGTAAGGGAGGATATGGCAATCTTACCCAAACATGAATTATATCAATAGGTTTCTTCACAGGGTTGAAGGAATGGACCTAAGGCCTCATAGACAGTGGGTGAGAATCCCATTCCCACAAACGATGATCTAAAACAAAATGTTTATCTTTAGAAGAGATAAAACCAATAACAAAAAATCCTCTAGTTGAAGGATAAATTTCCATCATACCTTCCACAACTAGAGACCAATTTCTAGAAATCCATTGGTGCAAATTGAGAAGTGAAGGCCAAAAATGACAGAACTTGCAAATCAAGGCAGTCTTGGAAAATAATTCAATGCATTTTGAAACTTCCTTACCTAGAGAAATCACAAGAGAAGTAGTTTCACATTTCAAAGGGTGCACAAAACTCACCCCATCCTTTTTATTTCGAACAACATATGTGAATAAACCTAAAACATTTCATTTCACTGCATTAACCCCACCATGAGAGCCCACAGTTGAATGCCCATCCATAACCCCCTCCACTAAGAAATTTCAATATGCAGTAGAGAGATCCACAGTGAGATTACACCCAGGCAAAGAGGCGTGAGACAAGGGAGCGAAAAAATAGTAGGGCAGATGGGAGTTCAAAATTTTCATTGGGTGGGAAGGACTAGAGATGTGGTCCATTTTCATTGGGCGGGAAGGACTAAAGTTTTTGAATGAATTGTTGAAAATAACGTAGCATAGGATATAAATGCATAGGAGCATGCTATTTCTACATCTTAAATATTGGAAATATTATGTCGTTTAAATGCATTGGCTATAATAAAATAAGGCTTCTTAGGATAATACATGGGGACGTGTTGAATTTTATGGGAGGATAGATAGCCTCTAAGAAAATTAAAAATATAAATTGAAATATTAATTATCTTTTCATGCACAATATAATAATATCATATAGATCAATATGTATCCAAGCCTAGGGACATATTTATGGAATTCCATAATATTCCCTCTCCTTATGTACCCTTACTTCAATTTTATGATGATATCCCCAATAAAACAAAAAGTTGTGTTCCAATTTACTATTAGTTTTACAACATGGTTTTCAATGTGAGGTATCCTCATTTTTATAAGCCAAAACTTCATACAAAAAAATAATTGAACAAATTTTCATCCTAGAAGTAATTTAAGATATATAATTAGCATAGTTTCTTAAACAAAGATTAAAATAGTATTTATTTATGAAGTACTCTTTAGGTGAAAATAATTTACTATTATTCTATTTCTATTTAAGATACATTGTGAGATTATTTGTATCATCTTTTGTTTTAATTTGTACATTGTTATTGAACTCAATCAACCCAATAACCTTGTACAATTGCCATATGTAGGACTAAGATTCTATTTGAAAAGAGGATATTCATTTAGTTGGGAATGCATGAATATCATCTTGGAATGTATGTTGAAGTTATAGATTATACTTTTATAAGTTTATAAGTGGCCACATAGTATTGGATATGCATATAAATAATTGTTTGGCCACGTTGTAATACTTCGAAGGATTTACATGAGTGGGTAAAATGGTAAAGTTGTTATATATTTTTGTATAGATTATATGTAGTTTGAAACAATGAGTAACTACATAGCATGGGTTATGCATGTCATTTATTAGATAAATGTATGCCAATACAAGATAATATTTTTGTAAATTTAATGTTGAAGTTACATGTAATAAGGAAAACATCTACATTAATGAAAATAGGTTACATGAGAGAAAATTGATCAAATTGAAAAATATGTGATTAACATATAGAATAGCCTTAGTTTCTTTAATTGTAATTTTTTTATATGTATGCATGTACAGTTCTTATCATAATTTTCATTAAAAATAATATTTCTCTTGAAATAATAAAAGAGAGATCTATGAATTAAAATAAATAAAGTAATGCAGATGAATATATATATATATATATATGAATAAATGTATTCAATATCAATTTCATTAATTATTGATCGTGCGCTTCTTTGAGTTGTGATGCAGATGCATTTTATGCTATAGAGGATAGTAGTTGATTTACAAGGGGAGAAATGTTGTGTGAATTTTTCCACAAAGAGAAAGTTATAAAATAACATTTTAGAATTAAAAGGGATATAGAAAAATAAAGGATAATATGATCCTTTTCTTAAAAGAGATAAATAATAAAGAATAATGAATAAGAACTCTCTTGAAAAGGGTGGAAGAATAATTAGTTATTTAAATAATTATTAACTGCAACCATTGTGAAAGGGTGTGATGGTTTGGAAATCACCCCTTAAAAGGATATATAAATCATTCATGTGAGACATGGAAAAAATATTCAAGGATGGAGAGCTTTCAAGAATGGAGAGCATTCAAGGAAGAAGAAAGTGGTTTGGTGAGCTATGGGCATTGGAAAAGGGGGCACATAGAGTTTTCCCAACTCAGGGTACAGTGTACACCTAGGATGGTCCTAGCTAAGGCTTGGTTGCGCTTGTGTTGAGCATTGTTATTTTGAGAACCAACACTTGTGTAGAGAGCAATAGTGTGTTATGTTTTGAAAGGAATTGGTTCCTCCTATATTTTTCCGTAGTAAGAGCCATAACCACCAACATCTTCCTAGGATGATAATGACCTTTCTAAGACCTATGATTCAGATAAGTACAAAACTCAATTCTAAGATATTTCTAATTATAAATGAGATGCATTCATTTAATTGAATTCTTTAATGATATTATGTATTCTCTTTAATCATATTTATATTATGGAATGATAATTTATGTATTATTTGTGATGTATTCAATGTTCTTAAGTCTAAAAGTAGATGCCATTGATTAATTAATATTTTTTGTATTTATATCTAATTTATAAGAATAATTTATATCTTTAATATTGATTAACAACAATAATAAATGCATTTCCAAATCTATATTAAAATTATCCAATTTTATACATGGGAAAAAGTAGCATTACACTATTAGAAATTACTTTGTAAATGATTTTAGAATTTATTTTTAATGTCATTTTTGACACATAAATTATGAATTTCTATATCAATTTTAAATATTTTTAAATATAAATTCAATTCATAATGATATTAGAATAATTGAAACTAATTGATATGATTATTCCATTTAGCTTGTTTGGTTAACATTTTTTGTCAAGGTTTTAGGTTTTGACATTTATGGTCTTGGGTTACTTTAGGGTTTATATTTTGATAGAATGGAGGTTTCATGTTTCTAAATTTTAGTATATATTGAAACCAAATTAAGAATGTCCACTTAATATTAAAATTTTAGTATTAGTCTATGGTTTTGAACCACCAAAAATATGAATAGGAAAAGAGGATTACCCAATGAGCCTCTAAGGTTTTTCACCTTAGAAGCTAGCTTTTGGGAGAATGGCTCTCTTTCACACCTTTTCATCTCCACCCTGTAGGAACTACGAGATTGCTCCAAGGATACTTTCAGCATCTAGGGGTCACAGACTGACCAAAAATGTTAACCAAACAAGCTAAATGGAATAATCATATCAATTAGTTTCAATTAGGTTTTGACATTTATGGTCTTGGGTTAATTTAGGGTTTATATTTTGATATAATGGAGGTTCCATGTTTCTAAATTTTAGTATATATTGAAACCAAATTAAGAATGTCCACTTAATATTAAAATTTTAGTATTAGTTTATGGTTTTGAACCACCAAAAATATGAATAGGAAAAGAGGATTACCCAATGAGCCTCTAAGGTTTTTCACCTTAGAAGCTAGCTTTTGGGAGAATGGCTCTCTTTCACACCTTTTCATCTTTAGGGCTCATTCAAAGGGGGAGTTAGGGGCTTAAGGTGTGATGTGTGTGGGGTTCCCTAGATGCAATAAAATGAAAATGAAAGCTAACTAGTAATGTAAAACCTAATAATGCAACTAAGCTGGAAAACACATTGAGATATACAAGCATATACAAATGACCTAAGAAATATGAACTGTAAACTATTATAGAAATGGATAATATTGAAGAGGTGTGAACCTTGAATCTTGTAGGGGTTGGAAATGCTTCTGAATTTGATGTAGATGTCAAAAGGGACACTTGTTCCAAGTGAGGCAACCTAGTCCTTCTTCGGGAAATTTTTTGAAAATTGGTCAGGGGCCCATTTCAGCCAAAAGGGTATCTAGATCTACCAATATTTTTGGAAAATAGTTTCAGTGGGACTAGGTCACCCAAAGTGGCAACCTAGTCCTCTTCTGAATTTCTGTGAACCAGAAAATTGGATTTGAGGCCTTTTGTCTTTTTTTTCTGCTTCTTCAGGTACCTGGTCCCAAAAGTGAAGATTTTGGTCTGTGGAAGTCTTCCAAGCTTCAAATAGGGGTTCTTCAACCTTAGAGACCTTGATCAACTTGTTGAATGATCTTTAAGCTTCCAATGCACCTAAATTTGCAAACACACGTAGAGAGAGAAAAAATATTGATTGTTAGAGTATGGGGGCTTGCCTTGGTCAAGCCCCTTTGTAGATAATTAAATCAAATTTGATGAAATGAAATGGGAAAGCATGAGATGTGCAGAAATATAGTTACTTACCTTTCCATGTTGGTTGATCTTTAGTTGTAACAATGGAGGTTCAACCCTTGAGTGCTTCAACAATGATGTCTTGTTGACCTAGAATCTGAAACCCTACCTTGCTTGAGAAGAAGGAGAGATGAGAGGTGAGAAGAATGTGTGTTGAGAAGAATGAGGGTACCAAATAATAAATTAGGGTTTTTAGGCTTATTTATACAAGTTATGCCCTAATTTTCCTAAACTAGCACCATATAGGCCGACCTTAGGGTTTTAGAGACAAGAATCCTGAAAGAATTTAAGTTAAAATTGAAACTTATGCCACATGGGACTAGGTCACCCAACATGGTGACCTAGTCCACCTGGGAAAATTTAATTAATTTTTGATATTTAAAATGTAATTATTTGTGTTTTTCAGGATTATCTCACAAAACACAATGAAGTTGGACATGTATACATATTAAGGGGTCATTATAGCATAACAAAGGGTTGATTTGGTGATGAAAAGCCTCAAAAAGAGTAAAAATGATTTACAACACTTTGGCACAAGGCTTGGAAAGGGGAGAAAATAGGCTAAAAAGGGTCCAAAATCCATAGGAAAAGGTCCAAATGAGTGAAAAGTGTCAAAGTCTACACTTTTTGGTGACACATTTAGCCCCCACTTTAGTGAGAGGATGAACTAGCTTCAAACTCACACTAAAGTAGCCCAATGGAGATGGAAAAGAATGACAAAGAAGAAGAATGGGAAGGAAGAAGGAGAAGGTGGTCAAGCCCCCAAGGATTTGAGATTCTAAGTCAAATCGACATCAATTCAAAAGACATATTCAAGGGTGAATGCATAACAGTAAAAAAAGATGCATGATCATGCAAGGACAAGGATTAGAATGAAGAGAAAGGGTGAAAAAGATGTTCTCACTCTAGGGCCATAGAACACTAGGTTATCCGCGGGGTGGGAAGTCCCAAGAGAAGGTGAGAAACATACACATGGTTGGTATGTACTCACAAAGGTGGCTATGGGGAAATTCATGCCACTTGTTGGGCTTCCCGCTCAAACCATACCAAAGTTATACCTCATGAGGCTAAGTGCACCAATCTGTGACACAATTTAGGTGCCAAATTGAAAAAATGATTTTAAAAAAACCTGAAACAAGGCCTTTGATGCATGCCAAATGAAAAAAAAAAAGCAATTTGGCATGCGCCAAATGTGTTTCTAGACATAAAAACAAAAATCGGGTTTGGAACCCTCATTTTGTGTTCAACCTGCAGCTTGAGGAGGAGGATTTCAAGTCTGCAACTCGCGCTCGCCAAATCTCTTCCATTCTTTGCATCCTTAGCTTTCCATTTTCCACAAGGATGCCACCAACATGTCAAAGAGGTCGAAGATTGCAAAGAGGTGTGTATTTCTATTCTATTTATTTTGAATTTGATTTGGAATGCAACGTTAAATAGATTTTTATAATAAAACTTTGTTCAAATTCTCAGGGAATGAATCTCGACCTCAAAACATTGAGAATGTACAATCACCCCCTCATGAAGAGCCTCCTTAACAAGAACAACAATTCATAGGCATCCTCAAGGAACACAATAAAATATTCAAAATCAAATTGAAAACAATAAAAGAGACCTTCAACAATTAATTGCAAGATTAACCGAGCATGCTGAAACCCACCCTTATAGGAGAGGGATTGTTGAATCATTGAAGTCAATTTTAACTCATGTAGGAGAAATGAGCGAGCAAATGAATTTTTGGTCAACTAAGAGAGATTAGATGAGGCAATTTTATGCTAATTGTTTGTCATATGCAGATGTCAAAAAACTAAAAATTAGCAAAGATGAGTTGTGTGCCCTATTTAAAGACCCAAAAACCAATGAACCTTTGTCCCATGCATGCAAGAGGTTCCCCATCCATTGGTGCCACTATGATTTAATTAAAAAAAAAAACTGGGAGCGGTGGTGGATGGTATTTGACCAACCTCCATGCAATAACCATGAGGTGCTGCAATAATTTTTGAGGAAACTCTATTGTGAGTTTGTCCTCAATAAAATGCCAAACTATTTTGACATCTTAGACTTTCAGGGTAGAGGCGGGTGCTCCACACACAATAGACCTGTTGCATGACATAATCCACAGTTGGCACCGAGAGCCTTGGGCAGACCCACGGTGGAGCATGTCATTTTTCCTTCCATTGTTAAGGATAGTATAGAGGTGGACACAATGAAGTCAATTGGCTCACTCACCCAGACCATTTTACATTGTGTGAGTCCTCTAGTAGAGCCTGGTGTGGAGGAGACATGTAGGCCCTGAGCTCCACCCCACCATTGTGGTGCTTGTGGTGTTGTTTGCACGTATGATTATCAGGGTCCTCGTGATGTTGCTACACAGCCTACATCAGTTGTAGAGGCAATGAATTTCACAGATGATATTTTGAATGATACATCCGGCATTGAGACTCAGGTAAAATCTAGCAAGTTATTTTAATGTTGTTTATTAAAATATATTTTGAAATTTAAGAATAACTAAATTAGTAGAATTTTGATATGATGAAATTTCAAGGTCACACTATTCATGAGGGATGCTCTATTCCTACAGACCCTTATACATTCTCGACGATGAGTCCATAGGTATGCAACTAGTATTAAAGATATTATTATTGCATTTGAATAGTTGAATGTTATATTTGAACGTATGTCTCATAACATGCTTCAGATTTCAAATAGTTTCTTGGTGCACGTTCTTCCGCCACACCTCACGATTCATATCCTCAAACAATGTACACTGAGATAGTCTTTATTCATTAATAGTGTTGTAAATCTATGTTAGCTATTTTTCATAATTTTATGTATATACAAATCTAAAAAATTGATGAGGAAAACAAACATTGCATTCAAGTATTCCTTGATCGTGTCACATTATGTTCTCCTATATCAACATGATACCTGAGATATGGTTTCATTTGTAGATGTTGATAAGAGATAGCCCTGCTAATGTTGGTGGCATGATGGACTATGGAGTTGTTGCAGCAATAGCTAGTTCTAATCCATTGAGAGAGGTATGGAATAGATTAGTTGATTTGACATTATTTTTTCTCTTTTATGGTCTATTATAGAAAATTTTCATGATAATTTTATGTAGTTTAATTTCTATCTTCATGGTTGCTATAGGTGATTGTCACTCCAGATCGTGGACGTGGTGATGCTATAAATGTGCATGATGACTATATGTATGTGGTAAGTGATTATATATTTTATTAAATTCCATTCCACAATTCAATTTCTATGTTTTAACATATTTACTTTTAATTGTATCAGTTGAAGGTCGAAAGTGAAGAGAGGAGGAGTAGCGTGCGTGTTCGAAAGACAAGAGAAGCAACAATCACTCCATCCAACCGAATTTAGAAGGCAACACAAGATCTATTTCCTTCCCCTAGAGGGAAATGACTATGTATTAGTGTTGTTTTTTGCATGCCTTTGTGGCATTTTGGAACATATGTTTTGTACTATTGATATATATACATGATATTTTACGTCCATATGGCTCCTTTGTACTAAGCCTATATGGCTTTTTTGGATATATTTATATACTTTTATCAATATATATCATTGTATAGCCTTTCGGATTTTTTATTAAAGAAACTCTTATTTTGCTACTGCCATTCTTGAATGATGTTATCATGCGTATCGTGTAAGTTGTATGCTTGAATTTTATAGGCATGGATTTTGTTTACATCTAATGGTTAATTAATTACTTTTGAATGCTCAATAAGCCCTGGATCTAAATCATATTGTATAAATAAGCTCCATTCGTGGTGGTTTGTATCCTTTGGAATGCTTCAATTACTTGTGCCTCACCGATGCAGAGGCAAGAAGGCTCAAACCCAATCAGTCTGACAACCTGCCTTCAAGGGGCTCCTAACAAGATTAATACAACCTATTTTGAGCAATCTACACAACCTCAAAGCCCCATCAAACCAAACTCTTTATTCAACACCGTACCCAACAATCCATCCCTATAGAACTCTGATGCAAAGCCAAGGTGGAGAAGACTCACAACAATGGAAATGTCAATTCTCAATCAAGAACTCTTCTTGATAATGATTCAGCCTAATAGGCATCAACCCACCCTCAAGGGTCTCAACTCCTCAACCTTGAAAATGAACAACAAGACTCCACCAAGGCCCTACAAATATCATCAACATTCATACTGTATGAAAATTGAATCAATTGAGAACAATCCCTAAGTCAGATTCATCAAGGTTTTAAAAACTCACATTTGTGACTGGTTATTCTTGTAGTACTCAAAACTCAGTTTTAGCCAGATTTCTCCCAACCTTTCCAAAACACTAGAAAATTACAAGATGGATTGAGATACCATTTTCAGGGCTACACAACATACCAAAGAATCAGTGGTCACTCTTTTGGACCGACATAGACTTTCAACACACCTACTTCAATTTTGGCTTCACAATTAGCCCTTTTTCCAAAGGGACCACCCTTCCAACTTTAGGTATGTTCCCAAATGCCTTGTATAGTCTTAGATCATGGTGCCAAACCTACAATTTTGTCATAATTTTTTGTCTATAGAGCCTCTAACTCACTATCCCAAGAAACCCTCCTAATCCTTCACACAATCAAGGGTTTTAAAGAAACATACAACTCCAGACCTCTCTCAACACTTCCAAAGCCCCAAAAACCTCAAAATACTTCTACAAAAATTCATCAGACCCTCACATAACCCTTACAGACATTAATTCTTAAAAACCTCTCTTTGGTTCCTCACTTCCATGTTGGAAAACCCCTATTCAATCTTAGAACAGTCACAAAAATGCCACATAATTATGACTCCTTATTCCAAAATGATTTGACACACTTATTATAAAAAAATTTAATCAATCCACTAAGATACAGTAGCAAACAATAGGTGGATTGATTGTTACATCACAAATTTCCCCTTAAACCCTTGATTCAACAATATTGGGACAATCACTATTTGTGTTGGTTCTCTCTACAAACAAAGAGTTAAGACACCAAATAAAAAATAAATGAATTAGAAAACATATAGACACATCCTCTGAAATTATTAGACCATGAAGAACCTGTATGTACCTGTACAACACTCAAAAAGATCAAGAAAACAATATTTTTCCAGAAAATTGCTCAAAACCGTGGTGTTTATTGTGTAAAATTGTTACAAATCTTCTTCCACTCTCTCATTCGAGCCTTGGTAAGGATTTTAAAGAATTTTACAACAACCATATTCTCCCCAATGCCCATAACCAACCTTGGGATTAGTTGGTCCCTTAATTACATTTGTTTGTGTTAAAGTTGCTTTGTCAGCATTTTACAACTTATATGATTTCTAATTGACTTCTAAGACACAAAACACCCTTTATTTGCATTATTCTTGATCTCTCAAAGCTTATTAGACAAAATAAACCTAAAGAAACTAACATTTCACTATTGATGTATTCAAATTAAAAAAAATGATGATGTGGTGTAAGTGCTCCTGCACCAAACTCAAAACCCGGTCCAAGCCTAATTTCTCCCAACCTTTCCAAAACACATGACCATTTAAAGGTGGATTAAGATACCCTTTCCAAGGTTACACAACATATGCCAAAACCAATAGTAACTCTTTTGGACCAACATGAACTTTCAATACACCTCCCTCGCTCTAGACTTGACAATTAGGCCTAATTTCCAAAGCAACCCCCTCACAAACTCACCTCCAAACCAAGGAAACTTGAAATAGTCTTATGGATGCTCACCAAACTCAGGATTATCCCATTTTAAGAGCCCCAAGAACTTGTTCTATTCCTCTACTCACAAACTGTCCTAAACCTTCACAAAAACAAGGGTTTGAAAGAAACTCATAACTCCAGACCTCCCCCTATCCTTCCAAAGGTCCAAACACCCCACAATACCTTTTCCCTAACTTAAAAGACACTCACAATCCCATTCCTTGTAGTATTTCTTAGATTCACTATTTGAATTCCTTACTTTCATGGAGGAAACACCCTTGAACAGCATTAGAACTTCACACCCCACTAAGTTTATTCATTCTCTTAGCCTGCAAAGTATTCATACACCAAACTAATCATGGTATAGGCCAATCCACTGAGCCACTGGGTCAGAATAGTAGGTGGATTGGCTAATGTGTCATGGTAATGCCCTCAAAACTCCTAACACAAAAAACACAGTAGTAACCAAGTTTGTTGATCCCACATACACCAAAGGTGGATTTAAACCTTCAAAATAGATGTAAAGAGAGTAAAAACATATGCAATCAAGTATCCAAAGCCTCAAGTCATGATAGACTTGTATGGGCCTGTGCAAGGCAAAGAAAATTCAGGAAAACAAAGAAAACGAGTGATCAACATTTTCAAAAGTATATTTTCTTATTAGAAACTAAACAAAATCAACCCTCAACTCAGGGTGTTATAGAAATATATCTTGATACCACCTTCCAACTACCCCTTGAGCCGATCAACCACCATAACCACCCTTTTTTACACTTCTAGGATGGCAATTTGCCAATTTTTCTCTCAATTACAATTCATTCACAACTTGATTTTGCAAATACCACCTAACTGACCTATTAAGCCTTTTAAATACAATTGCAAGGTATTTCCATAGCATATAGAGATATAGAGAGAAAATACAATAAATATTTTAACTAATGAATTGTAAAAAATGGATTTTTGTAGTTTATATTCATGTTGTTGATTACATTGCATTGCACATCTTTCAAAGTCAAATCATTACTTCACTTTGCATAACTAATAAGTAGATGTTGATAGATGCCGAAAATTTAATTACAATATAGTTTGAACAAAGTCAACCTAAGTAGTTATGCAAATTCTTCACATTGCATAACTAATAACTAGGAGCAGTTGCCAATTGCATTTTCTTATCATGGCATTGTATGAGACCAAATTTCTTTGAGATATTTTTTTCAAATAGTTCCCTGCCTTATCTATGTTACCACATTTTTCATACATGTCTACCAAAGCATCTTCTCAAACATTTCACTGCCTTGTTGCTAGGGCTAAAATCCTAAAACAAGTGATTTTGAACAAGCTATGGATGCTTCGAAAAAATATATCAAAAGCATAATAGTAAGCAATAACATAGACAAGGTAGTGAACTGTTTGAAAAAATGAATCAAAAAAAAATCTTTGAAATGATAAATTTAGTTGTGCTTTCACTCTTCTTTAACATTGTATATCTGCTCCTTTTTATAACAAGAGATAAAAAAACGTAAAAAATTGTATAACAAGAGATAAAAACTATCTTTTTTGAAATTGAAAGGCATTTCCATAGCATAGAGATATAGAGAGAAAATAAAATAAAGAGTTTAACTAATGAAATGCAGAAAATAGATTTTTGTACAGTTTATATTCATGCATTTCACATCAATAAAAATCAAAGAATCACTTCACATTGCGTAACGAATAACTAGATGCTGATAGATGACAAAATTTCAATTACAATATAGCTTTTTACAGAGTCAACCTAAGTAGTTATGCAATTACTTCACATTGCATAACTAATAACTAGGAGCAGCTACCAATTGCTTTAGCTTGTCATGGAATTCCATGAGACCACATTTCTTTGAGGCATTTTTTCAAATAGTTCATTCCCTTGTCTATGCTACAATATTTTTCATATATGTCTACCAAAGCATTTTATCAAATAGTTCATTGCCTTCTTGCTATGGCTAAAAGCCTAAAACAAATGCTTTCGAACAAGCTATGGATGCTTGGAAAAAATCTATCAAAGCATAATAGTAAGCAATAGCATAGACACTTGACATTGAAATTTTTGAAAAAATGCCTCAAAGAAAAGTGGTCTCATGGTGATGGAATGCCATGACAAGCCATAGACAAGGCAGTGAATTGTTTGAAAATATGCCTCAAATAAATGTGGTCTCATGGTGATGGAATGCCATGATCAATGCCTATGGTGATGGACTATCATGGCATTCCATCACCATGAGAACACATTTCTTTGAGGCATATTTTCAAATAGTTCATTTCCTTGTCTATGGTATGACATTTTTCATACATATCTACCAAAGCATTTCATCAAACAGTTCACTGCCTTGCTGCTATGGCTAAAACCCTAAAAGAGGTGCTTTCGAACAAGCTATGGATGCTTGGAAAAAAATTGTCAAAGCATAATAGTAAGCAATAGCATAGACAAGGTAGTGAACTATTTGAAAAAATACCTCAAATAAATGTGGTCTCATGGTGATGGAATGCAATGACAATAATCACCATGAGACCACATTTCTTTCAGGAATTTTTTCAAACAATTCACTACCTTGTCTATGCTACCACATTTTTCATACATGTATACCAAAGCATCTTCTCAAACAGCTCACTACCTTGCTGCTATGGCTAAAAGCCTAAAACAAGTGATTTTGAACAAGCTATGGATGCTTTAAAAAAATATATCAAAAGCATAATAGTAAGCAATATCATAGACAAGGCAGTGAACTGCTTGAAAAAATGCATTAAAAAAATTGCTTTGAAATGATAAATTTAGTTGTGCTTTGATGTAGAGCCAAGGTGGAGAAGACTCACAACAATGGAAATGTCAATTCTAAGTCAAAGAACTCTTCTTCATAATGATTCAGCCTAATAGGCATCAACTCACCCTCAAGTTTTTCAAACCTTTAATATTGCAAAATAACGACAAATATCCACCAAGGCCCTACAAAGACTCTCAACATTCATACGATGGCAATTTGAAAACAATCTCCAAGTCAGGTTCATTGAAATCTCCAAAACTCAACATTTTACCCATTTAACAACAAGTTGTCCTTGTACCCCTGTTATCAGTCCCAACACACTGCCAGCATGCTTCTTCACTATTTTATTAGTGTTATCTATCTTTGTAGTTAAAAACCTTGCTTTCTTTACTCTCAAATCTAAAAGAACAAGACATTCTATGGTGCCCACCATAAGACTTTCACACAAACCCAGTGTCATTACCTCCTTTGTTGCTACATCGGTCCTTATACCCACTGCCCCTATATTACCAGACCTATAATGGTTCCCAAAACCAGAATTTTTGATTTCCCTCACAACACTTACAGGCTCCTTGTTCCCACACATGATTACTTTGGCTTTCCCTTTCACATCCTCTAGAAGTGGAGTCAAAACAAACGTATGGCTATCTTTCCTTATGGTATACTTATTCGATTTCCCATCATGCATGGCACACCTATCATACTACCATGGTCTTCCAAGGAGTATGTGACAATAGTCCATTGGAAGAATATCACAAATAACACTATCCCTATACTCACCAATCTAGAAATCTACAATAGCTTGCTCATTTACTAACAAAGATTGACCATCACTTAACCAAGATACTTTGAAAGGTAAGCCATGAGGGATTCTTTTCAAATTTAGTTTATTCACCATTTCACAAGAAACCATGTTTTCAGTTGAACCTAAATCCACTACCATCCTACATACTTTACCTTGTACCTTGCGATTGATTCTGAAGAGTGATTTCCTTTGTGGGTATTCTTTAGAGATTGGTGCCTTGAGAAATGTTCTCCTAATCATCAAACTCTCTCTAACTTCAGATGTAAGGTTCACCACAGGTGAGGTCACACTTTATTCATCCTCATGCACTAGTTGATTCCTCCTCTCTCCACCATAGGAACTTGAGCCTTTCTTTTCAGGGCACTTGAAGGCTGGATGTCCAAGCTAGTTACAAGTGTAGCATCTTCCTAAGAACTGGTAGGAGCCTCTTCCTCTACTAAATCTGCCCCTTGAACCTCTCCATCCACCTCTGGAATCAGATTGATCTTGGTCCTTCTTGTCATCTCCTTGAGTCTCATTGTTTGCCTTGAAATTAGGATTTAATCCTCTTCCTCTAGAAGTGTTGTCTCTTCCTCTTGTTGCTTTGTCTTGCCTTCTCTTCATTTTCTCCTCCACCTTGATTTTCATTTGATAACAATCCTCTATAGTTCTAGGATTAGCCAAAACTAATTCATCTAGTATGTTTAACCTTAAACCACCAATATATCTAGCAATATTTTCATCTTCATTCTCATGATGACCAGATCTTATACTCAATTTATAAAACTCCTCAGTATAAGACTTAATATCCATCTCCCTTTGTCTTAAATTTTTCAATTTAATATCAATTTATAAAACTCCTCAACACCATCATTTCTTCAAGGGATTTCAATCCCAAACAGAATTGGGAGAAGATCAAATTAAATAAACAACTTGTTTACTAAACTTTTCATCAATTTCTCTTCAAATTCACTTGATTTCTTTAGTTCTATAACACTCCAAGACAACATGCCAGTTTCCCAAATCACCAAAATCATATTCTAGACCATTATCAGCATCTAATTGACTGATCTTAACAAATAAACCTAATCAAAGGCATTGAACCAACCAATACTTCAATATTCACCAAAACCTCCTTGATACAACTCACACTCCCCAAGGCTAATAGACACACATTCTTACCTTCAAACTATTATCAGACTTACAAGAGCCTCATAATCATCATGCTTTTAATAGAAACAAACCAATAACATATTCACATAACTCCAAGTTATCAGATTTACCGATTTTCTCAATCATAACACCATTCTTCATCAAGATTCCACCCTAGTCTAAACATCAAATCAACAACCTTAACCTTTAACATTTTCCCAAATCATCGAAATACCTTTGAAAACATTATTTAAATAGTTACATCAGAAATCTAATCACAAATACCACTGGCCTCTGTTTTCACACTCATTTCATTAATTTCCTTGTAGGTTAGCAAAACCCTAAATCGGGTGATACAACTCTACCATCTTTGCATCAACACAAACTTGATATAGTTTTGGAGACCCATTAAAGATTATTTAGACATATCACAAAAACATTGCCACCTGTTTTGAGAGAAACATCAGAAAACTGGTCTGATAGGCTGCTCCCAGCCACAAATTAGGCCAAATTTGCAAGGTGACTAGCAAAATATCATCTCCAAATCACTAACCAACCTTAAATAGTATTTTTTCATACCTCCAAACTCAGAATTCCATCATTTTCAAGAGTTATTAGATACACTAAAACATTTAAATATCAAAACCCTTGAATATAGGCTTTGCAAGCAAAATAATGAGGGTTTTTTGGAATATCAACTTCCACATCTTCTACCAACGTGCCATATCTTCCAACACCTTTAAATACACTTGAAAACATCATCTATACCCTTCTCAAGCCATGGAAAACTCTATTTCTTCATTATGCATGACTGTAGCATCAAATTTTGTGTGGAAACCTTCAGTTTATGTGTGTAACAACAACTTCATCTAAGCATTCTTGCATTCCCCTGTACCTACAATCATAAAAAACATTTAAAACACCCTAACATTAACCTACTCCACCAATCTACTTGGCCTACATTGGTGGAGTAGTGATGAAATGCTCTATTAGACTCCCAAAACCACTGTAAAAAGAACTCTACCCGAGACACAGGAAATTGTCTTTTCTACTTTTGTTTCTTAAGAACTGACCTCCAAATTCTTTGAAAAGGAATTTAACTTCTTCCTAACATATATCACACCAAAAATCTGTCTCTTTGAATTCTTGACTATCAATACACATATGGAAATAATGGAGAGAGTGTTGCTAATAGAAAAACAAGAGTTTTCATTCAAAATTTGGTTACAAGAATACCAGCCCCCTTTTTGCATGCCTTACAATGCCCTTTATAACTTTTTCCCTCCTAGCAACTGCCTTTTCTAACTTCTCATCAATGCAACTAACCTTTTAACTCTTAATCTTCCTTGATTTATGCTCTCTCTTGCTGCATAATTACATCATGATTACTTTTTAACATTGTATTATTTACGTTTTTTATATTTTCACCTCCTAGTGACTTATTTTATGACTTGATTACATTCAAATTAGCCATTAGAAGGCCTTGACACATCATTTTGGCTTGAACATACAAATTGGAAAAATTAGCCTTTTGAAGGCATTACATGATCTGGGTGCTCCTACACCATGCTTTCACTCTTCTTTAACATTGTATATCTGCTCCTTTTTATAACAAGAGATAAAAGAATGTAAAAAAATGTATAACAAGAGATAAAAACTATATTTTTTGAAATCGAAAGGAATTTCCATAGCATAGAGATATAAAGAGCAAATAAAATAAGGAGTTTAACGAATAACTAGATGCTGATAGATGACAAAATTTCAATTACAATATAGCTTTTTACAAAGTCAACCTAAGCAGTTATGTAATTACTTCACATTGCATAACTAATAACTAGGAGCAGCTACCAATTTCTTTAGCTTCCCATGACATTCTATGAGACCACATTTCTTTGAGGCATTTTTAAAAATAGTTGATTCCCTTGTCTATGCTACAAAATTTTTCATATATGTCTACCAAAGCATTTTATCAAATAGTTCATTGCCTTCTTGCTATGGCTAAAAGCCTAAAACAGAAGCTTTCGAACAAGCTATGGATGCTTGCAAAAAATATATCAAAGCATAATAGTAAGCAATAGCAGAGACAAGCCATTGAACATTTTGAAAAATGCCTCAAAGAAAAGTGGTCTCATGGTGATGGAATGCCATGACAAGCCATAGACAAGGCAGTGAATTGTTTGAAAATATGCCACAAATAAATGTGGTCTCATGGTGATGGAATGCCATGATGAATGCCTATTGTGATGGACTGTCATGGCATTCCATCACCATGAGAACACAGTTCTTTGAGGCATCTTTTCAAACAGTTTGATGCCTTGTCTATGGTATGACATTTTTCATACATATCTACTAGAGCATTTCATCAAACAGTTCACTGCCTTACTACTATAGCTAAAAGCCTAAACAGGTGCTTTCAAACAAGCAATGGATGCTTGGAAAAAGTCTATCAAAGCATAATAGTAAGCGACAAGCTATGGTCTCATTTTTTTTTTCACATGAAAATCAACACGATTTTATTCGCGTTTTTTTGCAGGTTTTAAAAGCATTTTTTGCAGATTTTTAAGTTTTTTCTGATCAGACGAGAGCTATAGAACGAAAGTTGCACCACTTTGCAACTTTCAACTCCTTGCATTTGACAACTTTTTCCCCGAGTGAAAATTCACCAGCGTAGGAAAATGTGTCCGAGATAGCGAAAACTGAGAGAGGTTATTGTAGAGGGGCCCAATGTGATCCCATAGGTTTAGATGATAAGTTTCTAAGCATTGTGGTGTTTGAGTAATGGAATGTTGAAGTTCGCAGCCATTTTGCACTTTGAACCCTTAAGGGATCGATCCGGTTGAACGTAGCTTGGAGCGATTCCGCGTGTTTGGGTTGGAGAGAGGACTGTGCCTAGTGTAAACGTACCCACCCGGATGTGTTGGAATAGTTTGTTTGGTCACACGAGCTGCAAAACGAAAGTTGCACCACTTTGCAACTTTCAACTACTTGTATTTGACAACTTTTTCCTCGAGTGAAAATTCTCTAGCACAGGAAAATGCATCCGAGATAGCAAAAACTAAGAGAGGTTATTGTAGACGGGCCCAACATGATCCTATAGGTTTAGATGATAAGTTTCTAAGTGTCCGAGTAATAACATGTGGAAGTTCACAACGATTTTGCACTTTGGACCCTTAAGGGATCGATCTGGTTGAACGTAGCTCGGAGCGATTCTGCATGTTTGGGTGTGAGAGAGGACCGTGCCTAGCATAAACATACCCACCTGGACACGTTGGAACAATTTTTTTGGTCACACAAGCTGTAGAATGAAAGTTACACCACTTTGCAACTTTCAACTACATGCATTTGACAACTTTTTCCTCAAGTGAAAATTTGCTAGCATAGGAAAATGCGTCTGAGATAGCAAAAACCAAGAGAGGTTATTGTAGAGGGGCCCAACATGATCCCATAGGTTTAGACAAGAAGTTTCTAAGCATCGCGGTGTCCGAGTAATAGCATGTTGAAGTTCGCAGCCATTTTGCACTTTGGACCCTTAAGGGATCGATCTGGTTGAACGTAGCTCAGAGCGATTTCGCATTTTTACGTGCGAGAGAGGACCGTACCTAGTGTAAAAGTACCCACCTGGATGCATTGGAATAGTTCATTTGGTCACACGAGCTGCAGAACGAAAGTTGCACCACTTTGCATCTTTCAACTACTTGTATTTGACAACTTTTTCCCGAAGTGAAAATTCTCGAACACAGGAAAATGCCTCCGAGATAGCGAAAAACGAGAGAGTTTATTTTAGAGGGGCCCAACGCGATCTCGTAGGTTTAGATAGAGATTTCGTAATCACCATGGTTTACAAGTAATACCTTGTCAAATATTGTTTCCCTTTTGTACTTTTCACCTTGCACCCTTAAGGGATCGAGTCGATTGAACCATAGTAGTTGTTTTGTTGAATGTCATACCCTAAGGTATGTTAGAGATGACCTAGGTTGCATCGATTTCTATGAGGCATATGCTGCCCCTACCTTGTCAACCCTAAGCAATATGATTTTAGGGGTACTCTCAATGTTAGGAGTAACGTATAATGAACCATACCCAAGCCCTTGATATTTTTGTCATTTCTCTAGAAAAATGGGTTATCTTATTCCTTGTTGATGTAGACCAAGGCTACCATGTAGTGTGAATCCCCCATGTTCTTAATGACTTGGAAACCCTTACCACATTGATCTATTGGTAGGGTTGATTTCTCTTTCTCATATTGGTACAACAATTTGGAGATGTCTTCCTCTATAACCTCTTTGTTTAGCTCTCCCCACATGGAGAAAACCATGGGTTCAAATTTGATGATAAAAGAGGATTTTTTCTATGTTTTATGGTTTTCCATATGTCGTAGGAGAACATGGGAGTTGTCCTACATAAAAATACCCTTTAAGTCCATAGTCTCTACAACCCTTGTCTTGTCTTGTATTTGAACCTTGATATTTGGAAAGGGTTTATGTGAGGTGGATGATGAGGCTAAAGTGGATGGATCAATATAGGATGATGAATGTGAGGAAATATCATTGTTAGGCACTTGGAGTAGTTTTTGATATCTTTCTTCAAAGTTATGATAATAATGGGAAGGCCAAGGGTGAAGGGCCCACAATCAACTAAGAGGGGGGATGAATTGGTAGATCTAAACAATTACAATTGTTAGTCTATGTGCAATCCTCTTGGGTCAAAACAACCTTTTCTTTTAAAATTTTTAAGAGGTTAGTCTCTAATGCCTTGAATGACTCAAATTCACATGCATGACTAGGTTTTTTTTTTATGATTGAATTTAATAAAGACTGAGCTGAGATGTTAGGGTTTTTTTACCTTTTAGGCCTCTTCTACCAGTTTTTCGAGCTTTCATGGTAGTCAAATGTGCTACAAGCTTTCAAATGGAAGACTACAAAGAAGTTAATGTCATGTATACATTGACAGAGCAAATCAATAACAAAGATAAAAGGATACCATACAGAGCTTAGAGTTGATAAAATTTCAAATGCCTTATTTTCTTTCACTGATTTGGGAATGTCAGGTAACAAAGTTGAGGCTTTCAACTTTAAGAATTTTAGGTCACTATGAAGAATTTTGTGTCCCAAAACTTGAGATTGCAAAAATACCAGACAAGTGAAGGAAGATTGAAGAAGTTAAAAATAGTGATGAAGTTTTTGATTCTTATAGCAATATTATCTAGAAAACCCTTATTTCCTTTATTACAATAGAGCAACATGTAATAAGCTCATTCAAGCATTTATTCTCAATAAAGGCTAGATAAAGATTGCTAAGGCTGGTGTAAACATAGAGCTACAACTTGCATGAAAGGTTGTTGCAAATGACTTAGCTGAGGTAGGTTTAGTTTTTGGGGAGCTTAACAATCAACCATTATTCTAGATAAAAGACATCATGATCCAAAAAATGGATTGTCCAGGAAAACGTTTCCACTAAAAATTATTGCACAAAGTTGAGGACCGTGATGATAGTAAAATAGAATAAAGTATGATAGTGTCTAATAGGTAGAGATCAAAAGAGAATATAAGGGCAAGGAGAATGTCTAATAGGTAGAGATCAAAGAGGACTATGCCAATAAACTCAAAGGAGTAGATTTGATACTGAAAAGGAGTGAAGTGATGGCATATGATAGTTAATTGGAAAAAGATAGCAGCAACATATCAAATCATCAAGAGATAACATAGATTGAAGAAACCCTAGATGTTCAGAAAGAGGGACCATTCAATATTTCAAGGAAGATCACTGCTAACAGTTGGTTAGGGTATTTGAAAGTCCATCAGAAGGTTTTGTGAATGAGGTTAGATAGTCTTTAGATGAATATAATATTTTCTTTTGTGGCTTTTGGGCTAGATAATATGGTGTTTCTTGCTAGTCTTCGGCACTTTCAAGGAATAAAACTAGAGTCAAGGATTAATAAACCGTGGTCATCATTTAGCAAGGAGGGTGCAGCAGTAAATGATGTAGTTTCTATAAGGGGTAATGCAAATGATGTCCTTTTTGGATATCCTTTCTTTGAGGTTGGTCACTTCCTTATTATCAGGGTATTGAAAAGATCCAATTTAGGAGAGCTGGAATTGGATAGGAAACAAACAAATGTATAGTCAATTGACAGAGTCAAGGGAAGTGAGGTATGAATGCATTCATCATTTCATCAAAGGATGATAGATTTAAAGGAAGGTTATTCATTAAGACAAGCATAATGAATGTATGAACACAAGGGAATAGTAAAGGATAACTGTACATGGCAATGTGAAAATGAAAAGGACAGATTAGAAATGAGTAGTGATCAGTAGTTAAGTATAGTGCGTGTATGATTATAAAGTGCTTGACAATCAAATTCACTCACGATAATCAATGTACTATGACTGTCAAGTCTATGTCAGTCAGTGTCTCAAGAATCCAAGAGCTATGATTGTGTATGCACCAATAGGTCCTTATGAATGTGGAGTCTTCAATTAACTTTTTATATTTTTAGTTTATCCTCAATGGCAGTCTTAACAGGTTGTATACTCTTAATGATCTCCTTATGGCTATGAGAACTAGGACTGTCATCAATGAATGCTTCAATATGGTCATGGATTACATGTACACATGTTAGTTTACATAGTCACAGTCAATAAGCACCATGGAAAGGATAATCATAGAAGAGGGCAGTCATTTAAGGAAGGTTCAATCTTTAACAGTTTCGAGGTCAATAATGATGAAAGCACAGTCTGAAAGGACAACAAGTCAAGGTATGGGTGACATGAAAACCTCAAGGAGTCTATTTAAGATGGTTATGGCTTGAAAATGTTATAAGAGGCCTTCTTAGGATTGAATCAAGGTTGTTGAAGGTGTAATAAACTCACAAAATAAGAATACCACGTTTTTTTGGTGCATTTTCTAAGTTTTTTCACTATTTTTCAAAATTGTTTGTTGTTGTACGGACTGTACAGACCCAATCATGCTTTGAAATCTTTAGAGGTTGAATTTTTATGAGTTTTATTTGATCTTCACTTGTTTTGGAGTTCTAATCTTCTAGAAGGGTATTTGAATCCATGATTAGTTTCGTAAGTTTTTTGGAAAAGTTAGGCCAAAAGTCTAAAAAACTGATTTCCAATTGTTGCAAGGGAAACATATGTCAATAGGTGAGTTTTGAGGAATTTAATGAAGACAACTTTAAATGTAAACCAGGAAGCATTACAACTATTTGTAAATATAATATACCCATTTAATTGAGGCATATATTAAGGAATATACATATTTGCATGTATTAATTTCTCATGATTTTAATATATCAAAAAATACACTAAGTCAATGACAAATATTACAATCGTGATGGAAGAACATCTTGAAAATATTCCCATTTGTCAATACTTGTACCAATACATGCAAGGAAATAATCCTTCCATTTCTAGCACAGATCATGAAATATATTGTACTTGAGAAGAAACAAAAGGAGTTGCTGCCCAGTTTCATTTTTCCATTCCACCTCAGCTGGCCCAACTATTTGCATTCCAAAATGGTTAAAAACATGTACATCCCCTGCTCCCTATGAAACACATGGGTAGTAGCCTCTAGATGTGGTTGTGTAGTATCATAGGAATTTGGTCCACAAAAATCTTGCAAAAGCCTCTCAATGTTAGACATAGACTCACATATAAATCATTAAAAGAGTAATAAATAAATAATGTCAGTCATACAGCTGACAAGACCTACTATCACCTTCATGCATGATAGATAAGGAGGTCGATTGAAGGTCCTACAATGATGATGTGCCCCTTCACTAATTTATCATCTCTCGATGACCCTACGTATAAATTTCAAATATATCATTGAGAGGCTTAACATAAAACATGTAGCATATAAGAATCCGATAAATCTAGGAGATGGAAAAGAAAGAGAAGATTGACAACTAGAAAATGCACCAGCGACTAATGTTTCTCATAACACTAAACACTTGGACCAGCCACCGATGTTGTTCTTTTCTTATATACTTTAACAAACTTCAGTATTACCTACAGTCACAATCACAAAAGGATCAATGACAGTCGTAAATGCATATGACATCAAATAGTAATGGTGAAAAATCCTTATTGCAAGGTGTTGGTCCAAAAGAGCGATCAATAACATGGCTTTACAAATTCAATGTGCATACTTACAAATCAAACCAAGGAGCCATCTGGGTCTACTCTACTCTTTATTGTGTCGAGTATTGCCTCGTGGTCAGACTCACGCACTTTCCACAAGTTCTTGTTTGTAGATCTACCCTTATATTTGATCACATGAACGTTGGTGGCGACGACAAGGTTCGAATAGTGAAGAATTTTTTGATGCATGTCGAAGTCCTCAAACAACCAAACTGCAACATTCTTAACTAGATACCTTCGAAGCCATGTTCCACTAACAACCACTGAACCTATACAATATTCTATTTTTTCTCCATCTATAACTGGGGACTCCAATTTCTTTTTGGCCTTGATACAATGACACAGGTAATAATCTATACCCTCTTAATTGTCTTCATCTGCAATCACCGCATAAACTATCCCTGCATTGATATGTTCATCTTGTTAGATTTATTTACTGAGCAACATAATAAAACTTGTAAGTAAGATATATTAATTGGTTCTAGTAGGTCTGATACATGATCAAAGTCAATGGATGATTGCATCTCCATGATTTGTAGAGTCATCGGGAGCTGATAAGTGTCAAGTGGGGTTAGAATTCTTATAGACCATTCGTTAACCCACTTTGTTGACTAGCAATCATTCCATGATTGAAGTGTACATGCATAACAAAAGCATGCCATATTCCTTGTATGGATAGTCCATGTACCTGCATTGGAGCTTCTAAAAGAGTGTAGCACACTCGATCCTGTTAGTGTACAACAATCCTCATATTTTGCAATGTTAGTATCATCTACTAAATGAAAAAAACTACAAACAAAAGAATTACCTTCACTACCTAGACCCATTGAACCATTGCACCATTGGACAATTGATCTTGCATCTGTCAACTTTACACTATTTGTGTACTTTAACTATTCTTGTGCTAGGGCTCTTTTGATACATGCACTTGCTCCATCATGCTCTCCCTTTCCATGCCCGACCTCTGAGAAGTTCCACATATGTTGAACACCACTAATCCTATGTATCCTACTCAACCAGTAAAACATTATGGTGTTCTTGAATTGTGATGTACAATTATCTGACCATATGATATGTTGACTAAATGATATGCCCCTGCTAGCCAGATCGACATAGAACATATGAAAGCAACCTTGAAAAAACTTTGTAGAATGTGTGTGATCATCACTGATGTAAAAGTGATACTCCCTCAATACTTTCCTATTTTCCTATGTACTATCATTTGCATGAATGAATGTTATATGTACAAATATAGCAACCTACACGGAGTTGTAGTACTATGATTGCACCTTGTTCTGTGGTTGTAGTGTGTAGTTCTCAGCGAAGTCAATAACTGAAACGATATGATGAAGTGGAAATGTGTCCTTGCATAACTTGAACTGTGAGTCCAACCATTGTGCTTTGTGTGTATGCGTTGCATAATCATAAACCACCTAATCATGAAAAATTCCTATAAACTGATACACTGTAATCTTATCACTGACCAATTTACACTTCTTTGCTTCTTTCCCATCTTTTAGACTGTATGCCATTGTCTTATATTTGCCAAATTCCACAGTTTTGTCTCCAATTGTGTGTGTACTATCCATGTGTTGGAAAATTGGAAAATTTTGCATGCCACCACAATGATCACATGTGCCATCCAAGCATGATTTTTTGTAAAAAAATTGACCATCCTCTCTTTCACATAAAATGGAAGACAAAAATTTACTTGATGATTTAGGTGGAAGCATTATGTTACATTCCTGCAAAACATTTTCAGTATGCATATCTACACATATACGTCGATAAACATCATAATGGTTTGAAAACTCAATATGAACCCTACAAAAACAAGTAGTGTGTGTGTGATTTATTTTGACATAAAAAGGCTTTAGCATTTCAACATACCTTTCACATATTTTAATTTCAAGAAACTTCTGTACAAAATCAACAAAAAATTTGGTTTGAGTGGTATCCAAATAATGCATTGGATGTGGCTCATAGTTTTTACTACCAATTCTCCTTCTTACAACATCTCTTTGATTAGGAGAGGTCCTTGTGTTATCCTTCCAATAATTCACAATTAAAGATCTCAAGCCTTGAGCAATTCTTGTCTTTCCATGGCACTCTACCCGAAAATTACCATAACTCATTGCTATTTGGATCCTCCACTCTTTCACGCCTTCCTTTGGCTCTCATTAGAGATGATCTACTTATTTTCAAAGACTTACTTTCCTTTGTAAGGTTCACCTTCTTCCTTGTTTGACTGCTTAGCAGTGTTGTTGTCATCACACGCCGTGTGGCACAACTATCCTAAGTGTGTGAGGTGGAACCCACGCTCTCGTATGCACTCATCATTTTCTTTACAATGGAATTTTCACTTGAGTCATTGAAAACTCTTAGCCCAAGAGCCTTCATGGTGGGCCTAAATTTGAGTTGCCTCATCATTTCAACAAATAGTTGGCATCTTCCACCCTCACTGAGCTTCGCAAAAAAAAACTCCATATCCTTTCTGCATATCTTTGACATGTACATTTTGGAATCTTATTAGGAATCCATTAAAAAACGTTGGAATCAATATCAATAAAAAATTAAGGTTTTCTATGCAAAACTCTAGGAGGAGTTCTCAAATATAAATTTGTGTCAATATTAGGAAGGTCAACAACATCAGGGATATATTGTGTACCTTCAATTGGAGGTGTAATTGATGACATACCTTGATATTGACATTTAAACGATGTTGTACCTCCAACTTGAGATGTCATTTGTGCATTTCCTTCAAATAGAGATGTGTTTTCTGTTGTACTTTCAAAATGCAATGTTTTTGATGGTGTGTCTTCAATTGGAGATGTGATTTTTGATGTACCTGGAAAACCACATGTTGTTGTCAATGTGTCTTCAACTGGAGATGTGCATTGAGCTTCACCTATGGTTGATGATGTGCCCCCAACTTTCGTATCCATTCTTGTCCCTCCACGAACTTTCCTCATTCGTACCCTTTGTTTTTCCAATTTGACATCTCTCTTAGATTGCACGGAAATTTGTGGTTGTATGGGCTGCAATTCCTTTGCTTCACAAGCTACATATTTTTTTTCTCTTCTCCTTTCATTTTTAACTACACGTTCTTCTGGTGTTAGAGACTTCGGTCATTTCCTCGGCATGACCTTGAATGCTACATGTCCATAAAAACACATAGAACAAAAGTAAGTAATGAATTTTACAAAAATATTGACGCAGAGAGGGGTGGAAACCATTCAATACAGAAAATAAATGAGAATCAATCAGATTCCAGAGAAAAATCAGATGTTCAACTGAAAATACCAACTTCTACCAAGCTTTCCCTTGTAGCATAGGTAACCTAGTTCAAGGGCCTTTTCACCAAGATTTTCCAAAACACTTGACAAAATCAGGGATGATTAAGATACCCATTTAAAAGTTATAAAACATAGGTAAACCCTAGCATCAACTCCTTTGGACCAACATTGACTTCCAATAGACCCACCAAGTGGAAAAGGCTATTCAATTGGCATAATTTACAAAGAGAGTACATTTTAAACACTACATCTTTACTTAAAATCCTCAAAAAATGGTATTTTATGTGTCAAAACCTCCAATTTCCTGATTTGTTTCCAAGTCCAAGACCTCTAGACCCCTAATACACTAAACCCTCTATTTCAAGCAAAATACTTGGGGTTTTAATGAAACTCCTATCTCCCGGACCTACCCAACCCATGCAAAGCACCAAACACACTTACCAGACCCTACACATGGTGAATAATACATTACATGGACAGTCCTTCCCACATTTTGTCAAAACACCACTTGAAGCCCTAATTTTCACCATGAAAAGACCCTACTACAGGTCCTATAAAATTATCCCAAACACCCAACCTTGACCCCACAACATTCTAAATAGGTTAGGCATGTATTTTAAAAGTTAGAGAACCTGTTCCACAAGTTACAGTAGGCAGAAAAAGTGTAATGGGTTGAATTACATAATGAAACCCCTCAATCCAAGAACACTGTGAAAGTAGGTAGCAGCAGTAAAAACAATATAACTTTCACTATACAAAAAGTTAGAACCTCTAAATAGATGAAAATGAAAGATAATTCATTAATCTACAACATCCAATGGGTTTCATATCGTCTTAGAGTTCGTACAGGCCATACAACAACAAGAAAAGTGAGAGAAACCAGTAAACTTCTAGAATTTAATAGCGTTCTTCTTGATAAAAAATGGGTTGCAAATCAACCAACAACCTCTCCTTCGAGGCATTGAAGGTTATTAAACATATTTTGGTTTCATTCCAACTCCCTCAAACTTTGCAACTTTTGCATCTTTTAGCAACTTTTCTGACCACATTTAGCCAAATTGCAAGCTATGACACAACTAAACTCCCTTAGCTCCAAATACATTATAAAATGGTCTAATTGACCTTACTGAACACAATATACTCAACATCAAATAAAATCCTAGAATTTGACCATGATTGAACTAAAGATGACATTTTTTACAAAATTGGGCTTACAAGGTGATCCTGCACCAGAGGCCTAGAACATTGATTTTGAAGTTGTGTCTTTTGACTAGCATTATTGAACTTGAACTTTATAAAGGTTATGATGAACAATTCACGGATTAGAGTTTCTAGTAATATTGAGTTTATTTCATTCTATTAGGAGTGACTGTTGTATGAATACAATATTTAGAGCAATAGACTTACATATGGTGGGTTTTGTTAAAATCTTCCAGAGGTTTAGAATGGTCGTCTTCTTGAAAAGCATAGCTTGTTATTTATGGATGATATTTGTTTTGTTTTAGATGTGAATTGGTCATTTCAGCATTGAATTGAGGTTTTTGAGATTGAATATTGTTTGAAACTGATCTAATTATGATTGTTGAAGGTTTTGTCTCCATGTTATGCATCACAAACCTAGGGTATAAATTGTTTCCACCTAAATGAAAACTAGAGACTCTTTTGTTTATTTTTCTCAAAACCAAATTTTTGATTGTCAACAAAGTCATGAAGAATATGGATTCAAAGAAGGGTTTGTGATGCTATATCTTATAATTATTCACTATTTCTTTGGCAATGAGGTAACTTAGAAAGACAATAAGCATTCTCAACTATGTCAACTCACTTGAATTTATATAAGCACATGTGATGAAGCTCAATTTTTTATGGAACAAAAAAAATAATGGAAACTTGCATTAACATTGATGAAAGCTATTAGTTTTTCCAAATTAGTTGAAAAAATAATGAAATATGGTGAATTCCACTAGCCGTGCTGGAAATGGACTACTATAAGCAATGAAAATAGAATTCATAAGTAAATTTATATTAAGTAAATTTCATGTTTTTATTTTTTTTGTTCTTCAAACTCATAAAAATTGAACTTTTAATGCAAATCTCATCTAATTCAATGTTGAATTCTAAGTCCAATTGTTATGATTAATAAAATCATTAAGGAAATTTAGTTTATATTGTCAAAAAAAAACAAATATACTAAATATAAACATTTCAATTTACCAAAATGAATATATTACCTTAGATAATGTAAAATGATGTAGAGATTTCCAAATGTCTTCTTCTACATTGTCTACCATGCAGATTGCTAGTAAAAAGGTGATGGATCAAGCATAGATTGGTACAATATGAAGTCAACTGCATAAAAAAAGGCTTTTTTGATTCAAATAAAGCACTAAAATAGACAAATACAGGAGAATGTGGGCCTGAATCATGAGGTCAAGCCTTATTTTTACCGTATCAAGGTAAATTCCATTTGGCGCGCACCCAATTTGGAGAGCACCAAATATGTTCCTCTAAAAAGGACAAAATTGAGAGAGAGGGAGAGACACAATGTGGGATGGAGATAGAGGGAATGAGAGAGAGAGGGAGTGAGAGAGAGCGGGAGTGGGAGGGAGAGAGAGGGGGAGGGAGAGGGTGTGGGAGGGAGAAACCTAAGAGAGAGAGGGAGAGAGGCTAGGAGGGAGACACCTGAGAGAAGGAGTGGGAGTCAAAGTGGGATAGAGGGTGTGGGAAGGAGAGACATAAGAAAGTAGGGTGGGAGGTAAGTGAGGTCTGACAAAGAGTGATTGTGAGATAAATGATGCCTAATCCCTCAACCCTTAAACCGTAATCCCTAAACCCCATACCCTCTTAATCCCTCAACCCTCAAACGCTAATCCCTCAACCCTCTACAATATTAATCCCTCAACCCTTAACCCTCAACCCTCAATCCTTAAACCCTAATCCCTCAACCCCTTTACCCTCTTAATACCTCAACCCTCAACCCTCAACCCTTAAACCCTAATCCCTCAACCCTTATACCCTCTTAATCCAATAACCCTCAGCCGTTAACCCTTAAACCCTAATCCCTCAAACCCCATACCCTCTTAATCTCCCAACCCTCAACTCTCAATCCTTAAACGCTAATCCCTCAACCCTCAACCCTTAACCCTTAACCACTAATCCCTCAACCCCTATACCCTCTTAATCCCTCAACCCTCAAACCTCAATGCTTAAAACCTAATACCCCAACCCCTATACCCTCTTAATCCCTCAACCCTCAACCCTTAACCCTTAACCCCTAATCTCTCAACCCATATATCCTCTTAATCCCTCAAACCTCAACTCTCCACCCTTAAACCCTAATCCCTCAACCCCTATACCCTCTTAATCCCTCAACCCTCAACCCTCAAACCCTAATCCCTAAACCCCTATACAATCTTAATCTCTCAACCCTTAACCCTTCAACCCTAATACCTTGACCCCTATACCCTCTTAATCCCTCAACCCCTCAACCCTTAAACCCTAATCCATCAACCCCCATACCCTCTTAATCCCTCAACCCTCAAACCCTACTCGCTCAACCCCTCTACAATCTTAATCCCTCAACCCTTAACCCTTCAACCCTAATCCCTTGACCGCTATACAATCTTAATCCCTCAACCCTCAACCCTTAATCCATAATCCCTCAACCCCCATACCCTCTTAATCCCCCAACCCTCAACTCTCAAGCCTTAAACGCTAATCCCTCAACCCCCATATCCTCTAAATCCCTCAACCCTCAACCATTAACCCTTCACCCCTAATCCCTCAACCCCTATACCCTATTAATCCCTAAAACCTCAACCCTCAACCCTTAAACCCTAATCCCTCAACCCCTAAACCCTCTTAATCCCTCAAACCTCAACCCTTAACCCTTAACCCCTAATCCCTCAACCCCTATACCCTCTTAATCCCTCAACCATCAACCCTCAACCATTAAACCATAATCCCTTAACCCCTATACCCTCTTAATCCCTCAACCCTCGACCCTTAAGCCCTAATCCCTCAACCCCCATACCCTCTTAATCCCTCAACCCTCAACACTTCAACCCTAATCCCTCGACCCATATACCCTCTTAATCCCTCAACCCTCAACCCACAACCCTTAAACCCTAATACCTCAACCCCCATACCCTCTTAATCCCTCAACCCTCAAACCTCCAGCCTTAAACGCTAATCCCTCAACCCCCACACCCTCTTAATCCCTCAACCCTCAACCCTTAACCCCTAATCCCTCAACCCCTATACCCTCTTAATCCCTCAACCCTCAACCTTCAAACACTAATCACTCAACCCCTCTATAGTCTTAATCCCTCAAACCTTAACCCTTCAACCCTAATCCCTCGACCTATATACCCTTTAAATCCCTGAACCCCTCAACCCTCAACCCTTAAACCCTAATCCATCAACCCCCATATCCTCTTAATCCCTCAACCCTTAACCCTTCAACCCTAATCCCTCGACCCCTATACCCTCTTAATCCCTCAACTTTCAACCCTTAAACACTAATCCCTCAAACCCCATACCCTATTAATCCCTCAACCCTCACACCCTAATCCCTCGACCGCTCTACAATATTAATCCCTCAACTTTTAACCCTCAACCCTCAACCATTAAACAATAATCCCTCAACCCATTTACCCTCTGAATACCTCAACCCTCAACCGTTAACCCTTAAACCCTAATCCCTCAACCCCTATACCCTCTTTATCCCTCAACCCTCAACCCTTAACCCTTAAACCCTAATCCCTCAACCACCATACCCTCTGAATCCCTCAACCCTCAACCCTTCAACCCTAATCCGTCGACCCCTATACCCTCTTAATCCCTCAACCCTTAACCCTCAACCTTCAAACCCTAATCCCTCAACCCCCATACCCTCTTAATCCCCCAATCCTCAACTCTCAATCCTTAAATGCTAATCCCTCAACCCCCATACCCTCTTAATCCCTCAACCCACAACCCTTAACCCTTAACCCTTAACCCCTAATCCCTCAACCCCTAGACCCTCTTAATCCCTCAACCCTCAATCCCTAAACCCTCAACCCCTATACACTAATCCCTCAATCCCTATACCCTCTTAATCAATCAACCCTCAACCCTCAAACCCTAATCCCTCAACCCCTCTACAATCTTAATCCCTCAACCCTTAACCCTTCAATCCTAATCCTTGACCCCTATACCCTCTTAATCCATCAACCCCTAAACCCTTAAACCCTAATCCATCAACCCCCATACCCTCTTAATCCCTCAACACCAAATCCTAATCCCTTAACCCCTCTACAATCTTAATCCCTCAACCCTTTACCCTTCAACCCTAATCCCTTGACCACTATACCCTCTTAATCCCTCAACCCTTAACCCTCAACCCTCAACCCTTAAAACCTAATCCCTCAACCCCTTTACCCTCTTAAAACGTCATCCCTCAACCCTCAACCCTGAAACTCTAATCCCTCAACCCCTATACCCTCTTAATCCCTCAACCCTCAACCCTTAACCCTTAAACCCTGATCCCTCAACCCCTCTACAATCTTAATCCCTCAACCCTTAACCCTTCAACCCTAATTCCTTGACCCCTATACCCTCTTAATCCCTCAACCCCTCAACCCTCAACCCTTAAACCCTAATGCATAAACCCCCATACCTTCTTAATCCCTCAACCCTCAACCTTGAAACCTTAATCCCTCAACCCCTCTACAATCTTAATCCCTCAACCCCTTTACCCTCATAATCCATCAAACCCTAATCCATCAACCCCTATACCCTCTTAATCCCTTAACCCTCAAAACCCAATCCCTCGATCTCTCTACAATCTTAATCCCTCAACCCTTAACCCTTCAACCCTAATCCCTCGACCCCTATACCCTCTTAATCCCTCAACACCTCAACCCTCAACCCTTAAACCCTAATCCATCAACCCCCATAGCCTCTTAATCCATCAACCCTCAAACCCTAATCCCTCAACCCCTCAACAATCTTAATCCCTCAACCCTTAACCCTCAACCCTCAACCCTTAAACCCTAATCCTTCAACCCCTTTACCCTCTTAATACCCTAACCCTCAACCCTCAACCTTGAAACCACAATCCCTCAACCCCTATACCCTCTAAATCCCTCAAGCCTCAACCCTTAACCTTTAAACCCTAATACCTCAACCCCTATACCCTCTTAATGCCTCAACCCATAATCCTCAAACCCTAATCCTCAAACCCTAATCCCTCAACCCCTCTACAATCTTAATCCCTCATCCCTAATCCCTTGACCCCTCAACCCTAAACCCTTAAACCCTAATCCATCAACCCCCATACCTTCTTAATCCCTCAACCCTCAAACCCTAATCCCTCAACACCTCTACAATCTTAATCCCTCAATCGTTAACCCTTCAACCCTAATCCCCTGACCCCGATACCCTCTTGATCCCTCAACCCCTCAACCCTCAACACTTAAAACCTAATCCAGCAACCCCCATACCCTCTTAATCCCTCAACCTTCAAACCCTAACCCCTCAACCCCTCTACAAGCTTAATCCCTCAACCCTTAACCCATCAATGCTAGTCCTTCGACCCCTAGACCCTCTTAATCCCTCAACCCCTCAACCCTCAACCCTTGAACCTTAATCCATCAACCCCCATACCCTCTTAATCCCTCAACACTCAAACCCTAATCCCTCAAACCCTCTACAATATTAATCCCTCAACCCTTAACGCTTAACCCTCAAACCTTAAACCCTAATCCATCAACTCCTTTACCCTCTTAATACCTCAACCCTCAACCCTCAACCCTTAAACCCTAATCCAGCAACCCCTAAACTCTCTTAATCCTTCAAACCTCAACCCTTAATTCTTAAACCGTAATCCCTTTACACCCATACCCTCTTAATCCCTCAACCCTCAAACCCTAATCCCTCAACCCCTCTACAATATTAATCCCTCAACCCTGAACCCTGAACCCTCAAACCTTAAACCCTAATCCGTCAACCCCTTTACCCTCTTAATACCTCAACCCTCAACCCTCAACCCTCAACCCTTAAACCCTAATCCATCAACCCCTATACCCTCTTAATCTCTCAAACCTCAACCCTTAACCCTTAAACCCTAATCCCTCAACCCCCATACCCTCTTAATCCCTCAACACTCAACCCTTCAACCCTAATCCCTCGACCCCTATACCCTCTTAATCCATCAATCCTCAACCCTCAACCCTTAAACACTAATTAATCAACCCTATACCCTTATCCCTCAACCCCTATACCCTCTTAATCAATCAACCCTCAACCCTCTAACCCTAATCCCCCAACCCCTCTACAATCTTAATCCCTCAACCCTTAATGCTTCAACCCTAATCCCTCAACCCCTATACCCTCTTAAACCCTCAACCCCTCAACCCTCAACTCTTAAACCACAATCCATCAACCCCCATACACTCTTAATCCCTCAACCCTCAAATGCTAATCCCTCAACCTCTCTACAATCTTAATACATCAAACCTTTACCCTTCAATCCTAATCCCTTGACTGATATACCCTCTTAATCCCTCAACCCCTCAACCCTCAACCCTTAAACCCTAATCCATCAACCCCCATACCCTCTTAATCCCTCAACCCTCAAACCCTAATCCCTAAACCCCTCTACAATCTTAATACCTCAACCCTTAACCCTCAACCCTCAACCCTTAAACCCGTATCCCTCAACCCCTTTACCCTCTTAGTACCTCAACCCTCCACCCTCAACCCTGAAACCCTAATCCCTCAACTCCTATACCCTCTTAATCCCTCAACCCTCAACCCCTATACCCTCTTAATCCCTCAACCCTCAAACCCTAATCCCTCAACCCCTCTACAATCTTAATCTCTCAACCCTTAACCCTTCAACCCTAATCCCTCGACCCTTATACCCTCTTAATCCCTGAACCCCTCAACCCTCAACCCTTAAACACTAATCCATCAACCCCCATACCCTCTTAATCCCTCAATCCTCAAACCTTAATCCCTCAACCCATGTACAATCTTAATCCCTCAACCCTTAACCCTTCAACCCCAATCACTCGACCCCTATACCCTCTATATCCATCAAACCCTCAACCCTCAACCCATAAACCCTAATCCATTAAACCCCATTACCTCTTAATCCCTTAACCCTCAAAACCTAATCCCTCAACCCTTAACCCTTGAACCCTAATCCCTCAAACCCTATACCCTCTTAATCCCTCAACCCCTCAACCCTCAACCCTTAAACCCTAATCCATCAACCCCCATACCCTCTTAATCCCTCAACCCTCAAACCCTAATCCCTCAACCCCTCTACAATCTTAATCCCTCAACCCTTAACCCTCAACCCTCAACCCTTAAACCCTAATCCTTCAACCCCTTTACCCTCTTAATACCTCAACCCTCAAACCTCAACCCTGAAACCCTAATCCCTCAACCCTTATACCCTCTTAATCCCTTAACCCTCAACCCTTAACCCTTCAACCCTAATCCCTCAACTCTCACCCCTCAAACCCTAATCCCTCAACCCTTAACCCTTCAACCCTAATCCCTCAACCCCTATACCCTCTTAATCCCTCAACCCCTCAACCCTCAACCCTTAAACACTAATCCATAAACCCACATACCCTCTTAATCCCTTAACCCCTCTACAATCTTAATCCCTCAACCCTTAACCCTTCAACCCTAATCCCTCGAGCCCTATACCCTCTTAATTCATAAAACCCGCAACCTTCAACCCATAAACCCTAATCTATCAACCCCCATACCCTCTTAATCCCTCAACCCTCAAAACCTAATCCCTCAACCCCTCTACAATCTTAATCCCTGAACCCTTAACCCTTCAACCCTAATCCCTCAAACCCTATACCCTCTTAATATCTCAACCCCTCAACCCTCAACCCTAAACCCTTAAACCCTAATACATCAACCCCCATACCCTCTGAATCCCTCAACCCTCAAACCCTAATCCCTCAACCCCTCTACAATCTTAATCCCTCAACCCTTAACCCTCAACCCTCAACCCTTAAATCCTAATCCTTCAACCCCTTTACCCTCTTAATACCTCAACCCTCAACCCTCAACCCTGAAACCCTAATTCCTATACCCCTATAACCTCTTAATCCCTCAACCCTCAACCCTTAACCCTTAAACCCTAATCCCTCAACCCATAACCCTCAAACCCTAAACCCTCAACCCCTCTACAATCTTAATCCCTCAACCCTTAACCCTTCAACCCTAATCCCTCGACCCCTATACCCTCTTAATCCCTCAAACCCTCAACCCTCAACCCTTAAACCCTTATCGATCACCCCCCATACCCACTTAATCCCTCAACCCTCAACCCCTCTACAATCTTAATCCCTCAACTGTTAACCCTTCAACCTTAATCCCTTGACCCCTATACCCTCTTGATCCCTCAACCCCTCAACCCTCAACCCTTAAACTCTAATCCATCAACCCCCACAGCCTCTTAATCCCTCAACCCACAAACCCTAATCCCTCAACTCCTCTACAAGCTTAATCCCTCAATCCTTAACCCTTCAACCCTAATCCCTTGACCCCCATACCCTCTTAATCCCTCAACCCCTAAACCCTCAACCCTTAAACCCTAATCCATGAACCCCCATACCCTCTTAATCCCTCAACCCTCAAACCCTAATCCCTCAACCCCTCTACAATCTTAATCCCTCAACCCTTCACCCTCAATCCTCAACCCCTTTACCCTCTTAATACCTCAACCCTCAACCCTCAATCCTTAAACCCCAATCCCTCAACCCCTATACCCTCTTAATCCCTCAACCTTGAACCCTTAACCCTTAAACCCTAATCCCTCAACCCCAATACCCTCTTAATCCCTCAACCCTCAACCCTTCAACCCTAATCCCTCGACCCCTATGCCCTCTTAATCCCTCAACCCTCAACCCTTAAACCCTAATCCTTCAACCCTCATACCCTCTTAATCCCCCAACCCTCAACTCTCAAACCTTAAATGTTAATCTCGTCAACTGCCATAAACTCTTAATCTCTCAACCCTCAACCATTAACCCTTAACTTGTAATCCCTCAATCCCTATACCCTCTTAATCCCTTAACCGTCAACCCTCAACCCTTAAACACTAATCCATCAACCCGTATACCCTCTTAATCCCTCAACCCTCAACCCTCAAACGCTAATCCCTCAACCCCTCTACAATCTTAATCCCTCAACCCTTAACCCTCAATCCTCAACCTTTAAACCCTAATCCCTCAACCCCTTTACCCTCTTAATACCTCAACCCTCAACCCTTAAACCCTAATCCCTCAACCCCTATACCGTCTTAATCCCTCAACCCTCAACCCTTAACCCTTAAACCCTAATCCCTCAACCCCATACCCTCTTAATCCCTCAACCCTCAACCCTTCAACCCTAATCCCTCGACCCCTATGCCCTCTTAATCCCTCAACCCTCAACCCTCATACCCTCTTAATCCCCCAACCCTCAACTCTCAAACCTTAAACGCTAATCCCTCAACCACCATTACCTCTTAATCCCTCAACCCTCAACCCTTAACCCTCAACCCATAATCCCTCAATCCCTATACCCTCTTAATCCCTTAACCATCAATCCTCAATCCTTAAACCCTAATCCCTCAACCCGTATACCCTCTTAATCCCTCAACCCTCAACCCTCAACCCTCAAACCCTAATCCCTCAACCCCTCTACAATCTTAATCCCCCAACCCTTAACCCTTCAACACTATTCCATCGACCACTATACCCTCTTAATCCCTCAATCCCTCAACCCTCAACCCTTAAACCCTAATACATCAACCCCCATACCCTCTTAATCCCTCAACCCTCAACCCTTAAACTTTAAACCCTAATCCCTCAACCCCCATACCCTCTTAACCCCTCAACCCTCAACCCTTCAACCCTAATCCCTCTACCCATATGCCCTCTTAATCCCTCAACCTTGAACCCTAAACCCTAAACCCTAAACCCTAAACCCTGAACCCTTAAACCATAATCCCTCAACCCTCATACCCTCTTAATCCCCCAACCCTCAACTCTCAAACCTTAATTGCTAATCCCTCAACTGCCATAACCTCTTAATCCCTCAACCCTCAACCCTTAACCCTAAACCCGCAATCCCTCAATCCCTATACCCTCTTAATCCCTTAACCGTCAACCCTCAACCCTTAAAACCCTAATCCCTCAACCCTCAAACCATAATCCCTCAGCCCCTCTACAATCTTAATCCCCCAACCCCTCAACCCCTCTACAATCTTAATCCCCCAACCCCTCAACACTAATCCATCAACCCCTCTACAATCTTAATCCCTCAACCCCTCAACCCTCAACCCTTAAACCCTAATACATCAACCCCTATACCCTCTTAATCCCTTAACCCTCAAACCCTAATCCCTCAGCCCCTCTACAATCTTAATCCCTCAACCCTTAACCCTTCAACCCTAATCACTCAACCCCTATACCCTCTTAATCCCTCAACCCCTCAACCCTCAACCCTTAATCCCTAATCCATCAACCCCCATACCCTCTTAGTCCCAAAACCCTCAAACCCTAATCCCTCAACCACTCTACAATCTTAATCCCTCAACCCTTAACACTTCAACCCTAATCTCTCGACCCCTATACCTTCCTAATCCCTCAACCCCTCAACCCTCAACCCTTAAACCTTAATCCATCAACCCCCATATCCAACCTTAATCCATCAACCCCCATACCCTCTTAATACGTCAACCCTCAAACCCTAATCCCTCAACCCTTAACCCTGAACCCTCAAACCTTAAACCCTAATCCGTCAATTCATTTACCCTCTTAATACCTCAACCCTCAACCCTTAAACCCTAATCCATCAACCCCTATACCCTCTTAATCCCTCAAATCTCAACCCTTAACCCTTAAACCCTAATCCCTCAACCCCCATACCCTCTTAATCCCTCAACCCTCAACCCTTCAACCCTAATCCTCAAACCCTATACCCTCCTAATCCCTAAACCCTCAACCCTCAACCCTTAAACCCTAATCCCTCAACCCCCATACCCTCGTAATCCCTCAACATTCAACCCTCCAGCCTTAAATACTAATCCCTCAACCCCCATACCCTTTTAATCCCTCAACCCTCAACCCTTAACCCCTAATCCCTCAACCCCTATACCCTCTTAATCCCTCAACCCTCAACCTTCAAACACTAATCCCTCAACTCCCATACAATCTTAATCCCTCAAACCTTAACCCTTCAACTCTAATACCTTGAGCCCTATACCCTTTTAATCCCTCAACCCCTCAACCCTCAACCCTTAAACCCTAATCCATCAACCCCCATACCCTCTTAATCCCTCAACCCTCAAACCATAATCCCTCAACCTCTCTACAACTTTAATCCCTCAATCCTTAATCCTTCAACCCAAATCCCTCGACCCCTATACCCTCTTAATCCATCAATCCCTCAACCCTCAACCCTTAACCCTTAACCCCTAATCTCTCAATCCCTATACCCTCTTAATCTCTCAACCCTCAACCCTCAACCATTAAACCCTAATCCCTCAACCCCTATAACCTCTTAATCGCTCAACCCTCAACCCTCAAACCCTAATCCCTCAACCCTTCTACAGTCTTAATCTGCCAACCCTTAACCCTTCAACCTTAATTCCTCGACCCCTATACCCTATTAATCCCTCAACCCCTCAACCCTTAAACCTTAATCCATCAACCCCCATACCCTCTTAATCCCTCCACCCTCCAACCCTAATCCCCCAACCCCTCTACAATCTTAATCCCTCAACCCTTAACCCTTCAACCATAATCCCTCAACCCCTATACCCTCTTAATCCCTCAACCCCTCAACCCTCAACCCTTAAACCCTAATCCATCAAACCCCATACCCTCTTAATCCCTCAACCCTCAAACCCTAATCCATCAACCCGTCTACAATCTTAATCCCTCAACCCTCAACCCTCAACCCTCAACCCTTAAACCCTAATCCCTCAACCCCTTTACCCTCCTAATACCTCAACCCTCAACCCTCAACCCTCAACCCTTAAACCCTAATCCCTCAACCCCTATATAATTTTAATCCCTCAACCCTCAACCATTAATCCCTAAATTCCTAATCCTCAACTTCATACTCTCTATCCTCAGTCCCTCAACCCTTCAACCCTAATCCCTCGACCCTTATACCATCTTAATCCATCAACCCTCAACCCTCAACCCTTAAACCATAATCCCTCAACCCCCATACCCTCTTAAACCCTCAACCCTCAACTCTCAAGCCTTAAACGCTAATCCCTCAACCCCCATACCCTCTTAATCCCTCGACCCTCAACCCTTAATCCCTAATCCCTCAACCCCTATACCCGCTTAATCCATCAACTGTCAACCCTCAAACCTTTAACCCTAATCCCTCAACCCTTATACCCTATTAATCCCTCAACCCTCAATCCTTAAACCCTTATCCATCAACCCCTATACCCTCTTAATCCCTCAACCCTCAACCCTTAACCCTTAAACCCTAATCCATCAACCCCCATACCCTCTTAATCCCTCAACCTTCAACCCTTAAACCCTAATCCCTCAACCCCTATAACCTCCTAATCCCTCAACCCCTATACCCTCCTAATCCCTCAACCCTCAATCCTTAACCCTTATACCCTTAATCCCTCAACCCTCAACCGTTAATCCCTAAACCCTCTACTTGAGAGAGAGAGAGAGGGAGAGTTGGTGGGAGGGACATACTTGAGAGAGAGAGAGGGAGTGAGAGAGGGAGGGAATCACTGTGAGATGGAGAGGGTGTAGGAGGGGGAGACTTGACAAAGAGAGAGGAAAAGATGGGGTAGGATGGAGATAGTTTACAAAGATAAAGAGGGAGATAGGGTGGGAGGGAGAGGCTATAAAGAGACGGAGATAGAAAAAGTGGGAGAGATATAGAGGGAGTGAGAGAGGGAGGGAGGGAGACAAAGTGGGAGAGAGAGAGGGAGTGGGAGAGAGAGAGAGGGAGAGACATAGAGATGGAGAGAGAGACTTGAGAGATGGAGAGGGGGTGGGAGGGCAAGGGAGTACTCGGGATAGAGGGATTCGAGAGAGATGGATGGGGTGGGGGGAGATACATGAGATAGAGGGAGAGAGAGAGTGGGAGGGGGTGGGAGGGGGATATTTGAGAGAGAGGGAGAGAGAGAGGGAGAGAGAGAGAGGGAGAGAGAGAGAGAGAGGAGGAGAGACATAGAGGAGCGAGTGAGAGACAAAGAGAGCATCCCAAAAGAGGGAGTAGGGGGCAGAAGGAGAGACCTGAGAGACAAAGAGAGAGAGAGAGAGAGAGAGAGAGAGAGAGAGAGAGAGAGAGAGAGAGAGAGAGAGAGAGAGAGAGAGAGAGAGAGAGGGCATGAGAGAGAGAGAGAGAGAGACTTGAGAGAGAGGGAGAGAGAGAGAGGGCATGAGAGAGAGAGAGAGACTTGAGAGAGAGAGAGGAGATAGGAGATACTTGAGAGAGATGGAGAGGTAGACGAAGACAGATAGAGGGAGTGGGATGGGAGGGAGTGGAAGAGAGATAGAGGGAGTGACTGTGAGAGGGAGAGGGGGTAGGAGGGGGAGATTTGACAAAGAGAGAGAGGGAGAGGGGGTAGGACAAAGATACTTGAGAGAGAGAGAGGGAGAGGGAGAGGGGGTGCTAGGGAGAGACCTGAGAGAGAGGGAGAGAGACAAAGTGGGAGAGAGGGAGTAGAGGAGAGATAGAGGGGGATGGAGATACCCGAGAGAGAGAGGGAGAGAGATAGAGTGAGTGAGAGAGAGGGAATGGGAGAGAGATAGAGGGAGTGAGTGACAGACCTAAGATAGGTAGAGGGGGTAGGAGGGAGAGACTTGAGAGAGAGATACAAAGAGAGAAAGATAACAACCTAAGAGAGGGAGATGAAGTGAAAGAGATAAAAAGACCAAAGAGGGGGAGAGAGAGAGAGGGAGAGTGAGAAAAGGTGGTTGGAGTGAGATAGATTTATTTAGGTACCTACATGGGAGGAAAGAGACCTGACAAAGGGGATTGGACTAAGAGAGTATTCTAGGTCACATGGGAGGGAGTGAGACCTGAGAGATAAAGACTTCAAAGGGATAAAAAGTTATCTAGTTACGGCAACGAGTTAGAGAAGGTATGAAAGGTAAAACCTCGACTATCCATCTACGATCATAAACTCTGCAATCTAAGCATTATCAAAGTTTTTCACCAAAGAGGGGAAATTCTAGTTCTTTGTAAAGTAGGCCATTTGGCACTCGCCAAATGTCTTGCTTTGGACATGTTAATTAACAAGATTTGGCAAATTTTCTCATATTTTCATCCATGCTCCCCGACTCATTTGCACATCTTTCAATGCAAGTTTATAAAAAAACCATGATAGCGTTAACCTCTCTCTTAGCTATCTAAATATATAATTATTTTTTCATTTTGATTTAGTTAAGGTTTTGATCCATGGCTTCTATTGTAAATGCCTTCATTTTTGGTCAAAAACCAACATGTGCTAGGTTTAGGATAGATTTTTACACGTTCATCAGAATGTGAAACAGATTAATTTTTTTGAAACAAGACTCCATTCTACACATGATGAAAAAAAAATCAATTTTCGATTAGTTTGCAAAAAATTTGGGAGGGAGCACACTCAAATTTCAGTTTTTCAGGATGTGTCCACTTTGAAAATTCATAAAATATTATATATTCATTAAAAAAACTATCCAAAAGAAGAAGGATAAACTACATGGTGTTGGCTAATTTCTCACTATTGGGAATTTTGAAATTCTAAAAAAAGGTTAACCAATTTTGGGCCCCCCCATTTTTGAGACCCTTAATCTTCATTAATTTCAAAAACAATAGTAGCTTAGAAACTAGACTCAGAGCACTTGAACTTTTGTTGTTTCCACATCTTGAAATTTTGAGCGTAACTATCTTCATTTTCTCGTGCAAATCAGATTTTGCTGATTTCAGAAAAGAAAAGAAAAGTGGCATCTTAAGAGCCAAAATTGTGTCACAGATTGGTGCACTTACCCATGATAACATTGATAAGGTGCCACAAAAGGAAGTGATGTTTGAAATGATTTTTTTCAAAGGGATTTTTCTTTGTTCATGTGATGCCTCAGCCTAGGGAGCATTATCCGAAATGTTGCCAAGAGAGGACAAGTGCAAGTGTACTCATGTTGTATGCAAGAGAGACAAGGGCTCATCTTGTATTCAAAAGAGGAAAAATGCAAATTTCTCATCCTGAACAATATTATGTGTAATGTTTCCAAGAGAGGGAATCACATAGTCAAATGTGAGTGGTGATGTAGGCCCCCACTTTAATGGAATTGTGAATCATAGTACTATGAGAAATTGCCTTAAATTAGGAGAGGAAAGGGGAAGAAGACATGAGAGCTTGTTCATAAAGCCCTATGTCGAGTCATATGTTTCCGAAAAGCTATGTCATGAAGAAGAGGAATGTATTTTACATGCGAGTCAACTTAAGACAAGTTATCCACATCCCAAGATTGCTCTTATATATTCATGAAATATTAACGACAAGTCAAAAGAGACAACAAGTGACATACAAGGGGAAAATGCTAACCAACCCCTTACCCCTACTTAGTGCAAGACAAGAGTGAGCTGAAAGGATTGAGGGAAGTGTAAGGTTGAGTCAAGATCAAGATCGATTAGAGGGATTAGGTTTCCCCATAGATGGAAGAACACAAAAATCCTTAAGATGTTGAAGTTTGCTACTCAAGGCCTTACATTAATTAGTGTGATGACCATGAACTCAGTGGCAGGCACAAAAGGAATGTTTGTTAGAACATTTATTTTGAGTGTGAGGAGGAAGGGATATCAAGTGATCTTGGAGGAGTCTCGAAAAGATACCCTCTTGATCAAGGGTAGAAGGTGATCTTTGGGTTGGCAACAAGGAGGGATCTTGCTTAGTATAGGATGACATACTTATGCAAGGCTCTATAGATTGTGAGATTTTGTAGACTCCTTTGGAGGAGTGTGTAAAATTGGAATCAAGAGGAGGTTGTGAGATGACATTATCATTAAGCAAAGAGTCCTTTTTTGGTGTCAAAGGATCACTTTTGAAGATTGGGTGAGAGGAATGGGTTGGGATGGTGTTGATGTGGTTAGAAGCTTTAATGATTTCAATGAAAGGACAAAATCCAAGACCATGGTTGGATATTTGTGTACGGGGCTTGATAGGGTTGCAAATACCTTGTTTGTTAGCACCACAACCTTGTCCACTATAGCCAAGTTGTTTCTTGATCTCAAACCCTTTTCCATAGAGATTTTTAAGCTTCTTAGGATCTGGTGAGGGGTCATTGTTTACATTGGTGGCTAAAGTAGTTGAGGTGGATGCTTTCAAAGGATCAGCTGAGCCTTGTGTTAACAAGACTATGTTTCCCTTTTTAGAGTCTTTATTGTTGGTCTTAGTTTTTTCCATTAGGGGAGGGGTGAAGTTTAAGGAACCCCAACCATCATTAAATGAATTTGGTTGTACGGGTTCCACATGTTGGGTGGGTGTAGTGATGAGGGGTTTGTATTTTTTTTGCTCAAGGTGTCGAACACTGTAAGGTTCAGGATCAACATCAAGTGTGTACACTTTGTTATTGTTGATGTACTTCATCTTGTGATGAAGAGTGGAAGGAACACCATTAGTTGCATGAATCCATGGCCTACCTAATATGAGGTTGGATGAAACATCATTAGGAATAATGTGGATTGATGTGTCTAATGTGGCCACTCCAACTCTAAGGGGCAAAGTGGTCACACCATGCATCTTTTATCCTTTACTGTCAAATCCAATGACAGATAAGGAGGAAGGTTGGATGGATGATCTATTGATATGGAGCCTATCTAAGAGATTGACACTACACACATTGACAACAAAGCCATTATCAACAAGCGTTCACTTGATCCCTATGGTTTTGTATTGAGATATGATCATGAAGAATTCAGGTTTTTTTTGCACATCCAAAGGAGGGAGCTCACTTTGGTGGAAAACAATGTCAGCATTCAAGCCTTGAATCATAGCTGCAATTTCTTTTCTTTTTTGCATTATAAGGGACCAAAATTTTTTGTAAGGAATCCTACAACAAGTTTTGATAGTGAGGGGAGGCTTGGATAAGGTCCCATAAAGATATTTTAGCAGGAGTATTCCTTAGTTGATCAATAAGGTCATACTCCTTAAGGAAGGAATTGAAGCGAGGAGCAGTAGGAAGAATAGGAGGGGATGAAGATAAACATGTTGAGGTTGATGGTTGGGAACACTGGTTTTTGTGGGTGTAATGTGTATGAGAAATGGTATTATGACTCAATTTCTCCAAAACATTAGGCTTAGGTGGGGAGAGAGTGATTTCAGGTTTAGAAGGTGGAGAAAGGATGAGTTGAGGTTGGATAATATTACCATCCCCTAGGGAAGGAGATTCTAATATAGGCTCTATATCTTCTTGTAAGGGCATAATATTATTAAGGAAATGATCAATGGTGGAAGTATGAGGAGAGGAAGGAGTAGGATAGGGTTCTATTTGATTGTCAAAGGTTTCATTCTCTTGTTCGATATGAGCTACCCTAGGAGAAGAGCTTGGAAGAGGTTCATCACATACTTCACTACAAGAAGAGGAGGCATAAAGATAAGGATTACTATGATTTTCAAATAGGTAGGGATGGTCGAGAGTTTTGTGACTCTTAGGAGAAGGATCTTCTAACACCAACATGTCCTCTTTGCATTGAGGAGGCGTATTAGAAGAAGAGCAAGGTTGATCATCATAGTTAGGGAGACTAGATAAGGTAATGTTTAGAAATGTGTTTATAATCTCATTTTCTTGTGTTAAAATATCTTCCCATAGGGGATGAGGAGAAGAACAAGCAAGAATATCATGATGCTCAATGATTGTACCTTATGTTAGCAAGATACCTTCATCACTAGAAGGAGAGGTATCAAGAGGAACAATTATGATCATCATGATTATCTATGTTTGTATTTACTTCTAACACATCATCCTCACAAAGAGGAGAGATAGTAGGTTGTGTATGTTTAGGACAATTATAATCATTGTCACTTTCTAGACTCTCATAACTAGGGAATTCATTGAATGAATGATTAACATGTTTATTTACAAAAAAATTCATTACAATTTTAGAAAGAAACGAAACAAACATGTTTGAAGAATTTATAATGCAATGTAAAGAAAAAGGAAAATACAATTTTCAGATTAAAAAGAAGGCAATTTGTTGATTACATTATCAATGATCTGAAAATGAAATTGTGTAAATGCAAAATTAAAAAGGGTATATGCACCTAATCATCATGGAAAAAATAGGCCCTTAAGTGGCGATGAAAATTCAAAAAATCAGAGTTAGGCAACTTGACGTAAAATTTTAAATAAGTTATCTATATTATTTCAAAAATATGTAAGAATAGAATCTATAGAAAATTAAATGTTGTTTCTAAATTACTAGGTTTATTTAAAAAAATAAAAATTATTTGGTCAAAATTTAAAATTTCAATGTGCAGTAGTACATAAATTTCAAGGAAAAAATAAGAAGGTGTTTGTTTGACCACCTTAACCACAATAAAATAATAAAAAATATTTATAAAATTTTAGATATAAGTAGATGACTCATGTCTCGATGTGATACATATTTATTTTTATTTTTTTTCCAAGTAAATAATTAATTATGAATTTTTTATTACAACTTATAAAAAATATAAAAACTCGTATGTCTAACCACCTTAACTTGGTCAAAAATTCATGAAATTCAATATTTTTTTTAATCCTATAGTATCCAAACCATAGAATGTGACGCATGTTTCGGATTCAAAAAATGTTTTTCAATCAGCCTATCAATTAGGACTTTAGTCATAATTCAAATAGAAAATGAATAATTATTATTTATTAAATTCAAAGTAAAGCATAATTTATATTGGTGGAAAGCTGAGAATCTCCTTTAAAAATCCTTTTCGTTTCATCAATTTTGGGTAAAAAAAAGTCATCAGCTACATGGGCCATCATATCACTTACATATCGTGACTTTTTGGCCCATCAGGATCTTGCACATACCCAAAATGTACAATGCATGAAATGAGCTAATTAATGCTAATTTTAATAAAATACATGTAACAAAAACACAACCTATTGATACAAATAGGTAATGGCACAAAACAAAAGCTTTAAAACTGGGTTTTCAGCTCTGTAAAGGGCAATTTCAAAAGCCTGAAGGGACTAGGTCACCCAGAGTGGCAACCTAGTCCACTTGGTGATTGTTTTTAGATTTTTTAGGTGTTTTGAATTGGTATAGGTGGTTTTTGTGTTGTATAGTGCAAAGCTAAGAAGAAAATGCATAATTGCATAAAGGTTTAATGTTTTACAATGCAAAAATGTAGTCTAAATGCACAATGCAAGTTAATCCTAGGACAATGAAGGACTCTAAATAAGACAAGAGGGTGTAAGAAGGTCAAGTTCACCAAAATGAATTTCCAAAAAGATGAATAGGGAAAGAGGATTCCCCAATGAGCCTCTAAGGTTTTTCACCTTAGAAGCTAGCTTTTGGGAGAATGGCTCTCTTTCACACCATTTCATCTTTAGGGCTTATTCAAAGGGGGAGTTAGGGGCTTAAGGTGTTATTTGTGTGGGGTGCCCTTAATTTAATAAACTGAAAATGAAAGATAACTAGTAATGTAAAACTTAATAATGCAACTATGGTGGAAAACACATTGAGATATACAATCATATACAAATGACATAAGAAATATTAACTATAAACTATTATAGAAATGGATAATATTGAAGAGGTCTGCACCCAAAATCTTGTAGGGGTTGGAAATTCTACTAAATTTGATGTACATGTTGAAAGGGACACTTGTACCAAGTGAGGCGACCTAGTCCTTCTTTGGGAAAATTTTGAGAAATTGGTCAGGGGCCTGTTTTAGCCTAAAGGGTATCGAGATCTACCAATATTTTTGGAAAATAGTTTTAGTGGGACTAGGTTACCCAAAGTGGTGACCTAGTCCTCTTCTGAATTTTTGTGAACCAAAAAATTGTATCTGAGGCCTTTTGTCTTTTTTTTCTGCTTCTTTAGGTATCTGGTCTCGAAAGTGTAGATTTTGGTTCGTGGAAGTCTTCCAAGCTTCAACTAGGGGTTCTTCAACCTTAGAGAGCTTGATCAACTTGTTGAATGATCTTTAAGTTTCCAATGCACCTAAATCTGCAAACACACATAGAGAGAAAGAAGAAACGTTAATTGTTAGAGTATGGTGGCTTGCCTTGGTCAAGCCCCTTTGTAGATGATTAAATCAAATGATGAAATGAAATGGGAAAGCATGGGATATGAATCAATGTACTTACTTACCTTGCCATGATGGTTGATCTTGAGTTGCTGCAATGGAGGTTTAGCCCTTGAGTGCTTCAACAATGATGTCTTGTTGACTTAGAATTTGAAACCCTAGCTTGCTTGAGGAGGAGAGATGAGAGGTGAGAAGAATGTGTTTTGAGAAGAATTATGGTACATAATAAGAAATTAGGGTTTTTAGGCTTATTTATACAAGTTATGCCCTAATTTTCCTGAAATAGCACCATACAGGCTGACCTTAGGGTTTTAGACACAAGAATCCTAAAATAATTTAAGTTAAAATTGACATTTATTCCACATGGGACTAGGTTGCCCAAGGTGACGACCTAGTCCTCCTAAGCAATTTTCATTGATTTTTGGTATTTAATATGTAATTATTTATGTTTGTCCAGATTATCTCACAAAACACACTGAAGCTAGACATGCATGTGTATTAAGGGGTCATTATAGCATAACAAAGGGCTAATTTGGTGATGACAAGCCTAGGAAAGTGTAAAAATGCTTTACAACACCTTACAACACTTTGGCACAAGGCTTGGAAAGGGGAGAAAATAGGCTGAAAAGGGTCCAAAATCTATAGGCAAAGGTCCAAATGAGCAAAAACTATCAGTCTACACTTTTTGGCGACACGGGTTTATATTGAAAAAAATTTAGTTTTTCATTTCATGTTTAGGGTTTCGATTGAAATCATGTTAGGGTTTGAATTTCACATTTAAAGTTTAGGGTTGATATGAAACCCAAATTAGGGTTTCAATTTTTAATATATGGTTCAGGGTTAAGTTATGGTTTAAATTAAAATTAAAATTTGGTTTCATAAATGAACCCATACACACATATAAATTTAAACTATTAAAAAATATTTCTTACATATAAATATTAAAAAAATAATAAATAAATTTTTGTATGTTTTTGAATTAGTTATAGATTACCAAAAAGGAAACAGTTACAACCACTAGTTAAAGTAGTATTAATTAAAGAATTATATAAATTTTATGCAACAAGAGACCTTAAAACAACATAAAAGTATGCCAACATAGAGTAAAAAATATACAAAATCGAGATTTTAAAAATTATATCTTTCACTAAATCTTTTGATGTTATTATGTCCAATAGGAGGGTCAATATCAAAAGTAATTTCATTGTATCTAAAAAATTCCAACTTACACCCCTCCTTGGGAACACTACTTCTCCTTTAGGCCCATGCCTTAAAGAAGCATCTCATAGGTATAGTTTTTATTTTACCTATTTTGAAACTCTTGGTAGTTCTGGAAAAACTTATCATCTTCCTCTTTGTAATAGGAGTAATAAATTTTTTCTTAACTTTATATTTTTTGAAATTAGCTTAACCAACATGCATGAGCTCCAAAAATTTCTCCATAAACACCTCCAAATTCAAAGTGACCTGCATAGTAATGGAGCAAGAAAATGGATGTTCTAGAAGACTCAATAAGCTTTCTTTTTTCACCTTCGAAATAATCCTCGTCTCTTTCTTTCCATAAAAACTAAAAAATATTAGTAGTTAAAAATAAATAAATAAAATTAAAGGCTTTAATACCTCTAGCATAGCCAAAAAATATTTCTTTCCAAGAAGAGTTCCCTATACAGTTTCAACCCCCCAAATTAGAAAAAATAAATATTTAGCAAAGAAATAGTACAAAAAATGGTTGATAGACTCAATGGTCCTATAGGTCAAATACATATTATTAATTGATTGTGTATGACTCAGGTTAATAAATAGTTTTTTAATATAACAACCATTTAAGAAAGGCTTTTTTGGGCTCAGATTTTAGGACAATTACTATCATTCAAGTTTAAATGATATTAATAATTAAGATGGCTGAAAATTTCCTAAGGCTTAGCTAGAGTGATGTAGATATTTTAGAGTTCACTTTATGTAAGGTAGTACCATCACACGACTTGAGATTATCATAGATTTTAGTATCAAAATCCAAGTTGAATAAGAAAATAAAATTTCTTCCAAGAATTCCTATGGATAGAGTATGTCCTCCTATGAGATTGAGGGAGACCATACTTTGTACTTGTGGAATTTCAATACTTTAGTATATTATCATTCAAAATGTATGCAATTTTTTTAATTCCTTTGCCATCCAAATTCTTAGATAAAAAACCTTGTAGAAGAGTAATGGATTTATTATTCTAGTGGAGGTCCCACCACACTAACATGAATCTACAAAATTTGTTCTCCTTTCTTCTATAGAAATAATTAAATTTTACCAAGTTTCTAATATGCTCCCATGATTTCTATATACTATTAAAAATATTAGAACTAGAATATGTAACAAAAATTACCAAAATAAAATCGTGAGGGTGCAAGTCGCTTCCAAGATCTCGCTTTGTTAGATGTTTCCATCTAAATATTATTCCATGCAAGAAAATTATAGGGATCATTACCATTAAGATAATTTATATTAAATTTGATAACTAGAAAGATACATTTCAACTTCAAATCTTTTAGTCCAAGACCACTATATCCTTTATCTAAGAAATACAAGTCCCATAATATAGTAGGTTTCTTCTTTTCTCCCTTACCATCTAACCATGTGAACTTTATAATAATACTTTATGTTTCATTGACTTCATAAATTAAAAAAATACATAAAATAATAATTAAAAAGTATATAAAAAAGATAAATTATTCTATAATATTTAAGATCTCTCAATTAGAAAGAGAAATTATCTATTTTACTTTTTAGTTTTAACTTCAATGTTTTGTTTAATCTATTTCTAGATATCTTTTAGTGAGGGCTTAACCATAAAATATATCCAAAGTTACCTAACCTATTTGTTAGGTCCTCCTCAATGAAAGTCAAATTTCTCAAAAAAGTGTAGAGGAGAATCATCCTTGCTAAGAATAAAAGATTTATCTTAGGAAATTTTGACACAGAGGCTTTAAAAAACACATCTAGCTTATTAGAGTTTTAAATTTCTTTCCTTGAAGATTAGAAAAAGTAGCAAGAAATTAGATATTAAGAAGGTCATCATTATTGGGAAAGGTCAACCCTTTAACCTTTAAACCCATACTAGAATTTCTCAACAAGTGGAAGATAGCATATGTAGAAATTAAAAAATATATATGAGAAAGAGAGCATCCCTAACTTATTGACCTCTGAAGCTGGAAGGATATAGATAAAGATCCATTTACATCCACTTGAATAACAACATCCTTAAAATGGTCTTGATAATTTGAAAAAATTCTTTGGGGAAACCAAAGGCATCAAGAGTCATGAAATAAAGTACCACTCCACCCTATCATGGGCCTTCTCAAAATAAAGAGAAAAAATTCCAACCTTCTAATTAGAAGCTTAACCCTAATCAATAGATTCCCAACTAGAGTGATTAGCTTTTCTAAAATTAATTTACCTTTATTTAACCTAGTTTGATTATTGATTATAAAGGATGGAAAGATGTTAATAGGTCTCACAGCTAAAACCTTAGCCAAAATCTTGTTGGAAACATTGAGGAGGATAATGGGTCTCTAATTTCTTATATGCTATGTGTCTCCTTCGTTTGGTAAGAGCTTAATTATGCCTTTATTAATACTACTACTCAATGAGATTATAGTAATTTCCTCAATATAAATTTATAAAAGGTCATCATTGATTCAATCAATGTTCCTCTTGTAAAACCCTATTGGAATCCCACCAAGGCTAGGAAATTTATCATTTTTGAGGGTATTAATATCTTGTATAATTTCCTCTTTAGAGAAAACTCTAGCAAGAAAATCATAGTATTATTCATTAATTTTCATTGGAATAATATCTTTGTAAATTTTCTTGTCTCTTTTACATTCAATATGATTATCTTCAGCAAAGAAAAAAAATGTAGAAAGAAAAAAATCATTATTGATTCGATTGATATCTCTTAGTAGTTCACACTATTTTCCTAGATAGAGTCAATGTTCTCCCTCACATTTTTTTCATTTATTAACTTGAAATTTTATTTGGAGCCTTTATCTCCATTCTTTTAAGCCAATTCTTTATTACGTCGACCTTTAGGCCTCAAATTTTTTGTCTAAAACTTCCTCAAGTTATGCTTAACTAGATTACTAGTTATTGATTAAGAATCTCATTATATGGATGATTCTGCAATTTGGATTCCACAGTGAAGAGTTTATCCTAAAGCTCATTTTAAAATCTTATGTCATCTAAGGCTCTCTTCTTCCCACCAAATTTGACTAATAATGCCCAACTTTGTGCATTGATATTCCATTTATCTATAACTAGGAGGTTCTTTAGCAAGGAATTTATTAGCTTCCCACTTAAAGTAAAAATACCATTGATGCAATATTCTATATTTAATACAACATTATTGAAATTCAAGTTACTTTCCCTTTTAATTTTAACTAAATTTCCATTATTGTGAAATTAATGTTTGACCTCAATTGGGAAATGAGAAAAAAGTGAAGAAGGATGACTTTTAACACTGTTTCTTGCATCAATTTGATCAAAGCTAAAGATTTCTTTAATAAAACTAAATATATCTAATCTTCAATATATTATCTTGGAGCCTTTTTGAGAGTTACACTAGGTGACCTAAATAATTTTTCTTTCTTTCTTCAATCATTCTAGAGGATCAAAAAGATTAAGCATATTCATCATTTTATACCAAAAAATAAACCATTAGCTTTTCAGCCCATTTCCAAACCTCCAAATTTGTCCTTTGTATTTTTTGCCATACTAAAATAACCTCCCATAACCTAACGAATATTCTAAAGGTTGTAGAGCCATTTATAAATATTGATTCTTTCTCTATAATCATTAGGTCCATATATTAAACATAAACCAAATTTCAAGTCATTAATTTCTATGAAAACCCAAACTACTTTGTTACAAGGGGAACACCCAATGTTTATAACATGATTGGCTCATTTATTACTAAGAGGGATAGATTTTTCTCCTTCCTTTATCATGATTGGTACAAAATTAGGTAGCATATTTTTTCAAATGAACCTCAAATTGGTCTCTATCATGAAGCCACCACATTGACCCCATGACAGAATGAAAGGTCGGGAGATTCAAACTAATTCAAAAATTTCCTAATGATATGTCTTTTTTCAGGCTATTACAATCCCTTGGCATTCCAACTAATAAAATTTAGGCTCTTTATTATTTTGAAGAGGATTTGATCCCTTTGGATTTTTATAAGTCCTATTAAACTATTTGGGATTTTTTTCCTCTTTTTCTTTATTTATCTACTTTGGCTCACAACCATATCTAATAACTTACTTCATCATTTTTTTTTCAATAAAATTTATCAATTTTCTTATTTTTCTCTTTGTCACTTGAGGTGAGTGAGTTATCAGCAACAATATTTTCATTTTTTTTGGAAATGATAACTTTCTCAAGCATTGTTATATTTATTATTATTTAATTATCTAGCTCTAAATTTAATATGACTCTATCAATATAAAATTCAATGTAGACATTGATTTATGGATTCTTTGAATATTGTGAACATAAATTTGGGCATAAGAAGAATTCTCAAGACTTGGTGTTAGGTAAGAGAAAACATAAAATTACTGTAGCAATGGATCCAACTATCTAAGATCTTATTGAAAATAATATTGATCTATTTGATAATTTAGAGTTAGATAATGTGTTACCAAAAAGTGTATACCTTGGCACTTTTTCACTCATTTTGGTCTTGATCACCTTAATTCAACCTTGTAAGCTTGCAATTCAACACTAATCTAATGGCATTTTACTAAAGGTGTTGTGAAGTGTTGTAACACATTTCCTCACTTTTCTAAGACCCTTTCAACATGATTCACCTAAATAATACATTCTTACACCTTCTTAAGCCTTAAGGTAGAGTGTTGTAAAGTGTTGTGTTTCATTTTCACATTTATCTAGGCTTATCACCCCTAAATCAACCCTTTTCATATGCTAACTTTCCCTTTTACTGCATCTTTAGTCCCAACCTAAGTGTGTTTCAGGAAGCAAATATAACAAAATTTATTAAACATAAATTAATTCTTGACAATAATCAAAATTTTCCTAGGAGCACTAGGTTGCCACATTGGGTGGCCTAGTCCCTCTAAGCATAAAGTTCAAATTTTAAACAAGATTCAACGAGAATCTTGCCTCCTGAATCCTAGGGTCGGCCTATTAGATTGTATTTCGGGAAAATTAGGATTTAATATGTACAAATAAGGGTTTCCACCTCCATTTTTCCTCTCTTTGTTCATTTTACTCTCCTAGTTCATTTTTTCTCTCCTTGGTTCATTTTCACTCTCTTGGTTCATTTATACTCTCCTATCTCTCTTGCTCTCAATCATCAAGTACTCAAGCAACCAAGCAAGAAAACAAGCATTAGGGATTTCAATCCTCCTCCATTGAAGTTGTCCATGCAAGTTGTAGACCATCAAAAAAGGTTGGTAAGATACTCTATATTTTGTTATCATTCAACCTTGCTTTCCTTTGTGTTTATCTCATTTGGGTTTAATCACCTACAAAGGGGTTTGAATTAGGCAAACCCCTATTATCTAACCTTAACAAATTTTGGTCTTTGCATATGTTTGCAGATCTTTTGATGTAGGTTAGGTGAAATACAAAGTTTTGCAAGAAGTACAAACAACCCTCTCAAGTCAAACCCAAGTATCAAGTCCTCGGAAGGAGAAAAAGACAAGTTGCGGGTCACTTTTGGGACTCCCTGTCACCAGATTGTTGCAGAAAAAGGGAACATTCACAGGGAACCACAAGACCAAAGCTTGATTCCTCAGAAAGCCACAAGAGGACTAGGTCACCCAATTGGTGATCTTGTCCCTATGCTAGGCCCAAAAAAGGGTTTTTGTGTTTTTGGATACCTAGTTCCCCAAAACCTGTTTCGGGAAAGTTTTCTAGTTGGAGGACTAGGTCATCCCACTTGGCATGTAAGTGTCCTTCTGTAATTTTCTAGCACTTTCTAGGAGTTTCCAAGAGCATTCAACTGTAACATCATTTCTCCAAGTACACACTTTATGTCCCGCTCTGTCAATTTCCAAAAAATGCTCATTGAGGGCATATAGTTAGTTAGTTTGCATTAGTTTAGTTTTACTTCATTTATAATTACATACACTTAGATTAGTTTCATTTTACTTTCATCATTATCCACACATCACACACATTCACAACCATCATCAAATCCCTTCCCCCCCTTTTTAAATGAACTTAGCCTTAAACATATCAACCTAGAGAGGAAAGAGAGTCATTCTCCCACCCAAGTGCTCTTATGGTGCAAAACCCTAAGAGCCTAGTCAGGGAATCCTCTTTCCCTGGTACATGTTATATGTTTTTGGTGGTTCATTTTGGTGAACCCGACCATTGACCACTAGCTAGCTTTCTGATTTTCTGCATTTCATCTTAAAATAGCTTGCTTTGCATTAAACTCTCACATTTTTTGCATCCTAGGGTCAATAATTAAAGTGAATTTAGTGAAATATCATGGTAATTCTATAGATTGTATTGCATTTTTAAAGAACACACAAAAAAAAATTCACTTTTATTTTCTTTTTGCACTTAAAAATCAGAAAAACTATCAAAATCAGTCAAAACTTCTAGAATTTAACAAAAACAATACTATCAGGACTAAGTCACCATACTAGGAAACCTAGTCCTTTGGCTCTATTTTCTATCAAATTCATAGAAATTTTCTAGTATTTTCTACCTTTCAACTCACTAGTTTTTCCTTCATGTGTTTGGTTCCTAAATCTAGGTTATAGACCTTTTTGTCACCTTTGCTCACATTGCCTTAGGCCTTTGTCTTTGATCATTTAGTGTCCCCTTTCCAATGTAGTCACGAGAAGAATTTCAAGGACCCATGACATCTACTAATAGCACCCTCGTTTTAGATCTTGGCATCCCTCCAACTTCAACTCTTGGTGTGGCCAATGGTACATTAGGCTTAGACACAATCTTTAATAACTCCTTGCACCTAGATGATACTACTACTGATAATACCCTCCCACATGAAAAAATATTCCACATTCATGCTGATCTCACTGATTATGAGCATGAAATCAACTTTGAACCCATCTTAGGGACTGCCATTGAACTCCTACATTATCTCATTGACCGTGATAATGACTTAAGTGTGATGAAGAAAATTGTATAAATCTATGAGAAACAGGAACCTAAGACATCCCCTTCCCCCACCCATAGGTCTAGCCATGGAGGACCTTCCAATCCTCCCTCTTCAAGTGTGGCTTCCATTCCAACCTATACCCCACCTAGTGTAACCACTACTATACAACTGGTTAGTAGTGTGGTACCTCCTCCCCCCATCACCACTAAAATCCCTAATTATCTTGTGGCATCTCACCCTCTCACTTCTTCCACTGTCCCTCCTATCACTATTCCTACCACTTCTCCTTCCACCACTCTCAACCCCTTACCTCTTTCACTTCCACCTCATAGCATTTACAGTAACCCTTTCATCACCCAACTATTTTACATCATCACCAATATGCAACAACAACTCTCTTTCATTAACCAAAGCCAATCTAGCTCTCCCTCTCATTACATTTGTAGTAACCCATTGTCCCTTGACATCCTCTATACTCCCTTGCCACATGGAATAGAGATCCCTAAGTTCAAAAATTTTGGCAGAAGGGGTGACCCTTCTAACCGTGCCAATGCCTACACTTCTCTCTATAGCGACTTTTCCCTTGATGGCAGGTTGCTCACCAAATTATTCCCAAGAATCCTAAAAGATGCAGCCTTAGATTGGTTATCTTCTCCACCCAATAACTCCATTAGTTCATTTAATGAGTTAGTGGATGCTTTCATAAACCACTTTCAAGTGCACATGGCTCCAAAGAAAACTCTAGTTGACCTCATGAGATGTAAACAGGCTAATACCGAGAAGATCACTGACTTTATCTCTCGATACCAAGCCCTTTATTCCTTGATTGATGTCTAGATCCTAGACAACCATCTGCAAAATAATTTTACCAATAACCTCATGACATTAAACATCCCTCCAGGATAAACTCACTCGCATGAATTTCCCCTCCTTCATGCACCTATTTCAAGCACTTTGTGACTACCATAACTCCACTAGTAGTTGTGACTCATGGTCCACTACTAGTCATGATGAAAAATCTGATAACTCTTCCCAACCCACTTCCAAAACTTTTTGTAAATTGAACAAAGGATTCCTTCAATTCAACCCTTCATCTTCTAACCCCTCACTCATTAATAACCAAGTGGTTGTTGTTAAGTCAGTCGTGCCCTTTAATTATGAGGATCCCAAGCGTACTTTCACACCCCTACCTGATACCCTCTACAATACCATGACCCAACTACTCTAGCAACACATGATTTCTTTACCACCCGTCCATACACCTAATCCTAACAAACCATTACCTACTTCCTACAATTCCACTGCTTATTTCTATTTTCATCACCAAAACGGCCATGACACTGAATCGTGTAAGCATTTAAAGCACCTAGTGCAAGACCTCATTGATTCAAGATGTCTATCTATTTCCAGCATTAATGTTAAGAGCAACACATCAGTGGCACCCCCTAATCAAAACTTTCATATTTTTACCAACCCCATGCCTAATCATAACGTGTCATTTGTCAAGTCAAGTGAAACTTCCACACCTAACATAATTAATGTCGATTCACAAGATTTACATTCTGCTTCTCTTTCACTAGTAACCCTTGTCTCACCTATTAAAGAGATGGTCAGTGCAATTGATGCTATCCATAGAAAGGGCCCAACCAAAGGACCTCTTGAAATATTCTTCTCTACATAAGATATACTACAAAACCTTCTTGATGGTCCCCTCTACATAGCTGGTTGCATCTATGATAATCCCCCCAATGGGATACTCATAGATCTCGCATGTGGCGAGAATTTCATCACCGAAGAGTTTCATTTATTACATAACCTTGATCAAGATGTCTATAATCGACCTACTGCGTGGGTTAAAACACACCATGGTTTTGCATGACCAATGATCTGATTGATTGCCCTCCCCTTGCAAATAGCTCCCAAGAAATTGGATGTTACCTTTTCAATTATACCTCAATCAAACCAATTTTTCTTGTGACTTGGCCTTCCATGGCTTCGTTCTATGAAAGTGGTCCCATCCATCATTCATAAGTGTGAAGTTTCCTATCAACAATGACATATTTACTATCCATCATAGCGGTTTCAACCCGTTATCCTCTAAAGGTAACTTTTCCTTGGATGTCTTTAGGCCTAAACGTATGGAACCCATCACTCCCAAAAAATACTTCTTCTTTATTTTCTACCAAAAATTCAAAGCCAAAAAGATATCCGATCTTTCTTTGTGCAACATACCTCCTACCTCAAATTCACCCATCCTTGATTAAGCCATGTTGCCACCTGAATCTGATGTGCCTAGCCAACCTACTCCTGAAACCTCTTCCACATCATCCAAGAGGCCTCAAAATAATGATAGTAATTTTGTCCTCCCACCTCTCACCAAAAAAGTTCATAAAGCCGAAGAAAAATTGGATGAGCCACCCTTAGTGCCTTCCATTCCTCCTCTCAAGAATCATAAGCCACCCATGGTGGACCAGTCTGCTCCTTCACCTATGAACCTTGATCATAAAGCCAAATAGGATAAAGAGGCTCAGGCACATAGGCATCATCATCGCGCCTTGGCCCATCAATCTCATCAGGAAGACCAACTTGAAGAGCCCAACCCTCCTATGCCTAAATCCATCCCCGTTGATCCTCCTCATCCACCCATGCAACTAGATCCAATATCTCCTCCATCATCACCCATCTTACACGCCACTACCGACATCATCATCCATCCCACCATTTTCATAAATTTAGATGATGACGATGAGGAGAATGCCAAGATTGATGAAGAGGTACACCACACCTTGAATTCACTCTTTTCCTCTTCCATGAGAATTCATGGGAATTCTCCTCGAACAAGTGTTGATATGGATGCTAATTCAATAATCCCTGTTATTCCTCTTGCTAGTCACCCTCCTAACTTTTACACTAAGCAAGATTGGGAGGCCGATGACTTGCTTGACGAATGACATGCACTTTCCTAGCTAGTGGTGTTTCCTTTTTATTTTTCCTTTTTGTGTATGTGTTTTTATGTCATGTATTCCCTATCTTGTTTGATGTTTTTCACATTCTTCTATCTGTATCTCCTTTCTTCTATATGTCATGCATTTTCTTTTATTATCACCTTTCATCTTTTATTTCTCCCTTCCTTTTGGGGGATGACACAAAGAATTGAGACCACCAAGTCTCTTTCATGTTGACCCAAAAGGAAACCTTCTTTTTCCTTTTTGTTTCTCCTTTGCTCTCTGTTTTGACCCTTCACTTGGGGATGATGCAAGGCATTGAGACCATAATTTCTCCTTCATATTGACCCAAATGAACCTCTTTTCCTTTCTCTTTTGCACTTTTTTCCTTTCATTTGGGGATGATGCAAGGCATTGAGACTGCAATGTCTCCTTCATGTTGACCCAAAGGACCCTCTTTTTCTTTCCTTTTTGTGCCCTTCTTGCCTTTCATTTGAGGATGATGCAAGGCATTGAGACTACAAGGTCTCCTTCATGTTGACTCAAACACTAAGGCTCCTTTGCTTTTTTCTTTTGTCGAGACATCCTATGTCTCTTCCATGTTGACCCAAAATGACTCTTATTTTTGTCTTCCCTCTTTAGGTATCCTTCTTCTCGTTCTTTGTGTTTGAGGAGATGATGATAGCTTTGCACTCTCTAAAATTGGCAGCAACAAACATACAGACCTCAAATACATAGATCCCTTGTGTATTTTGTGTTTTCCATTTTGGGTGTATCTTTCCCCTTCTCTTTCGCTTGCTTTATTTTTGCATGACGTAGCCTTTCTTGGTCACTCATTGCTTGACAGGCTCTTATGTTCTCTTTGCATTGTGCCTTTCTCTAATTTAAAGTAATTTCTCACAATACGATGTGTGGCAATCCCTTTAAAGTGGGGGCATACATTGCAACTATTCTATTTTACTTTTACTTTTGTGCATGTGTATTTTTTTTTCCCTTTGCTCGTGCTTCCTAGTTCAGCCTTCTTACTTCATTTGATGTGTTTTCTCACTTTGTGGATGACATTGGGTATAATGTATTTCATAAGTGTAACTTATCTCAGCATATTACATTCCTCTCAGTGGTCTGATGTGACACATTGCATCCCCTAAGTTGTGAATCTTCTATAATTTGATTGGTTCTCTTTTGGAAACATTACACGTAATGCTCCCTAAGTCTAAAGACCTCAAATGAATTAAACAAGACTCCTTTGAACACTTTTATTTTTCATGTCTTTTGCACCTTTTTACTCTCTTTTTGCATGTTGCATCCTTTTTACATTTGTGCATTCATGGCCACCTTGCATGCATGTAGTGCCAACTTGCACTTTTTCATGGGTTTTAAGCATCCAAGGCTTTGCTTGTCTCATGAACCGCACCCCTCTCCTTATGGTCCCTTATGAAATTTTTCAGGGAATAAAACTTTGGTATGGTTGAACGGGAAGCCCAACTAGCAGCACGACTTTCCCCATAGCCACCTTTGTGTGTGTGAGTGCATACCAACTGGGTGTATGTGTCCCTCACCACCTTTTGGCATTCTCACCTGGCGAACAACCAAAAATTTTGTCGGCCCATAGTGAGTATCCTTTCCTTTTAGACAAACAACCTAGATTTGATCCACAATTAGCTCGGCAAATGGTTGAAGCTTGATGTGACTTTTTTTCCACTCTTTCACATCACTCCTTGTGTGATAGTTTGCACTTATGCTTAGTCTATCATTGGATCTTGATCCTGGGGGCTTGATCACCCCTCTTGATCATAGTCATCTCACCTTACTAGCATTAGTACACTAGATCCTGCTCAATGTGTATGGTTCAGCTACTTTAGTGTGAGTCTAAAGAATGTTCATACTCTGACTAAAGTGGGGACTTAATGTGTCACCAAAAAGTGTATACCTTGGCACTTTTTCACTCATTTTGGCCTTTTTCAGTGGATTTTGGTCTTGATCACCTTAATTCAGCCTTGTAAGCTTGCAATTCAACACTAATCTAACAACGTTTTACTAAAGGTGTTGTGAAGTGTTGTAACACATTTCCTCACTTTTCTAAGACCCTTTCAACATAATTCACCTAAATAATGCATTCTTACACCTTCTTAATCCTTAAGAAAGAGTGTTGTAAAGTGTTGTATTGCATTTTCACATTTATCTAGGCTTATCACCCCTAAATCAACCCTTTTCATATGCTAATTTTCCCTTTTACTGCATATTTAGTCCCGACCTAAGTGTGTTTCAGGAGGCAAATATAACAAAATTTATTAAACATAAATTAGTCCCTCTAAGAATAAAATTCAAATTTTAAACAAGATTCAACATGAATCTTGCCTCCTAAACCCTAGGGTCATCCTATTAGGTTGTATTTTTGGAAAATTAGGGTTTCATATGTACAAATAAGGATTTCTACCTCCATTTTTCCTCTCTTGGTTCATTTTACTCTCCTAGTTCATTTTGTCTCTCCTTGGTTCATTTTCACTCTCTTGGTTCATTTTTACTCTCCTAGCTCTCTTACTCTCAATCATCAAGTACTCAAGAAAGCAAGCAAGCAAACAAGCATTAGGGTTTTTAGACCTCCTCCATTGATGCTGCCCATGCAAGTTGTAGACCATCAACAAAGTTTTGGTAATATATTCTATTGTGTTATCATTCAACCTTGCTCTCCTTTGTGTTTATCTCATTTGGGTTTAATCACCTACAAACGGGTTTGACTTAGGAAAACCCCTTATTATCTAACCCTAACAATTTTTGGTATTTGCATATGTTTGTAGATCTTTCGGTGCAGGTTAGGTGAAATAAAAAGTGTTTGAAGAAGTAAAAACATCCCTCTCAATGCAACTCCAAGTCTCGAGCCCTAGGAAGGACAAAAAAACAAGTTGCAAGTCACTTTCGGGACTCCCTATCACCAGATTGTTGCAGAAAAAGGGAACATTCACAGGGACCCACAAGACTAAATATTGATTCCTCAAAAAGCCACAAGAGGACTAGGGCGCTCCCATTGGCGACCTTGTGCCTATGCTAGGCCTGGAGAAGGGTTTTTATGTTTTTGGGTACCCAGTTCCCCAAAACTTGTTTCGGGAATGTTTTTGAGTTAGAGGACTAGGTCGCCCAACTTGGCGTAAGTGTCCTTCTATAATTTTCTAGCACTTTCAAGGAGTTTCCAAGAGCATTCAACCATCACATCATTTCTCTAGGTACACACTTTCTATCCCACTCTATTAATTTCCAAAAAACACTCATTTAGGGCATATAGTTAGTTAGTTTGCATTAGTTTAGTTTTACTTCATTTATACTTACATACACTTAGATTAGTTTCATTTTACTTTAAGCATTATCCACATGTCACACACATACACAACCATAATCAAATCCCTTCGCCCCCTTTTTGAATGAACTTAGCCTTAAACATATCAACCTAGAGAGGAAAGAGAGTCATTCTCCCACCCAAGTGCTCTTAGGGTGAAAAACCCTAAGAGCCTAGTAAGGGAATCCTCTTTCCCTAGTACATGTTATATGTTTTTGGTGGTTCAGATAAATATAATATCCAAATTTTATGTGGACTAAGGTGCCACCACCCTTGTCTAGTGTATTTTGGCCTAACTTATATTATGTTATTCTCGAAATTTTAACATTTAAAAATGTTAATTTATTTGTAAAATTTTGATAATTAATTTAATGGGAAAAACAATTAAATTCATATAAATGGGTAAATGCACCAATCTATGACACAATTTAGGTTCCAAATTGGAAAAAACATTGAAAAAACTCGGCCAAATGTCTTATTTGACATAAAAAGAAAAAATTGGGTTTCAAGCCCTCATTTTGTCTTCAACCTATGCCTTGAGGAAGAGGATTTCAGGTCTGCAACTTGCGCTCGCCAATATCTTCCATTGTTTGCATCCTTAGCTTGCCATTTTCCACGAGGATGCCACCAACATGTCAGAGAGGTCGAAGATTGAAAAGAGGTGTGTATTTTTATTCTATTTATTTCAAATTTGATTTGGAATGTAAATTTAAATAGATTTTTATAATTAAACTTTGTTCTAATTCTCAGGGAATGAATCTCCACCTCAAAACATTGAGAATTCACAATCACCCCCTCATGAAGAAGGCTCCTATACAAGAACAACCTGAAACCCCTCCATCAATTCATAGGCATCCTCAAGGAACACAAGAAAATATTCAAAATCAAATTGAAAACAATAAAAGAGACATTCAACAATTAATTGCAAGATTAACCAAGCATGCCGAAACCCACACTTATAGGAGAGGGATTTATGAATCATTTAAGTCAATTTTAACTCATGTAGGAGAAATGAGCGAGAAAATGAATTTTTGGTCAACTAAGAGGCAAGAGATGAGACAATTTTATGCTAATGGTTTGTCATATGTAGATGTCAAAAAACTAAAAATTAGCAAATTTGAGTTGTGTGCCCTATTTATAGACCCAAAAACCAATGAACCTTTGTCCCATGCATGTAGGAGGTTCCCAAACCATTGGTGCCACCATGAGTTAATTAAAAACAAAATTTGGGAGCGATGGTGGATGGTATTTGACCAACCTCCATGCAATAACCATGAGGTGCCACAATACTTTTTGAGGAAACTCTATTGTGAGTTTGTCCTCAATAAAATGCCAAACTATTTTGACATCTTAGACTTTTAGGGTAGAGGTGGGGGCTCCACACACGATAGACCTGTTGCATGACATAATCCATAGTTGGCACCAAGAGCCTTGGGAAGACCCATGGTGGAGCATGTCATTGTTCCTTCCATTATTAAGGACAACGTAGAGGTGCACACGATGAAGTCGATTGGCTCACTCACCCAGACCATTTTACAGTGTGCAAGTCCTCTAGTAGAGCTTGGTGTGGAGGAGATGTGTAGGCCCCGAGCTCCACCCCACCATTGTGGCACTTGTGGTGTTGTTTGCATGTATGATTATCAGGGTGCTCATGATGTAGCTACACAAACTACATTAGTTGCAGAGGCGATGGCTTTCATAGATGATATTTTGAATGATACATTCGACATTGACACTTAGGTAAAATTTAGCAAGTTATTTTAATGTTGTTTGTTAAAATATATTTTGAAATTTAAGAATAACTAAATTAGTAGAATTTTGATATGATGAAATTTCAGGGTCGCACTGTTCATGAGGGATGCTCTATTCCTATAGACCCTTGTACATTCTTGACAATGATTCCACATGTATGCAACTAGTATTAAAGATATTATTATTGCATTTGAACAGTTGAATGTTATATTTGAATGTTTTTCTCATAACATGCTTCAGATTTCAAAATGTTTCCTGGTGCACCTTCTTCCTCCACACCTCGCGATTCATATCCCTAAACAATGTACACTCAGGTAGCCTTTATTCATTAATGGTGTTGTAAATCTATGTTAGCTAGTTTTTGTAATTTTGCATATATACAAATCTAAAAAAATGATGAGAAACACAAAAATTGCATTCAAGTATTCCTTGATCATGTCACATTATGTTCTCTTAATTCAATTTTTTTTCCTTTATTCCTTCCTAATCCCTTACCATTAACATTTAATAGTTCACCCTATTTTGCATGATCCCCTCCTAGCCCATCCCACTAATATCTTCTAGTCCATGCTATGTGTCATTATGTCCTACTCCCATCTTATTGTACCCATTATTATATCACCCTAGATGTTCCATGATCCCCTATGTTCCACCCTATGTTCCTTTATATCATCCTATGTTATACCATATTTATCCACGTTTCATCCTAGATAACTCTTCTCTATTATTGCTACACACATGTCAATTTCGCACTTCGTGTACTATAGTCAAACCCTAGACACCTCCTAATTCACCGTATGTTGCATTATTCCCTAATAATTGTATCCCATTAACCTCAAATTTTCCACCCTATATTTTTTTATCCCATCCTAGCCCATCCCATTAATCTATACTAGTCCATCTTATGTTCCATTAATCCCTTTGGTGTAGGGGCACCACTCTTTTCTATGTTTCTTCATTAAGTGTCTGATAATGGTGTAGGAGCACACATGGGTCTAAGGGACCTAGAATCATTTGTTACATTTTTTTTATTTGTTTAATGTTGGAATAAGGTCTCATGGACCATTTCATTTCTTTGTAATAGGTCTCCTATGGATTTGGTGGAGTTTTGGTCTTGATGACCAACTTTTTGTACAAACAAGGTCTCTATCCTCCTTTGTAAGTCTAGTGCATTTTGGAAAATTAAGCAAAAAGGATGCCTTTATGTAGCTAGACACCTGAGGGGAGTCATCTTTTTCATTTTGAGGAGTTTTGGATGACTTTCACACAATTTGGAGGTATCTTTGTAGTCGGGTTGGTGAAAATTGGCTAAATTGCCTTAATTAGGCATTAAAGAGTCAAAAATGAATTCTTTTTGTGTTCCCAATGGACAACTTATTCAAATTTCAGTTGCAGGAAGTTGGAGGAGATTGGAAGGATTCATATATGCCTCTCTTGGTTGAGGCAAGGCTGTTCTTGAATTTTGGAAGAAGTTTTCAATAAAAAGTTTGTTGATTTCTATGTTTTCTTGAAGAAATTTCTGATTCGGTACTTGGTACGGTCTGTACATGTTTTTTCATGCTCCAAGTCTATAATGGTTGGATAGGTAATTGAATAATCTTTCTTTTTTAATTGGAGTGATGAGATTTCATTGAGTATCAAGGGAAATATCTTAATTTTACTCCTAGGTGGTATGAAAACCCTCAAAATCAGGGTTTTGAGTGAATGATGGGTGTTTCTTCCATCCACACATTGTAGAGTTGCTAAATCCTGGTGGGATGGAAATTATATGCCTATACTATTAAGAGGGAGTGAGTTATAAATCACCATAGTGATATTTTTTTGTTGAAACCTAAGTGCTAGAGGGTTGTTGAACCTTGTTTTATCCTAATGTGACATGATCCAAATGCTTTCAAGTTTTTTGGGTGGTCTGAGTTGTGAACCCTAGGTGTGTGGGGGCTGATCATTTAAATAATAATGGATTTTATGACTCCTTGTAAGAGTATTTGAGAGAAGCGTTGAATTGGCTTGTCTTTGCCATCATAGTTGTGTGTTTACCTTCCCTACCACTCTACATCAGATAGGAAAGGTGTGTTACGATGTTTGATTTGAGTCCTTGAGTCTTAATAAGTTCCAATGTTACCATTATATTTAAATTGATCAAATTTGAGGGGCTTTTGTATTCATCTTGTAAGGTTTGCAAATCATGTGGAAGGAATTCTCAAAGTTGACAAGGGGTGTCAAGGTAGATATGATGATGTTTTCTTGAGTAAGTCATGATTTATTAGTTGAATAAGGTCTCATTAGACTATTTGTAATATTTTAGGTGTTTAAGAGGGTCTAGGAAAATATAAAGAGTCAAAACTTGAAATTGCTAAATTTGTGAGTTGCATAAATGCAACAAATTTGTAATGCAACGGTCATGAGAGGTTTAAAAAGTAGTTGTAAGGAAATTGGGCATTGGTTTGATAAGGAGAAGCATTTAAAAAGGCATGAAAAATAATTTTTTAACATTGTCTTGAAGTTTGAAGCATTGGCAATAAGTTTCAAGGGTTTGTGTTAAGTTTATAGGTATGTTGCTTTGTACATTTGGCCTAATTCATGGCCTAGGATAGCGTTGAGGGTCTAATTTCAAGGGATTGCTCCAAAAGACTTGTATTTGGTTAAGAGATATGTTTTATAACTCTAAAATGGGTATCTGAATCCACCTTTTGATTTTCAAGTGTTTTGGAAAGCATGGGAGTTAAAGCCCAAAAACTAAGTTTGCACTACTAGGTTACATGGGTGAAAGTGAGAAGTTAGACTCCCGATTGTTGAAGAGATTTGAGGATTGTTTGGATAACTCTAATAGGTCATTTTAATCTTGTTAGATGTCTCTTGAATTCAATTTGTCACTTTGAATGATTTTGAGCCCCCTCTCTGCATCATCCTTCTATTCCCATCCCATTACCCTCTCTAATTTCACCTTATGTTCCATTATCCCCTCTTGGTCTTTATATCAACATACCTGAGATATTGTTTCATTTGCAGATATTGAAAAGAGATAGCCTTGGTAATGTTGGTGGCATGATGGACCATGGAGTTGCTACAACAATAGCCAGTTCTAATCCATTGAAAGAGGTATGGTATATATTAGTCGATTTGACATTATATTTTCTCTTTTATGGTCTATTATAGAAAATTTTCATGATAATTTTATGTAGTTTAATTTCTATCTTCATGGTTGCTACAGGTGGTTGTCACTCCAGATCATGGACGTGGTGATGTTGTAAATGTAAATGATGACGATATGTATGCGGTAAGTGATTATATATTCTGTTATATGCCATTCCACAAATCAATTTCTATGTTTTAACATCTTTACTTTTAATTGTATCAGTTGAAGGTCCAGAGTGAAGAGAGGAGGGCTAGCGAGCGTGTTCGAAAGACAAGAGAAGCAGCAGTCACTCCATCCAGCCGAATTTCAAAGGTAGCACGAGATCTATTTCATTCCCCTAGAGGGAAATGACTATGTATTAGTGTTGTTTGTTGTATACCTATGTGGAATTTTGGAACATATGTTTTGTACTATTGATATATATATGTGATATTTTATGTCCATATGGCTCCTTTGTACTAAGCCTATATGGTGTTTTTGGATATATTGTATATACTTTTATCAATATATATCATTGTATAGCCTTTCGGATTTTTGATTAAAGAAACTCTTATTTTGCTACTACCATTCTTGAATGATGTTATCATGCGTATCATGTAAGTTGTATGCTTGAATGTTGTAGGCATAGATTTTCTTTACATCTAATGCTTAATTAATTACTGTTGAATGCTCAATAAGCCCCATCTAAAGCTTATTGTATAAATAAGCTCCATTCATGGTGGTTTATATCCTTTGGAATGATTCAATTACTTGTGCCTCACTTATTCACATGTATGCTTCACTTATTCACATGTATACTTCACCTATATTGTGTTTATTCATGTATATGCTTCATGCTTCCAATGCATAGAAACAAAAATCTTTTGGGGAAAATTTTGACAAACAAAAAGTATAATACTTTGTGAAAAAACAAGGAAAAATTGTACAACAAAAGATTAAAAAAAATTATTTTTAAATTGAAAGGTATTTCCATAGCATATAGAGATATAGAGAGCAAATAAAATAAATATTTTAACTAATGAATTGTAAAAAATGGATTTTTGTAGTTTATATTCATGTCGTTGATTACATTGCATTGCACATCTTTCAAAGTCAAAGAATTACTTCACTTTGCATAACTAATAAGTAGATGTTGATAGATGCCGAAAATTTAATTACAATATAGTTTGTACAAAGTCAACCTAAGAAGTTATGCAATTTCTTCACATTGCATAACTAATAACTAGGAGCAACTACCAATTGCATTTTCCTATCATGGCATTCTATGAGACCAAATTTCTTTGAAATAATTTTTCAAATAGTTCCCTACCTTGTCTATGTTACCACATTTTTCATACATTTATACCAAAGCATCTATAGAAATATACTATTGGATGTTTTTAAAACTATACCTTACACTTGCTAATGCAATTTTCATTATTAGGTCATCATATCAAAAAATATGAGAATTGTGCTTCTTGCTCCCATCTGTGGTATTAAACAATATAATATTGCATTCAAATGAGATCACACTTTGATAAAAATGCTTATTTATCGTGAGAAGTGATGAATTAGAGTATGGCATGACCTAATTTTTAACACTATTCAACCATTGCAAGGTCACTCACTTAACTACTCTAGACACACAGGTTCAAGAATTTTAATTTACTATGTGTCCTGATTTCTTCTCATGCCTTTCTATTGAGCACCAGTTCTGCATGCTCCAACAAAATATTTATCTACTATTATGCAACGACATATCTAAATAGGTGAGGATGACTTCTTTTTCTCAAGAAATCTACACATATCACTCATGTTGTTTGGCCTAAGTAATGTAAGAGACCGCTCTGATCTTCTTTCAAAACTCCATGCCTAAAATGCCAGGCAACCACTCCTTTGATCTGGTCGTAGAAGAACCCTCATTCACTTGCCCCAAAAGGTAGTGGATGCTTGTAACCAATGCATTACTTGTGTGTTATGGATCCTTCACCCATTTAGAAAGGATCACGCCTTTGATCACATGCTAGAGAATGCCACTTTTGTGTGTTATGCGACTAAGGTAGTTGAGTTTGTCAAATTAATCTCTTCTCAAAACATTCTTCGCAAAACAACACTCTTCACAGACTTCACCATGTAAGTACATGGTTTCTAACTTGGGAAACAATGGCGATAGACTGTAGATCTTTCACATCAAAACATTGCACCTTAGATGGCATGATCTATTACATGCATCAAAACATATCACAAGCACAGAGACTCTGATACCATATGTTGGTAAAATGCAAAAATGTTAATGGTGAAAAAATTCATTCATCATGCATTTTAGTATACAAGATACAAATAGATCCATGCCTAGAGAAATAGAGCAAGTTGATAAGCTTGTATAGAAAATTTATTAGGATGATGAATCCTATATATGGCCATTAAGTGTAGACAACACTGAAATAGTGTTGGCAACTGATTGACGAAGAATTCATTAAGACCCTATATGCCAAATAAATCTCTTAATTTGAAGACTTGCTACTATGCAGTCTGAAATGATTGTTAGATTGTTACCCTTTTGAAGCTGTTTTTTAATCTCAAGATATGAATTAGGAATGAAAGTTGAAAAAAAAAACTTGGGATGATGTGGTTCCCTGATGTGGTTCCTTGGTTCATCCGTTGGGATATTATTTTAACTGTCAAAAGAACATTACTATTTTAACTGTGAAAGAGATCATGTTTGTCAACTTTTTTCCTGAGTGAGAATTCACCACCACAGGAAAATGACTCTGAGATAGCAAAAAATGAGTGAGGTTATTGTAGAGGGGACCAACATGATCCCATAGGCTCAGATGAGAAATTTCCAAATGTTTCAGTGTCTGAATACTAGCATGCTGAAGTTCACAACCATTTTGCACTTTGGACCCTTAAGGGATCGATCCGGTTGAACGTAGCTCAAAGCGATTTCATGTGTTTGGGTGCAAAAGAGGACCATCCCTAGCATAAACGTACCCACCTAGATGCGTTGGAATGGTTTGTTTGCTCACATGAGATGCAAAATAAAAGTTGCACCACTTTGCAACTTTCAGCTACTTGCATTTGACAACTTTCTCCCCAAGTGAAAATTCATCACCCTAGGAAAATGCCTCTGAGATAGCCAAAACCGAGAGAGGTTATTGTAGATGGGCCCAACATGATCTTGTAGGATTAGACGAGAAGTTTCTAATCATCACGGTGTCTGAGTAATAACATGTTGAAGTTTTCAGCCATTTTGCACTCTGGACCCTTAAGGGATCGATCCAGTTGAACATAGCTCGAAGCGATTTCGCGTGTTTGGGTGCAAAAAAGGACCATGCCTAGCATAAAAATACCCACCCAGATGCATTGGAATGGTTCATTTTTTCACGCGAGATGAAAAATGAAAGTTGCACCACTTTGCAACTTTCAACTACTTGCATTTGACAACTTTTTCCCCAAGTGAAAATTTGCCACCACAGGAAAATGCCTTCGGGATAGCCAAAATTGAAAGAGGTTGTTGTAGATGGTCCCAATAAAATCTTGTAGCATCAGATGAGAAGTTTCTAAGCATCATGGTGTCCAAGTAATAGCATGCTGAAGTTTGCAGCCATTTTGCACTTTGGACCCTTAAGGGATCGATCTGGTTGAACGTAGCTCAGAGCGATTTCACGTGTTTGGGTACGAAATAGGACCATCCCTTGCATAAAAATACCCACTCGGATGTGTTGGAATGGTTTTTTTGGTCACATGAGATGCAAAATGAAAGTTGTGCCACTTTGCAACTTTCAACTACTTGCATTTCACAACTTTTTCCCCAAGTGAAAATTTGTCACCACGGGAAAATGCCTCCGAGATAGCCAAAACTGAGAGAGGTTATTGTAGATGGGCCCAACATGATCTTGTAGGATTAAATGAAAATTTTCTAAGAATCACGGTGTCTGAGAAATAACATGTTGAAGTTTGCAGCCATTTTTCACTTTGGACCCTTAAGAGATCGATCTGGTTGAACGTAGCTCAGAGCGGTTTCACGTGTTTGGGTGCGAAAGAGGACCATGCCTAGCATAAACGTACCCACCCATACATGCTATAATGTTTCATTTGGTCACACGAGATGCAGAATGAAAGTTGCACCACTTTGCAACTTTCAACTACTTGCATTTGACAACTTTTTCTCTAAGTGAAAATTTGCCACCACGGGAAAATGCCTCTAAGGTAGCGAAAACCAAGAGAGGTTATTGTAGATGGTCCCAACATCATCTTGTAGGATCAGATGATACATTTCTAAGCATCACAGTATCTAATTAATATCATGTTGAAGTTTGCAGCCATTTTGCACTTTGGACCCTTAAGGGATCGATCCGGTTGAACGTAGCTTGAAGTGATTTTGCGTGTTTGGGTGTGAAAGAGGACCATTCCTAGACAGTTATTTACGATGGAATTTTAACTTGATTCATTCAAAACTCTTAGCCCAAGAGCCTTCATGGTGGGCCTAAATTTGAGTTGCCTCATCATTTCAACAAATAGTTGGCATCTTCCACCTTCACTTAGCTTCGCAAAAAACAAACTCCATATCCTTTATGCATATCTTTGACTTGTACATTTTGCAATCTTATTAGGCATCCATTTCAAATAATTTGAATCAATATCAATCAAAAATGTAGGTTTTTTGTGCAAAACTCTAGGAGGATTTCTCAAATGTAAATTTGTGTCAATATTGGGAAGGTCAACAACATCGGGGATAGATCATGTACCTTCAATTGGAGGTGCAATTGATGACATATCTTATGATTGACATGTAAATGATGTTGTACCTCCAAATTGAGATGTTGTTTGTGGAGTGGCTTCAAATAGAGATGTGTTTGCTGATGTACTTTCAAAATGCAATGTTTTTGATGGTGTGTCTTCAATTGGAGAGGTGATTTCTGATGTACCTGGAAAACCACATGTTTTTGTCAATGTGTCTTTAATTGGAGATGTGCATTGAGCTTCACCTATGGTTGATGATGTGCCCCCAACTTCTATATCCATTCCTATCCTTCCATGAACTTTCCACATTCGTGCCCTTTGTTTTTCCAATTTGACATATCTCTTAGATTCCATGGGAATTAGTGGTTATATGGGCTGCAATTCCTTTGCTTCATGAGCTACATTTTTTTATTCTCTTCTCCTTTCATTTTTAGCTTCACGTTCTTCTAGTGTTAGAGGCTTTAGTCATCTCCTCGGCATGACCTTGAATGCTACATGTTCACAAACACACATAGAACAAAAGTAAGTAATGCATTTTACAAAAATACTGATATCGTTGATTACATTGCATTAAATATGAAACACACCAAAGCATTTTATGAAAGAAGGCAGCGAGTTGTTTGGAATTATCAAACCTGTCTATGCTACACAATATTTTTCATACATGATGGAGTTAGATGTCTATCTAGGGTTAGATATTAGAGTAGGGATTTTGAGTGTGTTTGAAGAGTTGGCAAAGTACCTAGAGGCTGATGCAGTACATGTAGGGATCCACAATGAAATTGTTCAAAGATTTAGAGGAAGGCTCTTAATAGACTTACACAAAACTTAATCACTTAACTTACCAAGAAACACCATTTTTGATTCAGAGAGGGGTGGAAACCATTCAATACAGTAAATCAATGAGAATCAATTAGATTCCAAAGAAAAATCATATGTTCAACTGAAAATCCCAACTTCTACCAAGCTTTCCCTTATAGCATAGGTGACCCGGTTCAAGCGCCTTTTCACCAAGATTTTCCAAAACACTTGAAAAAATCAGGGATGATTAAGATACCCATTTGCAAGTTATAAAACATAGGTAAACCCCAACATCAACTCCTTTGGACCAACATTGACTTCCAATAGACCCACCTTGGAAAAGGTTATTCAATTGGCCTAATTTACAAAGAGAGTACCTTTCAAACACTACATCTTCACTCAAAATCCTCAAAAAAAAATATTTTATGTGTCAAAACCTCCATTTTCCTTATTTGTTTCCAGGTCCAAGACCTCTAGACCCCTTATACATCAAACCCTCAATTTCAAGCAAAATACTTGGGGTTTTAATGAAACTCCTATCTCCTGGACCTTCCAGACCCATACAAAGCACCAAACACACTTACCAGACCTTGCACATGGTGAATAATATATTACATGGATAGTCCTTCCCACATTTTGTCAAAACACCACTTGAAGCCTTAATTTTCACCATGAATAAACCCTGCTACAGTCCTAGAACATCATCCCAAACACCCAACCTTGACCCCACAACATTCTAAATAGGTTAGGCATGTATTTTAAAAGTTAGAGGACCCATTCCACAAGTTACAGTAAGCAGAAAAAGTGTAATGGGTCGAATTACATAATGAAACCCCTCAATCCAAGAACATTGTGAAAGTAGGTAGCAACAGTAAAAACAATATAACTTTCGCTATACAAAGAGTTATAACCTCTAAATAGATGAAAATGAAAGATAATTCATTAATCTACAACATCCAACTAGTTTCATATCAGCTTAGAGTCCGTACAGGCCATACAACAACAAGAAAAGTGAGAGAAATGAGTAAATTTCTAGAAAATAACGTTCTTGATAAAAAAAAATGGGGTACAAATCAACCAACAACCTCTCCTTCGAAGCATTAAATTTTATTACACATATTTTTATTTCATTCCAACTCCCTCAAACTTTACAAATTTTGCATCTTTTAGCAATTTTTTTGGCCACATTTAGCCAAATTGCAAGCTATGACACAACTAAACTCCCTTAGCTCCAAATACATTATAAAATGGTCTAATTGACCTTACTGAACATAATATACTCAACATTAAATAAAATCCTAGCATTTGACCATGCTCACTAAAGATGAAATTTTTGACAAAATTGAGCTTACAAGGTGCTCCTGCACCAAAGACCTGGAACGTTGATTTTGAAGTTGTGGCCCTTTTGACTAGCATTATTGAACTTGAAATTTATAAAGGTTATGATGAAAAATTCACGGATTAGATTTTCTAGTAATATTGAGTTTATTTCATTCTGTTAGGAGTGACTGTTGTATGAATACAATATTTTGCGCAATAGACTTAGATATGGTGGGTTTTGTTAAAATCTTCCAGAGGTTTAGAATGGTAGTCTTCTTGAAAAGCATAGCTTGTTATTTATGGATGATCTTTATTTTGTTTTATATGTGAATTGGTCAGTTAAGCATTGAATTGAGGTTTTTGAGATTGAATATTGTTTGAAACTAATCTAATTAAATGATTGTTGAAGGTTTTGTCTCCCTGCTCTGCATCATTGACCTAGGGTATAAGTTGTGGCCACCTAAATGAAAACTAGAGACTCTTGTGTTTATTTTTCTCATAACCAAATTTTTGATTGTGAACGAAGTCATGAATAATATGAATTCAAAGAAGGGTCTTTGATGCTATATCTTATAATTATTCACTATTTCTTTGGCAATGAGGTAACTTAGAAAGATAATAAGCATTCTCAATTGCACAAAATTTCCCATTTTTTTATTTATTAGAAAGGTAAATGGTATGAATGAATGGAAACTTGCATTAAAAACTATGTCAACTCACTTGAATTTATCTAAGCACATGTGATGAAGGTAATTTTTTTGTGGAACAAAAAAATTAATGGATACTTGCATTAATATTGATGAAAGCTATTAGGTTTTCCAAATTAGATGAAAATAAAAGTTTTCCAAATTAGTTGAAAAAAGAATGAAATACAGTGAATTCCACTAGCCATGCTGGAAATGGACTACTATAAGAAATGCAAATATAATTCATAAGTAAATTTATGTTAAGTAAATGTCATCTTTTAAATTTTTTTGCTCTTCAAACTCATAAAAATTGAACTTTTTTATGCAAATACCATGTAATTCAATGTTGAATTTTATGTCCAATTGTTATGATTAATAAAATCATTAAGGAAATTTAGTTTATATTGTCAAAAACAAACAAATATACTAAATATAAAAATTTCAATTTACCAAAATGAATATATTACCTCAGATAATGTAAAATGATGTAGAAACTTCAAAATGTCTTCTTCTACGTTGTCTACCAAGTAGATTGGTGGTAAAAAGGTGATGGATTAAGCATATATTGGTACAATATGAAGTCAACTGCATAAAAAAAAGCATTTATGACTAGGATAAAGCGCTCAACTAGACAAATACAGGATAATGTGGGCTTGAATCACGGCGTCAAGCCTTATTTTACCGTTTCAAGGTAAAACACATTTGGCGCTCGCCAAATATGTTGTTTTTAAAAGGAGAGACCTAAGAGAGAGGGAGAGAGACAAAGTGGGAGAGAGATAGAGGGAGTGAGAGAGAGGGAGTGGGAGAGAGAGAGGGGGGTAGGAGGGAGAGACTTGAGAGAGAGAGAGAGGGGGAGGGAGAGGGCGTGGGAGGGATAAACCTAAGAGAGAGAGGGAGAGAGGGTGGAAGGGAGACACCTAAGAGAAGCAGAGGGAGTCAAAGTGGGAGAGAGGAGGTGGGAAGGAGAGACCTAATAAAGTAGGCTGGGAGGTAAGTGAGGCCTGACAGAGAGGGATTGTGAGAGAGGGCATTGGAGTGACACTGATTAGTGTAGGTAGCATGGGAGGGAGTGAGACCCAAGAGAGACATACTTAAGAGGGAAAGAATTTATTCAGTTATATGGTGGGGGGAAGGCCTGAGATATGGAGTGGGACCCTTAAACCGTGAAGCCTATACCCTCTTAATCCCTCAACCCCAATACCCTCTTAATCCCTCAACCCTCAACCCTCAATGCTTAAACCCTAATCCCTCAACCCATGTAACCTCTTAATCCCACAACCCTCAACCCTCAACCCTTAAACCCTAATCCATCATCACCTATACACTCTTAATCCCTCAACCCTCAACCCTCAACCCTTAAACCCTAATCCCTCAACCCCTATACCCTCTTAATCCCTCAACCCTCAACCCTTAACCCCTAATCCCTATACCCCTATACCCTCTTAATCCCTCAACCATCAACCCTCAACCGTTCAACCCTAATCCCTCAACCCCTATACCTCTTAATCCCTCAACCCTCAACCCTCAACCCTCAACCCTTAAACCCTAATCCCTCAACCCCTATACCCTCATATTCCCTCAACCCTTAACCCTTAAACCCTAATCCATCAACCCCCATACCCTCTTAATCCCTCAACCCTAAACCCTAATACCTCAACCCCTATACCCTCTTAATCCCTCAACCCTCAACCCTCAACCCTCAACTCTTAAACCTTAATCCCTCAACCCCTATAATCCCTCAACCCTCAACCCTTAACCCTTAAACCCTAATCCATCAACCCCCATACCCTCTGAATCCCTCAACCCTCAACCCTTAAACCCTAATCCCTCAACCCCTATACCCTCTTAATCCATCAACCCTCAACCCTTAACCCATAAACCCTAATCCATCAACCCCCATACCCTCTTAATCCCTCAACCCTCAACCCTTAAACCCTAATCCCTCAACCCCCATACCCTCTTAATCCCTCAACCCTCAACCCTTAACCCTTAATCCCTAAACCCTCTACTTGAGAGAAAGAGGGAGAGGTGGTGGGAGGGACATACTTGAGAGAGAGGGATAGGGAGAGGGAGAGAGAGAGAGGGAGTGAGAGAGGGAGGGAGTGGAAGAGAGATAGAAGGATTCACTGTGCGAGGGAGAGGGTGTAGGAGGGGGAGACTTGACAAAGAGAGAGAAATATGGGGTAGGACAGAGATACTTGAGAGAGAGAAAGAAGGAGATAGGGTGGGAAGGAGAGACTTGAGAGAGAGGGAGAGATAAAAATTGGGAGAGAGATAGAGGGAGTGAGGGAGAGGGAGAGAGACAAAGTGGGAGAGAGATAGAGGGGGAGAGAGAGAGAGGGAGAGAGACAACGTGGGAGAGAGATAGAGGGAGTGAGAGAGAGAGGGAGTGGGAGAGAGAGAGAGGGAGAGACATAGAGACGAAGAGAGATAGTGAGAGAGGGAGGGAGAGGGGGTGGGAGGGAGAATCCTAAGAGAGGGAGAGGGAGACACCCGAGAGAGAAGGAGAGGGAGACAAAGTGGGAGAGAGGGGGTGAGAAGGGGATACCTAAGAGATTAGGAGAGAGAGGGAGTGAGAGATAGATGGATGGGAGAGATACAAGGAGTGAGAGAGAGACTTGAGATATGGAGAGAGGGTTGGGAGGGAGGGGAGTACTCGAGATAGATGATGGAGGGTGGGGGGAGATACATTAGATAGAGGGAGAGAGAGAGAGTGGGAGGGTGGGAGGGAGATATCTGAGAGAGAGAGGGAGAGAGATAGAGTGAGTGAGAGAGAGAGAGGATGTGGGAGAGAGATAGAGGGAGTGAGTGAGAGAGGCAAAGAGAGGCCTGAAAGATGGAGAGGGGTTAGAAGGGAGAGACTTGAGAGAGAGAGAGAGGGAGAGAGTGGGAGAGAGATATAGGGCATGAGAGAAAGAGGGACTTGATAGAGAGAGGGAGAGGTGGTGGGAGGAGATACTTTAGAGAGATGGAGAGGTATACAAAGATAGGTAGAGGGAGTGAGATAGGGAGAGAGTGGAAGAGAGATAGAGGGAGTGACCTTGAGAGGGAGCGGGGGTAGGAGGGGGAGACTCAAGACAAAGAGAGAGAGGGAGATGGGGTAGGAAAAAGATACTTGAGAGAGAGAGAGAGGGGGGGTGGGAGGGAGAGACTTGAGATAGAGGGAGAGAGACAGAGGGGAGGAGAGAGAGGAGTGTGGAGAGAGAGGGAGTGTGTGTGAGAGAGAGAGAGGGGGATGGAGAGAGAGTGAGAGAGAGAGGAGTGCAAGAGAGAGGGAGTGTGTGTGTGAGAGAGAGAGGGGGGATGGAGATACCCGAGAGAGAGTGAGAGAGCGAGGGAGAGAGATAGAGTGAGTGAGAGAGAGGGAATGGGAGAGAGATAGAGGGAGTGAGTGAGTGACAGACCTAAGAGAGGGAGAGGGGGTAGGAGAGAGAGACTTGAGAGAGAGAGAGAGACAAAGAGAGAAAGATAACAACCTAAGAGAGGGAGATGGAGTGAGAGAGATAAAAATACCAAAGAGGGAGAGAGAGAGATGGAGAGTGAGAAAGGGGGTTGCAGTGAGATAGATTTATTTAGGTACCTATGTGGGAGGGAAAGAGACCTGAGAGAGGGGATTGGATTGAGAGAGTAGTCTAAGTTGCGTGGGAGGGAGTGAGACCTGAGAGATAGAGACTTTAGAGGGATAAAGAGTTATCCAGTTATGATAACGAGTTAGAGAAGGTATGAAAGGTAAAACCTCGACTATCTATCTACGATCATAAACTGTGCACTCTAAGCATTATCAAAGTTGTTCAGCAAAGAGGGGAAATTCTAGTTATGTGCAAAGCAGGCCATTTGGCACTCGCCAAATGACTCATCACAATTGGTGCACACCAAATTTGGCACATGCCAAATGTGATGAGTCATTTGGCGCTCGGAAAATGGCTTGCTTTGGACGTGTTAATTAACAAGATTTGCCAAATTTTCTTATATTTTTGTCTATGCTCCCCGTCTCATTTGCATGTATTTCAATGAAATTTTATAAAAAACCGTGATAGCGTTTACCTCTCTCTTAGCTATCTAAATATATAATTGTTTTTTCATTTTGATTTAGTTAAGGTTTTGATCCAGGGCTTCTATTGTAAATGCCTCTATTTTTGGTCAAAAACCAACATGTGCTAGTTTTAGGATAGATTTTTGCCCGTTCATCAAAAAATGAAACAAATTAATTTTTTTGAAACTAGACTCCATTCTACACATGATGAAAAAAAAAAGAATCAATTTTCAATTAGTTTGCAAAAAATTTAGGGGGGGGCACGCTCAAATTTCAACTTTTCAAGATGTGTCCACTTTGAAAATTCATAAAATATTATATTCATTAAAAAAATTATCCAAAAGAATGAGGATAAAATACATGGTGTTAGCTAATTTATCACTATTGGGATTTTTGAAATTCTAAGAAAAGGTCAATAAAAAAGGGGGGAGCCCTCAGGCACTATGCTATTTTTTTTGATAAAAACAAGACCTGGTTTGGGCCCCCCCTTTTTTGAGACTCTTAATCTTCATTAATTTCAAAAAACAATAGTAGCTTAGAAACTAGACTCGGATCACTTCAAATTTTGTTCTTTCCACATCTTGAAATTTTGAGCATAACTATCTTCATTTTCTCGTGCAAATCAGATTTTGCTGATTTCAAAAAAAATAATAATAATAATAATAATAAATTTAAAAAAAAAATCTTAATAGCCAAAATTGTGTCATAGATTGGTGCACTTACGCAAATACAAGTCATTTTCACCATTTTAAATCTGAATGGAAATTCCTAAGAAAGCTAAAAAAAAATTAGAGTAATTGAGCATCCTAAAAGAAATGAAGAGCAAAATTAAAAAAAATACAACACTTATTATCAATCAAGATTTATGTTTGCAATGCATCAATTTTACATGTGAGTTTTTTATGTTATATGTTAATTTGTTTTGTAAGCACTATCACTTGTAGGACCTTCAATCAACAAACCAATTCTCATTGCATGAGATAAGTGCAATAACATCATTCCATCAAGGAAATAAGATCTAAGTGTTAAGTTGAAACACTTGTTAGTTATCACTTGTTTTCATCAATTTTCCTCCATCCAACCAAGGGTAAGAATTATTTTACATAATATTAGCCATTGTTGATGAGGAAACACAAAATTGAGGTTTGAAATAGGAAAGCCCCTATACAACACAACCATTTCTCCCTCTCTTGTGCATAGGTGTAATATTTGAAGTGGATTTGGAAGAAGATAAAGAACTTAATTGCAAGATCAAGCATTAAATCTTCTTATGTCGATAAATTAAGGCAAGTGGAATTAATCATCAATGGAAATAGTTTTCAAGATGAGTTCAAAAAGGAAGGACACACATATTGTGATAATTTGAGACTCGCCCATAGATTCTTTAGAGATCTACATTATATTTTCTAGTATTCTAGTACCCCTATTTAGATAGTTTGAGCCCAAATTCTTATGCTAGGCTCCTCTATCTCTACACTCTATTATTTTTTTATTCTTTTATGTATTTTAGTTTTACATTTCTCTATATTTTCATAAATTTATTGTAGCTTCATGGTCAACCTAGGTATACATTTGCATAATCAAATCAGTATCAAACCCCCATAAATAAATAATCAAAACCTTGATCCACCATTCTAGCTCTTCCATTGAGGTTAGTAGCCAAGTAGGTGTATGCGATCAATTTTGGTCCCTTCTAAATGTAGTATAGGAGAAAGTGTGATTTAGACCCAAAATCCCTTTTTACCACATCATATTTTTGTGAACTTGATGTTTTCTCTATAAAGAAATGAAATTAATTAAAATGGGTTAGGATACTTTCATATGGTTTAGAACATAGAGAACACCCACTTTCCAATTTCATTCAAAGATAACCCTAGAGATCTCAATGCATAGGAAAAATAGATCTTGCAATAGGGTTGTCCTAGGGGCTAATTGTAAACTAATGAGGGGTTCACGACCAAGTTAAGACTTGGAAAGATAAATGCAATGTAAATCAAAATGCTTAATCCTAATATGATGCAATGCTTCACTAAATGACCTAGAAATGTATGTAAAATAGAACAGAAAGCTATAGGATGGAATGTGTGCACCTGAAAATCTCAATATGACGAGAAGGGGCTTTGAAATGCTAGAAATATTGAATTTAATGTTGATTGGTACTCATACGCCAAGCTAGGAGAATCAGTCCATGATCTAGATTTCTATACAAAAATGGAAATCTAGCAAATGGGTATCTGAATCTGTAAAAATATGAATTTTGACCTAAATTGGGACTCATACACCAGAACTAGTGAATGAGTCCAATTAGGGTTTTCTTGAACTTCAAAGTTTGAATCTGGTCTTCAAGGTCTTCTTTGCAATTCCTGATTGATTTATCTAAGTCTAATTAATGATAAAATAATTAATAATAAATTGGACCTAAATAAGTATAAGTTAAACTAAAAACATACAAGTGATAAATGAACAAAGAGGATGAGTACTTCTTAACTATTTCAAGGGTCACAATTGGTTTTTCCCTTAGATTAATTGATTCATTGTGATGATATTAGAATGATGATCAGATGGTAGATGTCGACTAACAAAGATTTTTTTAGATGTCCAATTTATTATTAGTTATTTTATCATTAATTAGTTTAACTAATAGAGGTGTTATTGGAACACAACAACCTACTGAGATAGGGGGTGAATCAATAGATCAATTTAAACTAGTTCTTTAATACTTTTAAACCAATATAAAAGTATATGGCGAGAGATCACACACAAATACTCATAACACTAGATATATGTGGAAAACCCGATATGGGAAAAGCTATAGTGAGAATAGTTGCTAGGATCTATTGTCCTTATCCAACCTCATAATAGAATCTCACTAGTTACAATGTTTAAGGGCACTAACCCTAAGGAGACACCAATCCTCTGATTTAGGAGCACCAACTAGAAGGAAGCAACCACTCCCTAACTAAGCACCAACTCAGCTATCTAGTGGCACCAACCAATCAGATTTGTAATAACAATATGGAATACAAATCTAGATTACAAGTGATTCAAATGGATCCAATTCTTAATTATGGACTTGATCTACAACTACTCATTCTTTGCTATTTAGAACTGAACCACAAAATTTAATGCTTTGGAGATGGCAAAGGAATGGGTCCTCTAAAAATTTCTAGGGTTTTCACCTAGGAGGAAGAGGGGTTTCCTTTACTAATCATGGGCATTAAACCTTACAATTCATTCAATATTGAGGGTATTGAATATGCAATAGAATATGTAAAGTGCAAAAGAGGAATAAGTAATTCTAAATATTAATCTAAACTAAGGGGAATCTATGTCATTGGAAAACACATGATGTAATACAATATTGATAAAATAAAAGCAATATAAGAAAATTAACCTAAAATATCAAATAAGTGCACCTGGGAACTGAAGAGGGTTGAAGCAAAGATTGTGGAAGTCACTAAAAATCTAGAAAATCGGGGTTTTGAGTCACCTAGGACACTTACGCCAAGAGGGGCAACCTAGTCCCTTTTCGAGAAAATTGCTCTAAAATTCATTTATGTCAACTGGGTCTCCAAATCTGCAACTTTCAGTGTCGAAAAGCTTCAGTGGGACTAGGTTGCCATTATGGATGACCTAGTCCCTTTTGGATTTTTTGAAAAATTAAAAGTGGACATAGAGGCCTTTGGTCTGTGTTCTTCACAGGAATCCAGATCCAAATATGAAAAATAACCTACAAAACAAAAGAATTTTGGGTTTCTAATTGGTCAAACCCCTAGTTTGTATTTAAACTTGTAATGGAATAGAGAATTTGTATAAAACCCTAGCCCTAAGTGTATCTAGAACTAGGAAAACCTGAAACAAAGAAAAACCCTATTCTATTGTGCTAGAATAAGATGTATGTAAAGGATTTGAAATGATGCAAGAGTCTAACCCTAGAAACGCTACACCATTGCAAATGAATATAACAAGGAATGCAAATAGGATGCAAACCTCAAATCTACAAAATGGGTTGAAAGTAGAAGATGGAGTCACTTTGAAAACAGTCTTTAGGTGTGATTTGGTGGCTAGTTGTACCTCCTCAACCTAGATTTCTCCATGAATCTCCATAGGCATCTATCTCCAACCTTCGTCAATGAATGATCTTGGATGTGAAGTGAGCTTGAAGACCTACAAAAATCCCTAATTTGTTGTCCAAAAGCTTCAACTTTTGTTTTGTGAGAGATGAATCTTCTTGAGGAAGATGTTTTGCACTTGGTTTTTGGAGATGGATGTGAAAAATGACAAAGAGAGAGTGGAAAAATGACCAAAAAACAAGTATATATAAGCAACAAGACCTAATTGTCAGTAATTTTGATCTAAGAAGCCAACACCCATCAAGAATTTATGTTAAAATATTCATTTTCCTGCTTGAAACTTCAAAAATCCTCAAAAAGGACTAGGTCACCAACTTGGGCAACCTAGTCCCACTAAGGGATTTTGAAGTGGGAATGGTACTTTTTGAATATTTTTGATATTTCTTGTTGGAGGTTGAGTGATCCCTTGGGTATAATAGGTCTCCATGTCAAAACTAACGAACCTTAGGGGCCTATAAATGTTGTTTTAGGGTGATAATTGATGAAATGGGACCTAAAGTAGGACCAAAACGGGCACAAAATTGTCCTTTTCTTCAAAGGTATACAATTTTTGGTGAAACAATAACATCCTATGTTCTATCCCTTTATACTATTGTTTCTAACTCAACAATTCATATCTCCACTCGTCTCTTCTCTTCTGTACAATCTACACATTCTTTGCTACTATTCACTCAACAACTCATTTCTCCACTCTTCCCCTTTCTCTTCTCTATCTCACTACTCTACACTTAAAAAATTATTCATTCTAACTGTCCCCTTCTCTATTAACCTATCTCTTTACACTTCTTCACACTTGATACATACCCTAGATGAATTTCTAAGTTACAGTCTAAGTCTTCTTCTCATAGCATATGCATACTGAGGTCTCACACTCATCTCCCTCTTTCATTCAACTTCGCCTACTTGCCTTCATTGAAAAGATTCTTTTGCATCTCAAGCCCAACACCGCCAACAACATTTAATGTATTTTTTATATTTGGCATCAATCAAATCTAGGGTTTCATGCCTGATCAACCTATTCTACATTTCATAGCAGCCTATGCATTAATGGTGTTGTATATTTCTTCCAATCACCAACAAGAATGTATCTAGGGTGGATACTATTTTCAAAGCCATAAATCTATTCATCTAAACTAGGATTTTTACCATTTTTTTATCCTATAGTTGTCATAATCATATATTTACAATCTACTTGTTGATCTCTAAAATCACACCATAATCTATCGACCATCTCTTAGCCACCACTGCATTTAAAATGCAACCATCCAATTTGACTCATATTAATTATGGCCATAAAGCTTTAATGATTCACAACAATGATGTGAATCAAGTCAAACAATTGATTTGTGTCATGTGTCTCATTCTCGCAAATTTTCACTGGTCAATCGAAGTCAATGCAAGCTTCTCATGGAATTACTCGATTTCCAGCGATCTTATTCTTTCTTTCCATCAGAGGTCTAGGATCACTAATCCTTGTTACCTCATACTTGAGGTGCATTGGAGATCTCAACAAGCAAGCTCAAATAATTTTGAAGCTTCTCCATACCTATTGAGGTTTAGCCATCAGCCTTACCCTTGACCTACTACCTTCTTTCACACCATCATAAGCCATCACACTAACCTTTGAATCTCGAAACATCAAAATTTGCATTAAGCAATCATATGTCAAGGTTTACCCTTTCACCTTACTTCTTACATGCCTTTCAACATGGCATAAGCCATTATCTCGACTCATGATGCTCTAAACCATCCCTTGTAGACAACAGTCTCAACCCTTTCGGGTGTCGGCCTTTAGGGTTCCATCTTTCACCTTAAGAAAAATCATGTTAAGGTATAAGCCTTAAAGCCAATCCACAAACTCTGAAGCCACTCCAAGTGTTAGGGTTCAGGTTTTCTTCATACCCATTTCATCACTTTTAGTTAAGGCATAAGCCTTAACTCCGACCAACAAAAATTGAAACATTTTTTCAGGGTTCAGGGTTCGAGGTTCAGGTATCTCACATTCTCCATACTTAGCAAAGTGTTAAGGCATAATCCTTAATTCCTACCTCTTATCTTTCTACTTGCCTCTTATTTGACTCAATGTTAAGGGGTAAGCGTTAACTCCAAACCTCAATTTCTAACACCTTTTTGGACTTCATCTAATTCGAACTTCATTTCCATTGTGCAATCGGTATATAGTACGAACTAAGTTTGAAGTCCAAAACCTTTTGGAGTTAGCACATTCTTTTCAAAATCTCTTTGAGGCATGCAATATAGTGTATGACTAAAGCTCGATGTGTGATCACATATAACATTGAGTAAGCTACAAGCTTAAAGTTTGTAGCCTAATTAGACTTAGCTAAAAAGAACTAATTCCTTCCTTCTCAAGCAAGCAAAATAAGGTAAGCTTGGGGTTTGATGCCCAAAATACTACAACACTTCACTACTTTCTTCACTAATATCCTTTTTGAGATCAACCAACAACCCCTTATCTAATATTACTCAAATCTCCTTTTGACATCAATGAGATGCCCTTTTGGTCACATCAATGATAATGATTGGTTCAAATTGTGGAGGAGTGTTTTGACACTGTTGAATAGGACTAAAACATCTACATATTACATAGCCTTTTCCAAAGACATGGTTTTTGATGACATCTCACTTGTTATAATTATTATAGTATTCTTGTGGTGACCTTTTCCTATTCTAGTTAAGGTGGAAATTATTTATATAGTGTTGAACAAATACTAGGAATATGAGATAACAGTCTTTATGATGGAGGTTCCATGTAAATACCTCTATTTCTAGATGGAGTTGTTTTTACAAATTTGGAGGTTGTTGACAAGGCCATAACTCAAATCTTCAGAATGTAAGTGATTGGCAAAGAACACATCTATGATGGAAGAATCTATGAGTTGTTCTTAAATAATTTCATTCTAACCATGGGAAGGAAGCTATGGGGAAAATTATTTTCTCGAGTATTCACCAAATCAGATGTACTAGAGAATTCTTCAATAGTCATTACTTCTTTTAATAAGAACCCTATTTAGGGGTGTGTCTTATAAGTTTTTTATTTGAAATTTATTAGGGAGGAGAAGGTTCAGAAGGAAATGTTATAGTTATTCAAAGATAGAATTTCAAATGGAACAATATGAAGGTATTTAATTATTTTCTAGGGCATCATACTAATATTTTATCTCCATCACAAGTTGCTTATGCCTTTGACCTTTTAGATGGGCTGCGGTTTTTAATTCACCTCAAGAAATAGAATGATAATTTTATTCTCAAATATTTTGATGTCAAGTTGGTGTATTTTTTTTCTCAGTTTAATATAAAAATACTAAATTTTGTTCAAATAAAGTGTGTAATCTTGAAGATAAGAATGTATTTGAATCAATAAACCTTACGAATTGTGATTATTATAATAAAGGATATTTTGTGAAGAATGTTGGTTTGAAAATTATGAAAAGAATTGAACATGAAGTAACATATTTGGGAAATTATCAAAAAAGAATTCAAGATCCTATGGAATCAATAATGAAGAAAAAAAATAAAGGCTTTAGATATGCTATAAGATTAAGAAAATACAAATGTTATTGCAAATAATATGAGTTATAAAAAAGTCTATTTAAATACTATAGTGTTCTCAGTGTGTTGATTGCAATAGGTAAGGACATAAAAAGGAAATGTGTTGGTATTTTCATCCTTGTACTATTTGTGGATTGAAGAATCATTCTAAAAAATTGTGTTGGGATAGAGAATCTATGGAATATTTTATACAAATAAATTGTGTATGTGTGTATCCAATTAGAAAAGAGTTACACATATGTTTAATTTTTTCATGAGAATAAATATTCATATGTCAAACAAAATAGTAGCCAAGAAATTTTTAAATGTTTGAGTAGAGTACCTAATGATTGTTTGTTATGACTCAAAGGAAAGTGTCATGCAATTTGGAAAGAGTCTTCATTAATTTTTTTTAGAAAGAAGAAGGGAAAACCTTGTGATATCTCAAGAATGAAAGAAATACGTGATTGGAAATGGTTAATTAAAATCTACTATAAGAAGTGTTCTAAGCAGATCTATAAGAATAGGTACAATAGATTGGGTAGTGTTATAATACATAAGGCATGATGAGTTGCAACTCTTTAATTTTTAAAGTTTCAAGATCATAATCTAAATCCACTCAACATCAAGTGGGGTATGTTGATAAGTGATGCTAGTGTATATTGTCATGCAACATAATTCACCAGTACTTAAACGAACTATTTACAAACACATTTTTTAAAGTTTTATTTTGAGTGATCTAGTTTTTGCATGCTTAATGTTTGAAAAAAAAATTATAATTTTGTGATTTTCCATTAAACCTACAACCTCTATAAAGTGTTTGTCTTATTGTATAATTTGTAAGTCTATAATGAATAAGGTGAATATAGCTATGATAGTTTGTAATGAAGACCTCTATACTGAAATATCATTTTGTAGTTCTTTGTCAATTTAAATAGAAATGACTTTTTGTTTTTCTTTTTAAGCAATTTATGTTTATTGTCTAGTTTTATATTCACATGTGTGTAAAAGAAGGCTATTCCATCACTTTGAGAATCTTTTTTATTATAATACATAGAAACCATAAAACGTGTTGAAACTATCTAGAAATGAAAGTTGAATCATCACATTATAAATAATTCTACGTGATCAATATAGAAAATTGCAAAATCACCTACAAAATTAGTTCCATGTATTTCAAACACCTTAAATTAAGGTAAATTGCAACTTAGACCCCTTTCTAATTCCCTCTTGAGATCAGAAATATTAATCGTGTTTGCATACTAGAACAAACAAGCCACACAAATTTACTCAAAATAAATTAATTTTCTGCCATGAAATCGTGATAGGGATGAGAAAATAGCTTTTACACTCTCTGACGATGACTATGGACTAAAGTGTATTCAAAACATTGAAACAGTATTGTGACGTATTTAACACATCATTATGCAAATAAACATGATTTAATTTCATACTTTATATTTTATTAATATATGATCTAACTAATTGTGCAATATGCTCAATAATGCTTCAAATTTTAATATATGTAGAATCATTTGGCATATTTTACGGATACATAGCACTTTAAAGACTTTAAAGTTGCAATGTAGATTTGTTTGAACACGTTTTAATGGACAGACTGAGTCATTTGGCATTGTTTTTACAGATACACAACACTTTAGAGTTGCAACGAAAACTTGTTTGAACACATTTTAATGGACAGGCCGAATCATTTGACATTGTTTTTACAAATACATAACACTTTAGAGTTGCAATGTAGACTTGTCTCAACACGTTTTAATGGACAGACTGAACCATTTGACATTTTTTATAGATACATAACACTTTAGAGTTGCAACATAGACTTGTTTGAAAACATTTTAATGGACAGACTGAATCATTTGACATTTTTGTACAGATACATAGTATTTTAGAGTTACAACGTAGACTTGCTTGAACACGTTTTAATGAACAGACTGAGTTATTTGACATTTTTTTACAGATACATAGCACTTTAAAGTTGCAACATAGACTTGCTTGAACACGTTTTAATGGACAGACTTCACGTTCCCTTGTAGGGGGGGGTCATTCATGCTCTCAGTTGTATTGCCCACTCAATCACGTCTTTCACCATTCTTTCTTTTCGTACCAGGAAAATTGAGGAACCTTTTCTTCTTTCATTGGGCACTTAGTCGATTCATAAATATTCTGATCCCTGTCGGACGTTCCCAAAGGGTAATCAGGGAGGCCACTCCAAGTGAATATTATGAAATGGAATGAGTTCTAATAGGTCTAAAAGACTAAAATGGTTTATTGGACCATCCATTGTACCGCTCATTATGGGAAATGTGGTGTTTTTTTAGAGTGCTGCGTTTTATCTTGTTTTCTTTGAATAATTTTGCAATAGAAAAAACTTTTAATATTTTTTCATATTTCATTTGGATTTTCTTGCATTCTAGGTATTCAAAGATGAAATATGTTTTTTTTCTATTATTTTTATGGTACACAATGTATAAATATCTTTTTTCCTTCATTTTTTTCTATCATCTATCTTTATGTTTTAAATTTTAGTTTATGAGATTAGTCTTTAATTGATCAATGAGAATATTTCTTTTTTATTTGATTTCAACTTTTATACGAATTAAGTTAGATTGGACTTTATAACATAATGTTGTTAATCTTTACTTGTTTCTTTGTACATACCACTACTCTAAAAAAATTATTTACATATTTTTTTATAAGATTAATAGAATTCAAAATAATATATTGATATAATATTATGAGATATATTAATTAATGTTGACAACTATATTTATAGTATATTTTACTCATCATATATCATTCCAATGAAAATTAAAAATTGTTAAATTATTTTTTAATAATTATTTTGAATTTTACTTTTATAAATCATAACATTTAATTTAATATGAAAATTTAAAAAATACATTATTAGATTGTGACTTCCAAACCTCAACTTGTAATAAAAAATAGTATCATGATAAGTCATATTCAAAAAATGAATAATTTGATGAAATAACTTCTCTCCAATTATGTCATCAAATCATTTCAGTTTCAAATTGCCTTCATTTTTCATTCATTGAACAAAAGACATGAGGATCCATCTTCCTTCCACCAAGATTTTGTATTGCTATTCCATTTATGAAATTAAAAGAACAAGTCTTGTTGGTGTTTCTTGAAACTTAAAACACCTCAAAATAATGCTAATGGACATGAACATATCATAATGAGCATAAATCAATATGATAGCCATGTCTAGAATAGGGTAGAAAAAGGTCATGGTACATTTAAGCTCAAAATAAGTAAGAGTTAATATAAAAAATATTATTTGGAGAAATTATAATTTCTAAAAAATAAACTTTCATCATCATGTAGATCAATCTTGTCAATTTATGTGCATATACGATAGATTTAAAAAAATTCAAAATTTGAATCTAAACCTTATTTTACACCATGTATATATAAAAAAATATAATAATATAAAAATTGCTAATACAAAATGAGAAAACAAATGACTTTTTTTAAGATTATAAATTTTAACTAAATAATAAAATTCTATAATGAATTCTATAATTTTTCTATCTTGCTAATATCTATTGTTCTTAGTTGTAGATATATTGGCTTCAAGGTGTTTTGTCAAGTCTTTAGGATTACCAAAATCTGTGAAACATTATTTTTTTTTAACAAGCTTTGTTTTCCAACCATTCATGAAATCGCTACAAATTTGAATCCTTAAATAATTAATACCCCTAAGAAAAATGAACAAAAATCTATCATATTTCCAATATACCAAAACTAAACATAACATGAAAATAAGTTTTTTATATAACATTCCTACTATGATTCTCACACATGAACCTCATCAATTTGAGAAAACATTTAAAAATTATCAATTCCACGACAAATTTATTGAAATTTAAAGGTATGTGATGGATACACAATGAAAATAACTTAAGAATAGTATGAAATCACAAAAAAAAAGTAAAATTTTAAAAATGAAAGTGGGCATGAAAAAATACTTGTGCATAACATGAAATGGAGAATTCTAACACATAAGTCTTGTCAACATTTGAGAACTTTATAAAATTCATGAATTTCAATTTAAAATTCTTACAAGTAAGGAATACATAGGGGAAAGAGAATCGAAACATAGCACCTAAGGTCAACCTTTTTAAGCTTGGCTTTTGGTTCCTGTAGCTTGGAGGGCTTATTCTCTACCACCTCCATCAACCATCACCTTATCCTCTTTAGCACACATCATGTTGATTCATTGTTATAATTAAATGATTATTGTTCCACTCTACCATTTGAGCTTCAAATATAATTTCAATAACATGGGCCACCCTATCTCTACCCGTGTCCAACATATATATGCTTGCAAAGACTTCCATTTTCCAGAGTTTGACACCAAATGCCTCCTACAAATTGAACTAGAGCCTAATCATTGGGAACTCATAGGCATGCAATGAAACAAGCCATTAAGAGCCTTCTTTCAAAAAAAAAATCCCATTAGTAAAAGAGGAATCAAACAAAATCTCTTCTTTTGTGGGAATCAAAAACAAAATACTCATCCAAGGAATTTCATCTTGTTAAAAAAATATGCAAAATGTAACATTATAAACAATGGGAGTTGGTAACACTCACCAAAGAATGGGTGCTGATTAATAGCCAATAATATTAGTTTGTTGTTTCCTATTTTTTGGTTATAGTTTTGTTGATATTTCCTATTTTGTTTCCTTCATAATAGATTGGGATTGCATGCCACCTTTTATTAATTATATGGTCTATCGTATCTATGCTTGTTGTACGTCTTAGTTACTCTTGGTCTTGTTGGATGATCTAGCTTGGTGATATGTTTTATCTTGTTGTGTTATGCTTGAACTTTCTGACTTGATGACCTGACTTTTATTGGTTTGTTCAGGATCAGGGACCCTCACTCCTTTTTTAAGAAAAAGCAATACAAACAAGACATGTCAACTACTTTATAAAATTCAATGAAACTAGCTTCAAAACCATAGAACTTACCTACAAAAAACAACTAAAACATTACAAACCATACCAAAAATTACTATTTATTTTTTATTGATCAATAATTTCATCCATTTTTATAAATGAAAAAAAAAAAATCAATAAAAACCATTAAAAAATCTAATTATTAGAAAACATAATAGAAACACTTAATTTTTTTTCCTTAAGTTCATATCATTATTATCAATTTTTACAAGGCGAAAACATTAATCCCCAATTATGTGAAAGGAAAAAAAGAAACCATTAATAATATTTAAAATTATAAATATACCATTTTGACCAACTTATCTAAACATTATAACTTTAAGTTTCTATAAAAAAAACCAAAAGAATCAAAACAAAAATAAATTGTATATACTTTACACAAGTAATTCATCAAAGCTTCCTTTGGCCAACATGATGTTTATTAGGAGAGAGAAAATTAAGAAAACTCTATGCTTTTTATCGCATAATTTGAAATACAACATAATACTATATTGAGGTTGGCATGAACTCAAAATTTAACAATGTAAATGCTGCTTTGCCAGGGCATCTTCCAACGTAAGAAAATCATTCAAGATTTCCACAGAGTTTCCTATTCGTATAGTTTATGTAATTTTGTGGAGGGCGGCTATCAAAACAATTTTCATGGAGCCCAAAGTCTTTGTTCTTTTGTTTTTTTCTCCTCTTTACCTAGTTTTCTTTCTGACATAGAGTTCAATGCTAGAGATTAATGAATAATTGTAAGTGTGGATGTGTTGGAGTTTACTTTTGTGTTGTCAATAAAATTTTTAGTTCTGTCAATTAGTTTTAGTTAGGTGTCAATAACTCAGAGTTAGATGTCATGTTAGATTCCAGATTTATAGGGAGTGGTTGAATTCCTCTCCTATTATAAAATTGTAATCTCTTTAATGAATAATACATGTGTTGCAGAAGTTTTGTTTATATTTCTTCAATATTTTATCATGGTATCAGAGCTAGTTTTGGTGTGACTCCACCATTGGAGTGCCCAAGAATATGAGAGTGTGGGGTGTTAGTTGCTAGTCTAAAAGTAAAGTTTTGTTTGCATTTGTTGAAGTGCTGAAATTCTAATGTTGCTATTGTTTTAGGAGGCGACTCCTTAAGGGGAAAGCTACCGCCAAAGTGAAGGTGAATGCAACACTGCAAAATAGACAAGATAGTTTATTGAGAGACTGTTACAACACTGTTTGCAATAGGAGCTACTCCCAATCAAATCAATCGAGCCATTCAGTCTTGATGCGTTATTGTTGTGACAAAGCACCCTGTGGTTCATGGAGAGCCTTTTATTTTTGTTGTAGTGATCTATTGATTTGGGATTGATTTCTCCAAATATTTCTTCCTTTGCACAAATGGCCATAGAAATAGACTTGTTGTTGTCACGAGTTGCAACAACAAATGGTGGGGAAAGCGATGGTTGTGAGAGCATAGTGTTCTCTTCTATTTGTTAACGTTTCAAATATTTATGTGTAAAAGTGTTGGTGTTGTGGTTGTAATAGCTGTATGAAAAAGAGGAAGTCATCCACTTATTTGAATGTTTGTTAGATATATTGAAATCATCAAAGCACAATTTGAAAAAGTTGTCAGAAGAAATATGGGTTCCTCGACATGCCTACATTTGAGGTGTTGGAGGAGGAGAGGTCCATGAGATTTCAAAGGAGCAATGTTGTGCTCATGTGAGATTTGGAGTCATTCATTAAGGGGGAGTGTTAGAGATTAATGAATAACCATAAGTGTGGATGTTGTGGAGTTTACTTTTGTGCTGTCAATAATAGTTTTAGTTGTGTCAATTAGTTTTAGTTAGCTGTCAATAACTCAGAGTTAGTTGTCATGTTAGATTCTAGATTTATAGGGACTTGTTGAATTCCTCTCCTATTATAAAATTGTAATCTCTTTAATGAATAATACATGTGTTGCATAAGTTTTGTTTACATTTCTTCAATATTTTATCATCCAACTAATACGTACCCATTTTCATTAAAAATGAGCCCATTTCATCTCATCAGATAGTCATTAGAATTATGATTCAACAATTGTAAATATTTTGTATTGCAATGGTTTAAAGGACTAGTTGGGTGTTGATTTAAAGTTTTCTATGGCTTTTGTCTTTTATCTAAAAAAAAAAATTGGTATTAGTGTTAGAAATTTTGGTTTTGTAGATATTTTGGGCTTGTAAATTATTTATTTAAGGTCACTCTAACAATTGATCATGATAAATTATAATTTATTTTCCATTGGAATTTAGCGAAAATCAGTATGATTATTAAATCATTGAGATGATGAATTTTTTGACAATACTTATAGAAGAGTGTAGAAAATGAGTTGATGAGCCAAATAATTAGGTCATTATTCAAACTAATAAAACATAAGTTACAAAGAAGAACTCACAAAATTTTGCTTATATTCAATAAGCTCTAGATAAGAGCTTGTTTTTTAAAATTGTAGGTATTAATACAAGCATTGATGCCTAGAATATTCTATAAGAACTTTAGTTGTGGTTAAGTTGTAGAATCTAAAGAGAAAATTTTTGAATGCAAAAAGCTAGAAGTGTGAGAACTTATAATGTATACAAAATGATATGTTCAATGAGATTGCCACTCTTAAAGAAATGTTGAACACAAAGGTTTTTGTGAAAAAATTGTTAAGGACTATAACACAAAGGTGGGACCATCTTGCTATCATAATTGAAGAAATTAAATATTTGAATACTCTTGAGTTTGATAACCTAGTTATATCTTTGATGTCTCACGAAGAAAGAGCAATTGAAATAATTGACAAACTGCTGATAATACTTTTCTCTAAAATTTGAAAAGCTCAAAGAATAGTGGCATTAACACTAGTAGTAAAAGAAACTAATGAAATGATGGAGGTAAATATCACAATTATTTAAGAGGAAATAAATCAAGAAGAGGGGATTTCGCTACAAGAGGAAGAAGATGCATATTTGATAAGAGATTCAATGTTACTACAATAAGTAGGGTCATTTTGAAAGGAAATTCAAAATAAAGAAAATAATCAAGACAAATGTTTCAATTATGTTACAAAGTATGAGGAGGCTTTTCAAGATAATTTTTTTATTATCTGATAAAAAAATTCAATGAGCTATTTTATATGATGGATGAAATTTTCAAGACTCTGAAATAAAATAAAAGGAACCATGGAGGTGAATACTAAAGAAGCTAAGAAATGAGTTAATAATATTTATTACTGTCCAAAGATAAAACATAAAATTTGGAGTTTTAGATAACTATGTGAAAATAACTAAAGGGTAGCCTTTGATGGTTAAAATTATAATATATTATAAGAATTGAGGAAATAAGGTTTTTAGATTATCCTATAGATGAGAGTTTGGGTGAAGAGAGTGCTAATGCTAGTTCAACTTGGTACAATTAGTTTTACTTGTAGAACCATTGACATTTTGGTTGCAAAAGTGTTCAATATGTAGCTAGTTGTAGTGATGGTTTTGAAATAGAGGGGAATTTTTTTTTGAATATCTTTATTTAAGGTGCCTCAAAATTCTTATTTTGGTGTTGATGGTTTGATTTATAGTGGCAATTCAAGTAACTGTGAGTCCAAATTTTATAACCTTGGAACTAGATATTTTTTCTCTAGTGAAATTGCTACATCTACTTATCTAGTCAATAAGCTTGAAAGTATAAGAATTAAAAGTGATTTTGATTCAAAATGAAAAAGATTAAGAGTTGTAATTTTGAGATGATATGGAAACTATATATTTTAGGTCATTTGAGTGAGAATCGCTTAACTTTAGTTATGCTACATCTTGCGTAATTTCTATTTAGATTTTAAATTGTTACATCTTACCTTTTCATGTATGAATTTTATGTTACTAGCCCATATTTTGACATGTATTTCTTGGATAAAAGGATAATTATGAGCAAGATAAAATTATTTTTGGTGATCCATATATAGTACATAACATGTTAATTTAATAGAATTATTATGATCAAACATAGTTTTTTCTTAAATTTTGACGGGTTAATGTGCTAGCATACATTTGTAAAAAAAATGTGCTTCAATTAGGTATTACATATATTTCCAATTAATAAGGGATTATTTTGGACCAAGGTAAATAATGGTGGTCCTTTTTTTGGCCATGAACTATAGATTTTATTGTAACATTTGAAGTAAGGTTTGAACTAGAATACTTTTCTTATACTAAACATGATTGTGTATGAGATTCAATTCATTTGATCATCATTCCATCTCAATTAGCTATGTGTTTTGTGAAGTATGGGTATATATATGTTGTATTTAGTTTTTTTTATGTCTTTATATATTTTGTATGTAAATTAATTATATGTTTTTCATTCCCCAATTTTATCCTCCTTATATATTTTAGCTTGGTCAGTGAAACACAATGAAAGTGACACACAATCCTAACTAGAGCCAATGTTGGCCTAACCAAAAATTTAAAATTATCAACTTTTAGTTTAATTAGTTCTATATATTATTCTATATCAATTTAGTGGACCCATTTTCTAAAATATGTATTTGTATGTCATTTAACCTACAATAATGTAATCTTAATTAGTTAAAAGGTTGAAAAATATAAAAAGTGAGAAATAAGGCTCTTTTGAATTTTTTTTAATAAATGTACCTTTTTTCATTGAACTTTTAAATGTGTATCTACATATCATTTAATTATTTTTTATAAAGTATTATTCATTTATTCAAATGTTATTGTAGAGTTTAAAATGAAGCACTTTTATTTCTAGTAGTTTTAGATTCAATTTGATCTAAGTTGTTTCTAATGTATTAGTAAGCCTTTAATTTGTATATTTTTGTGTAATATTTTAATTTATCTTATGTCTTTGTTTCCTACTAGTCTAGATCCAATTCTATTCTTTATCTTCTGAATTCTATCTCAAGATTATCTATATGACCTTTATTCCTAGCCACTTCTAAGTAGAAATATATATAGATGAATACATTTTTGAAGAGAAAGAACATAAAGTTAAGGTCTATGAGCTTTAAGATTAGGGTCATGGAGAAGTTCAAAGTCAAGAAATTTAAGAGGATTAATTAGTTGGAAAGTTCTAATTTTAATTGCGATCAAAATATACTAAGTGCATGTGTAAACTACTTGATGTAGTCACTATCTAGCAAAATATAGGCTAGTAAGTTGAATGAAAAGTAATATTACTACTGAAGTGACACAACAACATGTCAATTGTTTGTGTGAAATCCAAATGAGTAACTATACTTATAAATATAAGAGATTTAATTCCTTATCTTGACCTTTCTAAACAAAACTAATGATTAGGCTGTTTAAATGCCAAACTCAAATGAGTAAGTATATAAATTTTAAAATAAACTTGTAAATTCCTTGTTTTGACTCTTTTGAGATCTTATAATATCTTTGTTGTTTAAGGCCCAAATAAAAAACTATAGTTTCTTGTGAGATTAATTATTTAATCCATTATGTTGACGTATTTGAGATGTATTCTACAACCGCCATCTAATTTACTTTAGTGATGAATTGTTTAACACATTAATTTTCCCTTTTGAAATTTTGTAACATGTCGATTATTTATGTGAGACCCACTGGTGCAGGAGCACCCCAAAGTACATCTAGGAGGGTTAACCAGAAGGTCAAGAATTAGCAATTTGTTTTAGTTCACATGTAGCAAACTCTTTCTAATTCTTATATTTGTGCCTTAGAGGATTTTGAGAACTTGCATTAAGTTAGTGAAGGTCATGTTGACCATTTGTTAGTTTGGAATTTGGCTACAAAGATGACTTAGGACCTTGTAGTCCTTCCTAGGTGATAATTCTCTTTACAATTTTGCAAATAAGGTCTATGGAAAGCCACAAGCGGCCATGGAACAGTTAGGCTAAAGCTTAACTAATTTGGAAACCTTTATAAGGTGTGCCTCGACCTGTTGGAAGGTTGGAAGCTTTTACAATATTCAAGATTCATGAATACAATGGAGGACAGTAAGAAGATTGTGTAAATTCTGTGTTTTGTTTTGAATTGAGCGATCAGGAGCGATCATGGCACTGTGAGATTGTTATAGCATGTATTGTAGTGGTATTTGAAGTTTGTGTGGTAGTATTAGGTTGTGTGATCAATTTGTAGGCATTGTTTTTCTTAATTAAGTTGTTTCTTTTTAGTTGTTGACCTAACAATTAGTCTACAAAGGATGGAGTTCTAATTACTTTCCCACTGTACTTGTGTACAGGCCCTTGGGAACTGTGATTAGGCTCCATGTCTGTATATAAATTAGGGTTAGGAGTGGTGAGAAGTCTTGGAAACATGGAGAAAGTCTTCTCCTAGGCGAGCTTGACAGTGCCCGGCTAGGAAAGATAGAGAGTGCAAAGCACTATTAAGTGCAGGGGTGTCCGTTCAAAGCCATCTTCTTGTGGAAAAGGGAAGATGTGATGGTTATCAAGCTATGGGAACATTGAGTAGACTCCATCAATTCAATTGGTGAGAGGAAATCTCAACGACCTGCAAAGAAGACAGGGAAAGACCTACAAAACCTAGGTTTTCTGATCATTTCCAATTTAGAGTGTTGTTTGGACAGTGGAGACTTGGGACCCCTAAAATCTTTGAGAGATGGTTAAGTACCCTAGGAAGCTCAAGGAAATATTGGGTGGTCTTTGGAGAACTTTAGAATTCTGACCAGTTTTCTCGGAGTTGGAGGCCTAATAGGGGCTCTTGGCTAGTAGCCTTTTTAACCCTAGATGAGGGTTTGGTGAAAGCGATGGGAAAAGGGAGCATGGTGGAGTTTTTAGAACCAATCTATGATGGTGTGAACTTGTAGGAAACATCCCCACACCCCTGCAAAGTTAAACTTTAGCTATTGGAGGATATTAGTCTTTAGGGAAGATTAAGGGCTAAGGAAGAGTTGAGGCATTGCACCAAGGGTGACTTGGTAGATTGGAATTGAGATGATAGTGGGGTTGGCCAGGAGAACCAGGGGTACCTAAACAAGCCTTAGGACCTATAGGTTAAGGTGGTGGAGTGTGACACCACAAGGATCTTCCAAGCGAGATTCAAAGCATGGAACAATGATTGTTCCATCCAACCCTACCCTATCACCCACAAGAATAACTATATTTATAAGATAATTATTTAAAATGTTACATCTTCGCCCTTCCAAGATGCATTTTAGAAAAACCATAACATTTGTTTGTATTCAAGAATATACTTCTATACTCTAAATTTTTCCTACCTAATCTCTCAACTTTATTAAACTGTTGGTTTTGATAATAAGATCTTCAAACATAAAATGTCAAAGAATTTGTTGTAGAAACATATCAAGGTCCACGTTTGCTAGTTTCTTCCTATAATTATTGCAACTGTCTTTTCCTAACAAATACAAAGTAACCTCAAACATAAGGAAGATCAACATGGGGATAATTTATTTGTTTTATTAAAATGATTTTTTTTATATATGAGTTAAGTAAGAACCTTGAGAGTGCAACATAAATTGAAGGTTTTTAGCTCAAGAATGGGTGCACATTAGTGTAAGAGTTAGGAGGTTCAAGTCTATAGCTAATTTTTAGATTATGAGATTGTGGTGACACTTCAAGGCCTCAACCTATAATGAAGCTATGATAAAATTATGACAACCAAACAAATATAGTGATCGCTTTTAACTATTCATAATAATTATGTTGCCATGATGTTCTTGTTAATTTTTTATGCTATACAAGTGATGGAAGAGCTTCAAAAACTGTTGAGTGCAATCATCATGGTAATTATTTATAGTGGGAGAACATCGCCAATGTAAACAACTAGCAATTTTTTCTCTAGTTTGTCATCTGTTTACATGAGTTTGTAATTGGTTGCACATGTTAATAAGCTATGGATTTTGGCATCCCTTAGTTGGGATCTCCATCCTCAACTATGTAAAATAGGCTAAAGAAAAATCCTTGTTGGGTTGAGTGAAAAGTTCATCAAAATGAAGGAAAATAGACTTAACCTTCCTACACTAATTTATCTAGGTCTAATTAATGATAAAATAACAAATAATAAATTGGACCTAAATAAATATGAGTAAAACTAAAAGGGTACAAGTGGAACGAAGATGATGAGTACTCCTTAACTATTTCAATTGGAAGTATTGGTTTTTCCCTTAGATTAGTTGATTCATTGTGATGATATTAAAATGTTTCTTAGATGGTAGATGCAAACTAATAGATATTTTTTTAGTATTTTGGAGAAATTTGTGTCTAAAATATTGTCCCCATAGTATGGTCACCTTTTTAATTGTAAACCTCTTATTTGTTTTTTTTAAAATGTCGAGAACATGTTCATATGTGGTCACACTAGTATTTGAAATTTTATGGTATTTAAAATTACATTTAGCAACCTTTTATAAACAAAGGAAAATATTTTGAACTTGTGTGATAACATTTAATCCTTTTATGTCAATGTATGAGATAATATGATCTGAATCAAGTGTCTAATATTCTTTGATTGTTTGGCTAGTGAACTAGAGGCTATGTTCTAATTACAATATTCTAGATACTCAATTCAAAAAAATGATACAAAAACCAATAAGTATCAAATAATTTCTAAAATATCATCTATAAAAATGCTAAAATTTAAATTTAAAAGAAGTAAAATAAAATAATATATAAAATAGAATTTTATCTGCTTTCTAATTTAAAGGAACAATTATTTTTTATTGAAATATTAATATTCAAAATACTATTTATAATATATTAGGAGTTCAAAAAACTATTGAATGCCTTGTAGCAAGACTATAATATGAAAATCAACCTATCTTGTGATGCAAGAAAACAAGGCGTGTGGAACCCAAAGTCTTCACTTATCTTTTTCTTTTCATTAAGTACACGGAGAATTTATAATCTTATTAATAATTTATTTATGATATTATCTCTGCTTCTTATACAAGATTGAACACATTTGCTTGCATATATTACTTTTAATCTATAAAAATTTAAAATATTATTAACAATATATATAAATATGCATACTCTCTGGATTAACAAAACAAACCCAATTTTATGAACTACCTACAGTCTATGAATATCATTTTAGTATTTACTGTGGACTTAGATTGGTGGTGTTACAGCTTTGGATTTTCTTGTGTACTAGGTACCCTTTTCTATCTCCTCTTTTAGACTTTTGCATGTTGTACGTCTGTCGTCTTTGAAACATTCTAAACATGCTGCCTTCAATAGCTTGCTTAATTCAACATTTCAAAACATGTTATATTTAAATAAAATTTTAAATAAATAATATCAAATAATTGTTTCTTGTGGTAGACTCTGTTTAAACAAAACATGTTAAATGATCCTTATGATGTCTCCCTAAACCTAACGTCTCTTAAAATTTTCAATGATTTCAGAACAGAGACTGATTCAATATGTGAGAGCATGATGTTTACTTTACTTCTATTTTTAAATGTATAAGATCAAATTTCATTTTATATTGGATATACAAGCACTTCTGTTGTTGCTGATATTCTTACACAACTTTAAAAAAATTGTAGTTTTTCTTCTTGTATTTATCATAGAATTATCATTCTAAAAATCTGAGATCGTCTCAAAAAGGGTAAGGTAAAGTATAAATTTACAATGAAGCAAAGCATTGTGGGCACCATCTTAACATTAAAAGTATGAATTGACGAACTAAACAGGATGCTTTGTTCAATAGAAATAATGAGGGCATTGGAATCTTAAATTTTAAACATAGTTATCCAGGAGAGAAAATCTGGATTATTTCAGAACAATTGTTTGTAGTAATAAAACGTTATTCCTGATAAGATTTTAAAGCACTACCTTACCTATTTGAATTATCATAACTTATCCTTATATTGAATATTTGGCAGGTAGGCTATCAGCAGCCCATAACGAAGAGAATTACAACACACTAATGAAACTCATGATAGTGAAGATTCTGATATAGGCCCTATTCCTTAACCAGCAGACTAAACAAATATGAAAACAGAGAAAAAATAACAACAGATAAAATCACTTACAGCATTTACTTTTCTGTCAAAAAGAAATAGTTCACCACCTTAAAATAGAACAGACTACAAAAAACCATAGACCATAGACCAGTTGGGGGTTCTGAAACAAACTAAAAAATGTCTATTATTTACTTGCAGTTTTTTCAGATTAATACTCTGTTCTTCCTGAAAATTTTCAACAACATTGAAGCGGTTATTATATATATTTTCACATTAAAACAGATCTAATCTTTTCATGCATAATCTCTATTGACCGATACATTATTCTATAGCTAACAGCAATTCAGTAAACAATTACGGTCCAAATTTCATGGCCAACTCTCCTACTTTAATTTATTCAAACTATCCAAAAGAGTGCATGGAATTTTGTAAGCTGTGCTCCACTCAATATCTTAGGAATTTCTGAGTGCTTCGCTCCATTCAATATCATTTATGGGCATAAATTATCAACAGATAGATCTACCTTGGACTCAAAGTAGTTATAAGACTGTTTGATACCAGAGAACTCGAAGACCCGCTTGTAAAAGTGTCAACATATGATGGTACAGGCATTGCAGGTGGAAGAATAGGCGCTGCAACTTCAAAATTCAGTAATCTCAGCACTTGCCTCATTTTGGGGCGACTTGCAGCATCAGGATGAGAGCACCACAATCCCACCACCATCAATCGTTCCATTTCTTCCTTTTCAAACTCCCCATTTAATCTCACATCTGCAGCCTCCAATAGCTTACCTCCACCATACAGATTCCATGCCCATGCTACAAGCCGCATGTCGAACTCCACCAAGCTCACATCTATTGCTTTCTTGCCAGAGGCTAATTCCAGAGCCACCGCCCCAAAGCTGTAAACATCAGATTCAGGACTAGCTTTTCCAGATCCCACACATTCAGGAGCAAGGTATCCCAATGTCCCCGCAGCTCGGGTGGTCTGAGATAAATGATCATGTGTCACCATGCGTGCTAAGCCGAAATCCCCAATCTTTGCACTGAAATTGCTATCCAACAAAATATTACTGGACTTGACATCTCTGTGTACAACACATTCATCCCATTCTTCATGAAGATACAACAGTGCACTTGCTATTTCACTAGCTATTTTATACCTGATACTCCACTGGAGCACTTGAGACTCTTCTATTTTTGTTGCTTCTCCTCCTCCTCTGTTCAAGATATGTTTGTCTAGGCTTCCATTAGACAAATATTCGTAAACTAAAAGCAACTGTTCTCGCTCATGGCACCATCCCAAGAGTTGAACAAGATTCCGATGTCTCAAACGACTGACTATACTCACTTCTGAAATGAATTCTTTGATCCCTTGCCTTGAAGCCTCTGAAATGCGCTTTACAGCCACAATCTCATTTGTTTTAACAAGATTGCATTTGTATACTCCTCCGAATCCTCCCTGCCCAAGCTTTTGATCTTCTCTGAAATTGTTAGTTCCGGCCACGAGATCATCCAGCTTAAACTGTCGCGGAATGTGGTGTAGAACGTTGTCAAGATCCATGTCTGCTAATTTTTGTCTTCTTATGGATGCAGCTTTCTTTCTTCTGAGAAAGGAAAAGTACCCCCATAGGGCACCTGCGACACAAGCCACAACACCACATCCAACACCCAGAAATATTTTTGTATAAGTGCTTACTTTTTTCCGTTTTTTTTCCTTCGAGCTCATCTCTGAACCATTTGCACTGCTGTTGAAACTCCATGAAAAGATATTGTGGGTCTCATTCGAGTTTACAGCTGCAGACGACAAGCCAATCACAATATTTCCTCTAAAATATGTAGAGAAGTTTACGCGCTCTGATAAAATGCAATTTTGGGGGGATTTAGAACTTTGAGAACCACTAGCAAGATATACTTTGAGCATTTGTGCTTGGTGGTTGTAGTCAATCCATGCATTCCATACTGTCCCGTTGTTTAGATCAGAAACATTAGCATGCTTCAAATACTGGCGATGTGAAAAATCTTGCCCAATTGTTCCCACAATATTCTGCAGACTGTCAAATGCTACACCATATACAGCAGGTAATACAGCAAGTTCATCTGCAACAAGACCAAACAATCCCTGACTTTTGAATTGTGGAAGAGTATAACCGTATCCTTCAGATGAGAGAAAGAAGGCTATTCCGTCACCTTGAGAATAATTTTCATCAGAGTACATTGAAAACACAAAGTGAGTGCTGAAATTGGCTAAAGATGAAAGTTGGATCGTTCCATTATAAACAATTCTACCTGATGATTGATTCAATTTGTTATACTGAAAGCTGCTACTATTTGTAAGACGGACAACATTATCGGAGACTCCAGCGTTGCCCAAAAAATCAATTCCATCTGTTTCTGAAGCGCTGAATTGAAGGAAATTAAAGCTTAGACCTGTCTCTGATTGCCCCCTAACTCCCGAAAAACTAGCTATGTTTGCGTAGTAGAACAAATAAGCCATACAATTTAATCTGGAAAAGAAGAAAACCGCCATGAAATTATGTTATGGATAAGAAAAGAGCTTCTCCAATGAATGGCTGTGAGGGAGTAGTATCATCAAATCATTCCGGGTCCAACTACCCTTCTCTTTCTGTGCACGAGGGCCCCTCTTTCGCTATGATTTCATTTCACTGTATGTTTGGTATTTCTATAAGCTTAAAAACTACTCTAAAATAATGGTTTGAAGCTTGTCGAGCTCGTGCAAGGCATGTTACTCTTTTTACAAAAATAATAAACAAATTAGTTGGCTCTTTGTAAAATAGAATATGCATAGGGTTAATCGATTATAGATTGCGGTGAGAATTAGAATAGTGATAAAAATAATTAGCCGATAGGCTATTTACGTGGGGCCAGTCTGACGCCGCCGGTATTCATGGCAAAGTTTACGGCAAAGTTTCTTTGTAATTGGGGGAACTGCGGGGAAAACATCGGCGGCGGGGCAAGGTGCTCACAGCTACGAAACATGAGCTTCTGGGCCAGGACTTCGTCTTCAGGGCAGAGCTCCCCTGGGTCACACTCCATGTATTGGCCAAAGTCCTTTGTCAACAGTGCACACGCCTGCCCTACCGAGGCATAAATGGTGTCCGACCCGAAGCTGGGATTTTGCCCTAAAGGAAGCTTCATGGGTGACATGATTTCCCTCAGCTCCCCTGTTAGGGCTCGATCTCCTCCCCACTATTCTTCCCCATTGGCATGAGGGTTTGAATCTTGAACAGAGGTTCTGAGAAACTGGGTGAGCTGCTCGATCTGAGCTGTTGGTTCTTCAGAGAGCTGCTTTGATAAGTGTAGCTCCCGTCGGGTTTGGTTAAGACTGGCTATTAGCTCGATTGCCCCAACTGAGTTGTGGGAGGGATCGTGGAGGTATTGCGAAGAGACCCAATGGAAAGGACCGTAAAAAAGAAACACAGAGGCCAGATTTGTGCACAGAATGAGCAAAATGATGTGCAACTTCCACAGGGCTCCGCCAGAATCCCCTGCCTTTCGTTTTGCATTCCCGTCCAAAGACATCTTAAACAATGGGGGATTGGCCTTGTACAGCCTTTTAGAGCCTTCGCTCCTGTTTTATTTACAGTAGGAAACTCTGTCTCTGATTTCTACCGGTTACTGGCTTGGTTTTTGAGGCATTCCATCCCACCATTTTAATTCATAATCCAATGCCAAATAAACCAGGTTGCAATATCTTACCATTGGAAAGAAGAATTCCTAGAGATCAGACGGGGACTGAAGTAGCTGATGGCACAGACGGAAAGAGGCTGTGTATGTAGAGCAGTGAGAGAAATACCGTGGAAGTTTGCAACGAGCTGTAAGCCACATCCAAAAATCTGCTATTATGGAAGTGATTTTGCGCTCTTGGTCATTGTTGATCTTCTGGATGAGGCTTAGAATAACAGAGGGCCCAGGCCCTTATCTAGCGGATCTGAAAATTTTATAACTTCGTCCTGACCATCCTCTGGCTGCGCCCCGATAGGAACAGAGATCATTCGGATCGTATCGCAGTTGTGCGGAGAGCAGTTCTTGTTGGCTTCCAGTATGCATTGTACGGTATCATCAGTGTTGAGGAATATGATGAGAAATCCATCGAAGACGAGTTTCCAAATGAGTTGCATCATGGGATTAATGTGGCCCTCACAGAATCAGAAGCGCATGGGGTGCGCGCTATCACTCATTTTTTTCTTTGTAAACAAAGATAGGGGAGAAGACCCAGTATCCCTCGGGGTTAACTTCGTGCAATCATAAAATCTAAACTGTGCGTCGAACTGAAATTTTTTTAATGAGTTTTTTACGTCCAGAGTTAAGAGCTTATAACTAAGCTTTTGGCTTTTGGGCAACTCGGTAGAGTGCGAGAGCATTGGATATGCGCGCGGAGGTCAAAAAGACACTTTTTAGAGGTGTCATCTAGTTGCCGCCACTTAATGTCTCAGTATCCACTCACTCTAATTTTCATCAATTATAACTGTTTATGCCTTAAATCCACTTTAAAACATGCACTTTAACATTTAATGAGCAACCATTAGTGTTTTTGTAATTATAATGAGTAGCCATTGGTGTTTTTGTAATTATTTATTCAATCAAATGAAGTTTTTTAATGGATCAAAGTGAAAAAAAAATTGGGGGGTTAAGTGAGCGTGGAGGTGGCGGTAACTGGGTCTTCTCCCCTAAGTTGAAAATTCCCAACTACCAATCTAAACTCAAAACAAACGACTAAGAATAGCCCCAGTTCTTCTTCCCGTTCTACCAAAGCAACTACAAGTAAAATGGGCTTCCTAAATTATCTTAAGCAATCAACTGAGATTGGGCTTTATGCGTAAGTTGCTAAAGAATAAAAATAGATGTTTTTTTAAGTTTGAAGGATCTTTGTTATAATATTTTGTACATTTGTTTTGTTGTATTCCCGAAAATAAAAAAAATCTTCTTAGTATATTTATATTGTTGTATTCTCAAAAAGTCAATAAGCTTGGAACCCAAGAACTTGTGTTACAAAAAAAAATGAATAAGATTTATATGGGAGCACTGATAAAGTCAATATGAGTTCCATATTTAGTTCTATGATTCTGTGCAACCTACCCCTATGATGAGATGCACTGGGTGGGTAATCATAGGAATAAGATCATTAGAAAATTATATCCGAGATATAGAAACCATAGAGTAAATTTGATTGACCATTTTAAATCTCCTTTCTAAGTTATTTTCCCTTGTGGAAATCAAGAGAAATGTTAATCAATATGGTTATTCAATTGTTGGTAACTGTAAGTAAGTGAGTAATTTCTAGATGTTGAAACAATTGTGCTCCAATCTTTTTTATTTAGTCAAGTTAATGGATATAAGCATATTTATGTCTTAAGTATTTCTTTCTTTCTTTCATATTTATATACTTTGGCAAATACATCTTACAAGGTGTTTGAAAAATCTTTGACAAAAAGCTAAAAATAATTATATATATTCTATTTATTTGATTTCATTAGCAACAGTTATACAATTAACTTTCATTTGGTTTCTGAACATTTTCACACCATAACAATAACTCGAATGACGACCATGTTAAACAACAAGACACTATGACGAATGATGAGAGTGGCATATACATAACTATCAATTAAAAGAGCTCATACTTGGACTTTAAATTAAATAGATAAGGATAAATAATTACCTAGGAATGTATTCTTAATAAATTTATCTTCCTTCACCTTATGAGAATTTATGTGGAGTTTATCAAAGGTTTCACGTGCTTTCCTAATAAAACCTTTTGGTTACAGTATACAACTTAATTCCTCTAATTAGGATCATATGATGAAAGTGAGTAATACATTTGTTGAAAACTATTAACAATATTTATATCACAAAAAAATGAATAGTTTAGTTTATTTGATAAAACCTAAACCAAATCACTAAGGAATTATCTTATGCTCCATATTTATAGACTCCTTACAAGCACGTGTCTTAAAAATATATATTTTTAGGGATGCAATTCATGTAACACCCATAATTTTGTATGCACTTATGAGGGTTAAATAGTACAAAAATGACTGATAATTTTTTGCTCCCCAAGATGAGCTCTTCCTATACTCGATCACCTCAATGATACGAGCTTTGTGTCCTTCATGCTTAATGCATTTTAGCAGAAAGGCCATCATTTTTTAGGGCCCAGTTATAGTATGTGCTTTGTAAAACTCTGGTTTTATGAAGTGTCAGATCTTTTTCCTCAATCTATTAAATAAAAAGTGAAGATGTATTTATATTTTTCCTCAAGAGATTGGTTATTATATTTTATGTGTCATAAAATAGTTTTTGTATTATAAAGATATTTTCCTGCAACATGCAGTTTTCCTTTTTGTTACATTCGGTTACACAGTATATCATTAACCAGCAACAACTACACTTAATCCAATCGACCTTTCAAGTTACAAGTCTTCTTTCATTGTACAAAAACTATTATGTTGTGAAACCATTTAGCATAGCATACCGATTTAAATAAAGTTCCATTTGTTCATTTTCAAATCTTCACGCAGCTCATCATCAATTGACTTTTGTTATAAATAGTTCGTCTTAAGAAAAGCAATTTACATTTTCTTGCAATTTTTACCCCTTCCCTTCAATATATTGCCTGTTTATAATTATACAATAGAGTTAAAAAGCACATACTTTCATGTTAAAGCTAGCAATGACATGGAAGACAAAAATGTGATTAAAAGAAGGCAGTCTTCCATTCAATAATGTGCACATTCATGAACATCATCAATTTATAATCAATGTAAATCATGCAAATCATGGAAGATATAATTAATCAAGATAGTTGGAATTTATTGAGTAGTCGAATAGACATGTCCATGCTACCACATTCCACCATCCCTACATTAGATGCCCTATATACATATATAATTATTGTTCATTACACAAAATAGAAGTATGTTTAGGCCCTCAAATTGAATTCCTCACTAAAATATAAATATCATAAATAATATATTAATATTACATATATTCATTTATATTACATTATTTATATATTGTATACTATAATATATCAATATGTTACATAATATATAAATGATATAATTTATAATAAACAATATATTATTTTTATATTAAATATAACACATAATATAAAATAAATATATTATAGCATCTCGGTATTTATGATTATACTTACCTTTAAGGTGTGCCATAAGGGCTAATCATTATGATATAGTGCAAGGACTTTACAAAAGGATGTGAAATTGAGGGAAATATCTTTTTGATTCAATGATTCATACTTTTCTTATTGCTAATTTTAGGAAGGATATGAATTATTCCTCCAAAAATTATAAATCCAACTAGAATAAGATAGTGGAAATGGATGTGCTTTGGAAGACCCAGTAAAACCGTGCTTTCAATGGGGAAAAACTAGAATCAACATCTCAAAATTGAACAAAAAAGAAGATCCAATGATGTTGATAAAGAAGTGTCGGATAATGTTCCTGATCCAATTCCTAAACAACACAGTGTTTGAAATTTGAGTTCTAGACATTCAAGGAAACATAGCACCGTATGTTCTTTGAGATGCTTATCAATTGGTCTTTTTTATTTTAAATTTGAAGCTATTGGGTGGACTTTGGAATTGTGAAGTCCAAGATGAATGATCAAAATGCACAAATATATGTATCAAAAAATAAAAAACAAACAAAAAAAAAAAAAAACCAAAATTTTAACTAATTGACCTTCCATGCCTCTCTGATGTACCCATTGCACACCAAAGTGTGATTACTCGTAACGTTCTAAGCCTATCAGTGTACGTATTGCACCTGATCGGGGTGCAAGTGCTAGTTTATTTATTTGTATATATATTTTTAATATACTACAATATGTTAATATAAATTTAATAATATTTATATTATAATTTTATTTAAATTATAGATTATAAAGTATGATTTAAAACAATGATAAAACATAATTAACTATTTTAAATAATGTTTTTTTGGATTATGAAAATTTAATATTCAATATTAAAAATATTAATAGCATTTAAATAAATGATATAATAATGATATTTTTGAAAAATAAATATATTAGGTTTTTTTATAAATGATGTATATGTTGGAAGAATGAAGAAGGAACCCCTCAATTTGTTGCCATTGATGTCAACATTGATTGTTGATATTTTCACTAATCTGGTGAATAAAATGAAGATATCTTAATCCAATATTTTGGTCCGCCATTGCTCATGTAATAAGATCTACTTATATAGTGATAATATGTTATTTCTGATCATTATACACATCTATGCTCAACATTTTAGTTGGTTTGGATGTATAGTTTAAAAGTTATAAGTGATAGTAGTCCGGTATGCAGTTTTGGATGTGTAATCTGGTTTGCATTCCTTCGATGTTGAGAGTCAAACTTCACAATTTTGGGAGATTTTTTATAGGTTTCAATACACTATATATTCCATATGGCATGTGGTCATATGATCATATGAATCGTTGGTGTTGATTAGTTGGCATATTTTGCGATTAGATCTAATTTTTGGCCGACTTAATGCTTGATATATGTTGTGGTGATTAAATATATATTGTGGATGTTAGTAAGATTCATTTTAGGTCCATGATGACCTAAATCAAGTGTTGCACGTTTGGTTTAAGCGTGAATATTATTTGGCATAAGTGTGGATCCAACAAGGCAATTTTGATTTAATATAGGGCTACATCTAATTAGGCTAACCTAATTGATGTATACGGATGTATTGGGTATATATGTAAGACATTTTGAGGTTGTAGTATGAAGAAATATGTGTGATATGTTGTGAACATGTGAATTTTGTATGTACACAATAAGATGTATAGTAGAGTTGTGAATATTGAGCGAATGTAAAGAAAAGAAATGATTTTTATTTTGTATCTGATGAAGTGCATAGAGTCAATATATTGAGCTTCAAAGGAATTGAATCTAGCACAAGGAAGGTGCATTTTGCATTAGTTCACCTCTTGGTTGTGTGGCCTTTTTTGTTTTGTCTCTTTTTATGGCTATGAGGCCTATTGGACAGTGTGTCCTAGTAGTGAGCCTATGTAATATCTTATAATCAGTTATAATATATTATGAGCTAAGATCCTCACCATAGTTTTTCTCTTTTTGGGTTTTTCACATAAAAATACTGGTGTTCATGTGTCATGTGATCTTGTGATTATTCCATCCTTTCACTCTTTGTTATAGTTAGACATGTTTTGTTAATTAGATAGATTGTGATCAAATGGTTTAATAGTATACTAATTCATTCCCCCCTCAGTATTCTAAGCATTCAACAATTGGTATCAAAGCTTGGTTCCTTCTAAGAAGCCTACCAACTTAAGGAAGATCTTGGAGGTTGAACCCATGGCTAATAAAAAGTATCCTATTCCTCTAGAAGGGTTTTTTTTAATTGAATACATAGAAGATGGTTGTATGATTGAAAAAAAATAACTTAAAGTTTCTCTTGAAGATGTGGACAAAGTTGAAGGTGAGAACACAAATCTATAGAAAAATCTTGAGGACGCAAATGAATGGATCAAAAAATTGAGTTAAAAAATCAAGAAATTCAGAGAGAGACATAGGGAAGTCAATGAACAATTAAGACAATCAAATGAAGATATTATCCGAATGAAAGTGAAAGTGTAAGAAAAGAAAAGAATTGACAAATGTCTAAATGCAATGGTAAAAAGAAATACTGATGAATGCACAAGACTTGAACAAGAATTGGTAAATCTAAGATTAGATGTGGAAAAATAAAGAGTTCATGAGGAAAAATTCAAAACAAGTTCTACAATTCTTGGTGAACTAATTGAAAGGAAAAAAACCATCTAAAGATAAAGGAGGTTTGGGACTTGAAGAAGGAAAAAAATCAAAGGATAATAAGACTCCAAACAAGGTTGACAATCAAAATAAGACTCAGGGTAATGGAAAACATGTCAGGAATCAAAGAAGCAATGCTAGGCAGCCCCTATCAAACAACCAAATGCTCAAAGGTACTCATCTTTTAATAGTATTTTATTTTCATGCAATAAATTTGGACATAAAGCAATAAAATGTAGAAGTAGAATGAATCAAAATGTTGGATCATTCTCTAGACAATGTTTTGCATGAAATAAATTTAGACATAGAGCGATTGAGTATAGAAATGAGATGATGAATAGATATAATGTTGGTGGGTGATCCCACAATAGTGGTTTACAATTTTTTGCCAAACTGGACACTAAAATTATTATTTTTAACTAAATCTTCACATTCGGGCACCTATAGCGGCTAAACCGTGAGGAATTTGAAGATGATGCAAACTAGAGTCTCATCACATTTTGTTTGTAGATTCTAAAAATATTTCTTTCAATTTTTTTTGAATAAGATTGCACTTTTTTTTCCATCTCCCACAAAAATTGTTTTTTTTCAAAAAACAACATTTTTAAAAAGTGGCGCTCACCGTATACAACATAACTTTTTTTGTATGAAGGATAAAATTCTAATTTTTTCGAATTTAGATTTGTAACTATGATATATAGCACTTTAATTTGGTCTCATATTTTTTATTGAATATTTTTTCCTTAATAGAGTTTCAAAGTCAAACCAATTGCAATTCAGACATAGGCAGACTGTATACAACATAACTTTTTCTGTATGTATCGATTTTTTTTAATTTTTGTTGAATGGATCAAAAACATCAATACCCAGCATGAACATATTTAAGAAAAGATTATTTTCATAATTTTCTATTTTTCCACATGTGCAAAACAAAGAGCTTGATTTTTAGTGAAAAACCTATGTTTAATAAAACTAACAAAACACATACATAATAAAACCAAAACATATTAAAATTATATTCATGGGATAGCTCATTTAGAGGAATGTCATAATCATTTTAAATAAATTTTAAATGAATTCATTTGATCCCCCAAAAGGTAAATCAAAAGTGCTTTTTTATCAGCATTTTGATAGGTGTAAAGGAGAGTCATTTGTAGGTATGGTTTAAAACTAGCTATGTTATATCCAAGGGGGTTTGATCTAAGGTGGTTTGATCAAACCCTCTTCAATTGGAATCCTTCAAATGGAACTTTTAAATGCTTAAATCATTATATTTTCTAAAAATATTTGATTTCAGCAAAAATCAGTTCCTCTCAGAAATTGTAAACCAACTTTGTGGGATCACCCTGGTAGAATGGTTCAATATTTCAATGGTTACTGCTATACATGCAATGTATTCAGACATAAATCTAACCAATGCAAATCTAGATTGAATAGAGGTTAGTCTGGTTAGAAAAATATTGTATGTTATAGTTGCAACAAACTTGGACACATTTCAAAAAAAAATTGAACTAAGAATTGAAGATGGACTATTCTAGTAAAGACAAGTGAAACTATGAAAAAAATTGATCCTACTAAAGTAAATAGGGAAATGGAGAATATCTGGAGAAAGAAAGAGAAGCCTAAAAAAAAATATGAAACAAATGCATTTGCACCTCCCTTTGGTGCAAATATTTCTCTTGAAAACTAAACCTAGGCATGGACTTAGGGGGATCAATAACAAGGAAATCAAACAACCCCCTATAAATTTAAGGTTTCAAGGAATTACATGAAGATAAATGGTGTAAAATGTCATCCTTAAGCTTTTAGAAAAGAAACCAGCATAAAATATGAAAATTTGAAGAAATGTGGAGCATTTTAGGGTTTATAGAGTATTAATGAAGTGTTTATCAACTCTATGGAAATTGAAGCAACTAATACAAAATTAGGGAAAATCGAAAAAAAATTAAAGTGATATTCTAAGTTGATTTTTATCACATTCTTGTATTTGAAGAAAGCAAAGTGAGTTGAAGGAGATTCAAGGAAATTTGGTGCAAACCCTAGATCTCGTTGTGCACATAAAAGGTATTTAGAAATTTCTATGCTTTGTGGGTTTGAAATATAATTATTTTCTTAAGCATTTGAGTTCAAATAAAGATTAAAATGACTACCTCAACCATTGTCAACTTTACTAAGATGTCTAGACCAAAATTCAAGAAGTATGTAATGAAAACATTTGATAATGACCCTAATGGTACCTTCTTGAAGATTCCATATAGGGTTTTACCTACAAAAGATATTGTGGCTTAAATATATGGGAAATTGGATAAGTATAGCCACCTGAGACTCAAAGAAATTTGGACCAAAGAGCTTACTGGAGATAACCACTAGGTAAAACCTAAATATATTAAGCTAGTGTGAAAGAAGCTAGATGTTTGGAACTCGTTTCCTAACTACATTAGTGATGTTGATGCTAAGTATGTAAGGCTAGCATTGAGCAAGCTACATGATAAATTCATATGGATTGGCATGCCTAGACTAATAACCAAGGAAGTGATCATGGTAGTTATAGGGTTTTATGATCTACCAGACCTGTACCAACACTTAAATCTATGAAAAATAAAATTATTATGAAACTTACTAGTGCCACTTATGATAAAAAGGGCTTTGACCACAAAACCTATCTGAAATCCTGCTATAAAATATGCTTTTATAAAAATAGGTCACAAGATCTACTTCATAAACAGAGAAAACTTAGTCTCGAGGCTACAACTATTCATGTTGCACATGACATGTGGTGAATGGAAAGGATTTTGATCTATGTGAGTTGCTTCGATAACAACTTCTTGAGAATTTGAAGTTAACAAGGGAAAAGAAATATGCCTTTAAATTTGGAACTTTGGTAGTGTGTTTATCATTTTACTTCTTAAAAGAGCTTCCTAGAAGAAAATGTGTTGTATGGGATAAAAGTAGGTCCCAGTAGCACATCAAATCTGTGATTATATGCACAGTTTAGGCAACTAGAAAGCTCAGGATGATTCTTTGACTACATTCTTTATAGTTTTTCAAAAGAACATGCATGTGAACTGCAAAAATTTATGTGCTTTGAATATGGGGGTAAAAGGATGGATCCTCTACAACTTTCTAGGGTTTCACCTAGAAGGAAGAGAGTTTTTCCTCACCTCCAATGGGCACCAAATATTGTGATTCATTCAATGCTAGGGATTTAATATGTAAGTGGGGTGTGCAAAGGTGTTGAAATGTGCCATCAAAACCTAAATACTTAACCTAAACTAATAGAACATATGTTGCTAGAAAACACATGATGTAATATAGTAGAAATGAAAGCAATATGAGTAAATTAACCTAACAGATCAAACAAGTGCACCTAGAAACCAAAGAGGGTTGAAGTAGAGATTGTGGAAGCCACTGGAAATGTAGAAAAATAGGGTTTTGAACCACCTAGGACACTTACGCCAAGAGGGGCGACCTAGTCCCTTTTGGGGAAATCTACTCTAGAAGCCATTTATGTCAAATGGGTCTTTGAATCTACAACTTTCAGTGTCATAAAGCTTTAGTTGGACTAGGTCGCCATTATGGGAAACCTAGTCCCTTTCAACTTTTCTGAGAAATTGAAAGTAGACATGAAGGCCTCTAGTCTGTATTCTGCTTCTTCACAGGAATCCTGCTCCAAATCTTGCAAAACAACCTACAAAATAGATTTGTTTTGTGTTTCTAATGTGGGGTTTGCCTTGGTCAAACCCCTAGTTTGTATGTAAACTTGTAATGGAATGTAAAATCTGCATAAAACCCTAGCCCTAAGTGTGTCTAGAACTAGGAAAACCTGAAATAAAACAAAACCCTATTCTATTGTGCTAGAATAAGATGTATGTAAAATATTTTAAATGATGCAAGACTTTAAACCCTAGAAACCCTACACTATTGCAAATGAATGTAACAAGGAATGCAAATGGGATGCATACCTCAAATCTGAAAATGGGCTGAAAGTAGAAGATGGAGTCAATTTGAGAATAGTATTTAGGAGTGATTTGGTGGCTAGTTGCACCTCCTCAACCTAGATTTCTCCATGAATCTCCATAGGAATCTATCTCCAACCTTTGTCAATGAATGATCTTGGATGTGAAGTGAGCTTGAAGACCTACAAAAAGCCCTAGTTTTTTGTCCAAAAGCTTTAACTTTTATTGTTTGAGAGATAAATCTTCATGAGGAAGATGTTTTTCACTTGCTTCTTGGAGTTGGATGTGAAAATGACAAAGAAAGAGTGGAAAAATGACCGAAAAACAAGTATATATAAGCAACATGACCTAATTGTTGAGAATTTTGACCTAAGAAGCCAACAACCATCGCAAATTTATGATTAATTATTCATTTTCCTGCTTGAAACTTCAAAACTCTTCAAAAAGGACTAGGTCACCAACTTGGTCGACCTAGTCCCACTAAGGGATTTTTAAGTGGGAATGATACTTTTTGAATGGTTTTGATATTGCTTGTCGGGGGTTGAATGATCCCTTAGGTAAAACAGGCCTCCAAGTTAAAATTAATGAACCTTAGGGGCCTATAAACACTATTTTAGGGTGATAATTGATGAAATGGGACCTAAAGTAGGACCAAAATAGGCACAAAGTTGTCCTTTTCTTCAAAGGTATATAATTTTTGGCAACATATTTAGCCCCCACTTTAGCATCCATATAACTCTACATGCATATGTAAGCAAAAGGACTCTAAAAAAATAATGCACCTTCATTTCATAAAAGGATACTAATTAAAAGGTGGGAGAATGAAGCCCGCAATGAAGTTATCTGCAAAAACACAATGTTAGGAACCACATCCTGCAACAAAAATTCATTAGGGGTCTTAGAAATCCTCTTATCTAATCCCTAAAGATCAAATTCAAGGGTAGATGTATGCCCCCCCTTGATTCCACTTGCTTTATGGAGGTGGAATTAAGGTAGACATCTAACCACATCGAATTAGGACACACATATCTGAGGGAATTTTAAAGTAACATGCCTCATAGCGATAGGTAAATGATGATGTAGGGCATGGAAACATGATTCTGACGCAACAAATGACATCAAAATTGAAAATCACTAGCACCTAGAATGTTGATTTGAATGAAAAAGCACACTAAAAGGGGAACAAAGTAAAAGGTACAAATGTGCACATGTGTGTAAAAGTGAGATAGTTAAAAAGAAATGAAAAAGAGTAAACACACACTTACTTTATCATTTACCTTTTTTAGCATTGAAGAGTGACGAGGAGAGAGCAATAGAATGTAGAGCACTCATGATTTCACCCCTGCCATATTGGATGTATTGCGTGATCGAGTGACAAGCGGAGACCACCAACGTGAGGTTAGTTGATTCTGAAGCCTTTGCTTTGTGATTTTTCAATTATAGAATGATATATATGCATATTTAGGTAAATTTAGGACCCTGGAAAAAAAGTTTACAAAGTGTCCCCTTTTTTTGCAAAGTGTCCCTTTTGTTCGCAAAGTGTCTTGTTTCTTCACAAAGTGTCTCGTTTCTTCGTAGAGTGTCTCTTTTCTTTCCAAAGTGTCTCATTTCTTTGTGAAGTGTCCCAAAAGAGTTCTAAAGTATTTAGAGCCATAGGAAAAGCACACTAGAATAACATTAGCACATTTTCCTAATGAATTAGAGTAAAATTGAAGAAATTAGATGATTTAGATAGCATATTATGATAATTTGTATAGGTACCCATGCGTTCTCGGCAGCGTTTAGGTGGGAGATAGTTGAGTTTCCTCAGAGACTTGGCTCCAACCCTATCACCAGTGGAGACAAAGCATTTGCAGGCAGTGGGGATCTATTGGGCATATCTTATGCCACCTATGAGATATCATGATACAATGCTAATGGCATTATGTGAGAGGTGGAATGGAGATACATGCAATTTTCATCTACCCACAAGAAAGATGACCATTACCTTAGAGGATGTCCATTGCATTCTTCAAGTCCCTATTTAGGGGGAGTTTGTGCGCCTATAGAGGGGACAATCCTTCAGAGAGCAGCAGGCAGACATGCAATACTGCCTTGAGGGTCTCGTACATGATGACAGAATAGCAGGACAAATAGATTTGGCGATGTTACTCTATTCATGAGCACCAATGGTGAGACGCAATATGATGCATACAATGGCATTGGTCCTCTTGTCGGATGGGTGAGAAACACATCTAGAGGGTGGACTGGTAAATCTAATATGAGACATGGAAGAGCGTCGGACGGTATAGACCTAGGGTCAATGCATTCTAGCACATGTGCACTATGACCTTGGTCAGTTTATTTTTTGGGAGCTACATAGTATGGTACACTACATGCTCTTACAAGTATGGTGCTTAGAGCATATCACATGTACACGAGAAATTGGCTTCCCGTATCCAATAGCAGTGGGTATCCATGAGCATTTGGGTATCCATTATGATGACTATGGTAGTACGGTGATTTGCAGTTTTGGAGAGTGAGATTTGAATTAGTAGATGAGGATATCCTGTGTAGGTCGTACCAGCACATTCTCTAGTGGTCAGATTTTACGAAATAGTTGAGGAGATTACAAATGAGTAGATTCCTCATAGGACAACATGATCACATAGTGTAACCATTCTACTATGATTGAGTTATGAGGCATTTTAGATAGGTACAGATACCACCATAGCCACGATCATCATTCAAGAGGTTCATTCGAAGTGCTCAGAGGCTAGGGGACATAACATGATTCACACTAGATGATATCATCAAGAGTTACTCAAGCTATTCAGATCATGACCAACCACATATTGATGATGTAGATGCTATTGGGGCCACATGGGATTATGAGGAGTGGTGGCGAGCATCGTTACCAAAGCTAGTGTTCCCAATGGATGAGCTAGTGGGAGAGGCAAATTCGATGCTAGATGAGGGGGAGGAGAGAGAGAGAGAGGACAGGGCCGAGGAGACACACTATCGGGCTACAAACACATTTATAGATATTATTGATGAGGAGAGAGACCCAGATTATGATGGTCAGGAGGGAGAGGATGAGGATGAGGATGAGGAGCAGGATGAGGAGGAGGAGGAGGAGAGAGGAGAAGAGCCACCCTTGAGTAAGGATGATGATATAGTGGCTGAGGATCGATATGAGCAGGGAGAGGTCTCACTTGTTCATAGGACTAGATCCCAGGCAGTAGCAATAGTAGGTGCCAACACTCATAGCCAAGGGGAGGCGAACACATTGTCTATGCCTCCTACACAAGATGAGGTGGACATTCGACCTTCCACCAGAGATATAGGTGATGCTATTTGATTTTGATAGTTGTATTTGATGTGTGATTTAATGCATATATATTTATACGATGATGTGTTATTGATGAAACTCTTGTTTTATTTTGTAGGGCCTATAGAGGGTTGGAAAGAGTTCTTGCATCAGGTAGTTGTAGAGATAGTTTCAATGACCTTCGATGAAGAGGAGATGGATATTGACTATGTGCCCCCACCTATCATGGAGCGAGAACCATAGACCCTCAGACCCTTCGTGATATTTCAGGCAACCTATGAGGGCCCGAGGAGGTAGGTCCGCTGAGTGAGAGTTACACCATAGGCACAACCATCACAACATCCAGTAGAGGTGGAGAGACTAGAGAGGGAGGTGACACAGTTATGGGCAGAGAGGTACTAGATAGCAAGTGAGCATTAGTTGGCACTCATGCAGATGGGAGGATTGGAGTTCACACTCAGAGTCAATGGATCACGATCATGATCATGCACAACTATCTCTCGACGCCCTACTACTGATACAACGTGAGTACCAGATCCTAAGGGATCTAGTAATCACAGTCCTTAGTGACATTGTGTATTATGATGATATGTATAAAATATTTTTGATATATGTATATATATGCATTTATATTTTGTATGATGTAATTTAATTATGCAGATGTTAAATTACAATGTGATTATTTAAATAGTCATTGGTAAAGTATTTGATTAATGACAAAATGATTTAACATGGATGTGATGGAATCAAAACATATTTAGAATGTATGTTAGATCAAAAATATAGATAAAATATGCTATACACTTATGATTTTAAAGGAACATAACACACAAAATGGGAAAAGGTTGAATAGTATGAAATTTGAAGTAATTATAGAAAATGAATTAAATAATCACTTTAGTGTTTAGGACACAAGCATGATGATGTGTTAAGAATGAAGCAATGAGAGAGCCAATAAGATAGAATCCAATAGCTTTAACAATGTTTCTTTATAAATCATACCATTCAAGAGGGGATTATACATAATACTGATGCAAATGTACGACACTAATGGGATCTCAAAGGGGAGTGCCATCACGCTCGGTTAGGGTATAAGAACCAAATCTATAATTAGAATCAGCCACATAGGGGCCAAGCCAATTAGGACTAAATTTACCTTTGTTGGTGTAATCAATAGTGGTGTTGCATTCATTTTCATATAAAACCAAATCACCTTTGGCAAAGGTTTGAGGAATGACTCCAACATCGTGTTTGCATTGCAACTATTTAGCGTAAGCTTGAAGATGCTTAAGAGCATTGATTTTTTGTTCATCAAGCATTTCAAGTTGGTGTAGACGTTGTTCTGCATAAGTGTCATTATCAACAAGACTTTGCAGAGTGATCCTCAACGTGGGTATTTCTAACTCTAAAGGGAGGATAGCCTCGGTACCATAAACAAGGTTAAAAGAGGTATTTCCCATAGAAGAACAAACACTCATGCAATATGCCCATAATGCATATTGAAATTATGTATGCCAATCTTTTTGGTTTTGATTGATAGTCTTCTTAAGGATTTTCTCTAGGATTTTATTAGTACTTTCAGCTTGACCATTAGATTGAGGGTAGTAAGGTGTGGAAAATTGGTGTTGGATATGGAAAGTCTCAAGGAACTTCTTCACATCATTGTTCTTAAATGGAGTACCATTATTTGAGACAAACGTGAAAGGAAGGACAAACTAAGCGATACTATGTTCCAACAAGAAATGACATATCACCTCAGTGGTTATGGATCAGAGGGGAATGGCTTCGACCCATTTAATGAAATAATTGGTAGCAGTGATAATGAACATATGTCCAACAAAAGAAGGTGGGGATATTTTGGCAATTAGGTCCAAGACCCACACAGAGAATGACCAGATAGGTATTTGGGAACGAAGCTCCGAAGCAGGAGCATGGATGAAATGACTATGTTCATGGCACTAATGAAAGCACTTAACATACATATAGCAATCTTTTTCCATGTTTTTTGCATAATATCCCATGCGAAGGAGTTTTTGCACTAAGGTTTTTCCTCCAAAATTTCCTCCACAAGTACCAGAATGGGCTTGTTCGAGGGCAAGATGAGTTTCTGCATCCTTGAGGCATCGTAGAAGAATTCCATCGAAGGATCTTTGGTACAATGTGTCAGCAAGGATGATATACTTAGTAGCTAACTTTTTGAGGCGAAGGCAGGTATTTTTGGTGGTGGGTTCAGGAATGGTACCATATTTTAGATAATTGTAGATGGAATCATACCATTCACATAGATTATCGAGAAAAGTGGAACAAATATTAGTAGGTCAATCATTGATGGAGGGTTTCATAATGGGTTGAATAGTAAAGATGATTTGTTCAGAGGGGTTGACAAGAGATACAAGAGAAATGTCTTTGTGAGGAATGTTATCAATGGTAAAGGAGTCAAACTGGTCTAATAAATTAAGAAAAAGATCCTTATATTGCAAAATTTTATCATGCTTAGTTTGATAGAGACCGTTGATTTGTTTAAAGACTAATTGTGAATCACCATAGATCTTAATATTTTTAATCCCTAGGACAAGAGCAGCGTGTAATCCAATGATTAACACTTCATACTCAGTTGTTATGTTCTTACATAGGAAGTTGAGATGATAGGATAAGGGAACAAGCTTACCAATAGGTGGAATTAAGATAACTCCAGCACTAGAGCCAACTCGACACTTGGATCCATCAAAGTACAATTCCTATGTAAGAAGGTCTATAGTAAACACATTATCATCAGGGAAATAGTCATTGGTGGGTAACGTTAATGGTGAAGGAGCATCAACTAAATGCTCAGTTAAGGCTTGACCTTTGATTTATTTTTGAGCAATAAACTTAAGGTCAAACTCGGTTAACAACATGACCCATTTAGCAATACGTCCTAAAAGATCTATTTTAGTGAAAAGATATCGTAAAGGATCAAACTTTGTCATCACTTGTAATTCAACATTAAGTAATGTCGTAACTTACTAGTAGTGAATACAAGAGCTAGACATTATTTTTAATTTGTGGAATAATTAGTCTCGTAATCAAGGAGTGTTCTACTAATATAATAGATGTGATGCTCTTTACCATTAGAATCTTGTTGGGCTAACAAGGCAGCAAGAGCATGGGCAGAAGCAACAATATAAAGGATGAATGGTTGATTGGGCATAGTGGGCTGTAAAATAGGTGGAGTTATGAGGTATTATTTCAAACTCTCAAAGGCCTTCTTACAATCATTATTCCAATCAAAATTAACATCCATTTTAAGGAGGTGCATAAAGGGTAATGTACGATCGGCTAAGTAAGCAACAAAATGGTGAATGACTTGTATCCGTCCTTGTAATGTACATAATTGGGAAATGTTACAAGGAGGTGACATATTGATTATAGAATCAATTTTATTTGTATCCACCTTGATGCCTCTGTGAGATATGATGAACCCTAAAATTTTACCACTATTTATGCCAAAGACACACTTTTAATGATTTAAGCGCATGTTATATTTATGCATACGCTCAAAGATTTGGCAGAAGACATTCACATTATCCTGATGGGTTAAGGATTTAGCAAGAATGTCATCAACATAGTCTTCTAAGATCTTATGAATGTAATCATGGAAGATTAAATTCATTTCTCGTTGATAATTAGCACCAACGTTTTTTAAACCAAAAGGCATCATAACCCAACAAAACGTGCCCCAAGCAGATGTAAAATCCATCATCTATTGATCTTGTGGGTTAATGAAGATTTGATTATACCCTGAAAATCCATCCATAAAGGATAACAAAGCATGTCCAGCAGTGGAATCCATGATCATATCGATGTTAGGAAGAGGAAAGTCATCTTTTAAAAAGGTCTTATTTAGGTCTCTAAAATTCATACATATCCTAACACGATTATCAGGTTTATCTACCGCAACAATATTTCAAATCCAAGGAGAATAATCAATGGAGTGAATGGAACTCACGTCAAGGAGTTTTTCAAGTTCCCCTTTAACATGCAAGGCTACCTTAGGATTCATTGTTTGAATCTTTTGGCGAATGGGCTTAGCATTTTCAACAAGGAAAATTTAATGGGTAGCTATCTGGGGATCTATTCCTGGCATGTTGGAATATTTCCAAGAAAATAGTTCAGAAAAGGTATGAAGCAAGGTTGTAAGATCCTCTTGTTCTTCATCATCTAGGAAATTCCCAATTTTAATGATTTTTTTGTTGTCATCGATATCCATTAGTATATCAAGGGTGTCTCCTAAAGGGAGGGCATCAGAATTAGGAGCTTCAAGATCATATGCTTCCATGCTGGTGTGATGATCATTAATATTACTAGCGATAGACTCAAAACTCAATATAGCACAAGAGGCATGTCTCTTGGAGTGAGAGGTCCTATCTAAAGCACCTAACAATTGTTTTAAATCATCATCGCCATGAACATAGGTGAAGAGGGGAGCATCCACATCAATAAATTCAGGGTGATTAATCATAAGGTTGGTTCTTGATGTGCAAGATATAGTATTGATGTTGAGAGAGGGTCATTGATTGGATTTTGTAGCTTTAGAAAATGAAAACCCTAGACTAGTTTTAGTGCCTTGTGTATTAGGTTTGATGGGTACGTGAATTCCTTGTTCATTCTTACCACATCCTTTACCATTGTAACCCAACTGTTTCACAAGATCATAACCACATCTGTAAAGTCTTTCCATTTCTTATGGGTTAGGGGGTTGTTGATGATCCATCTCATCAAAATTGGTTGTATATGTGGCGTTGTCTTCCAAAAGAGATGAGGTAGATATGTGAGAAAGGTGCTCCTCTTGTTGGGTAGAGAGTGTTGGAGTATAGACAAACACTAAGAGGGGGGTGAATCAGTGTCTAAACCTGTTTAAACTTTAATGAAGACTTTTAATTCTGATATCCTTTCTATTGGCAACAGGGCTGAGTGATTGCATTGAGAGCATTTATGATAGTGTTAGCATTGTTCATTTTGACAACTTATCCCACTAATCCTTGTGAGAGTTATCTTGCAAATGCAAAAGACATGATAGAAAAATCTTTAGGATTACTAGATTTCAATGTAGACTTATGAGATACAAAATCAACTATGCAATGGAATGACATATGATAAGCATGAAACAACAAGGAGCTTTAGTTCAACAAAACAATTCTAGAGCTCTAAAACAAATGAATACATTTAAGCTTTCTTTTGAATCTGAATATTTAACACTAATAGAACACTTATGCAAAACATTTTGATATGAACATTTACAGATATGAAGGGACTAACATTTACTATCTCTTTTTAGATTTTCATTTACAAAAGTTATTACATCTCTCTTTTCAAGAACAATTAAGAACAAATCTATGTTCAATCACTAAACCTTTTTCATTGTCTGACTACTCAATCATACAAGTATGTTCCCTTTGTAACCTTCAGCCAAGGTATCATAGATAAGATAAAAAAATTGTCAGGATATATGCCAGGTTTTTTGCTTAGAAAAACAGAGTTCAACCAATTATGCACCAAGTAAATCATACTTCTAACATTGTGTGATAGAAAATGCATTTTTAGAAAAAGAAATCAAAACCCCTCTAAGGTCGTAGAAGGTGAAACTACATTTTGTTTTTGTTCTCAAAACGATGACAAAAAAATAACAAATATGCACCAATAGAATCATTTGTTCTAGTTGTTTCACCTGTTACAAGAGTATAATAATGTATGCACAAAATGATATTTCTTTTTTTGTTCAAAACAAACTAATTGAACAATAATACCCTTATTCAACTGTTCAGAAGCAACTCCAATAGATTTAGCAACAGGTGGAGGAAGAATAAATCAAAGATACAATAATATGTTCTAGATAACCTTTCTCAAGATGAAAACACAAAAGAATCTCATTGCAAGAATTTGTAACTATACCCATGTCATGATGAACCTGATAACCAAAAATAAACAATGTTTTCAGACAACCCATAGTGAGAAAAGTAGAGTAACCGAAATCATGTCATGCCTTGTAGGAAACCACTCAAGCATTTTAAATTTTGAAACAAAAAAATAGCAACGAACTTATGTTTTTAAACTGAAAGCATCATTGTTAGATAAATAAATCTTTTTCACCTTAGCAAAATCGAGCAACAAGACTAATTGCAGATGAAAAAGATTCCAGTCATAGCACAAATGTTTGACCAAAGAGTGAGACTGCTTCAAAGCTTTTAACAAAGAGATATAAGATTACCTGAAGATTTTCTATGTAATTGAAAAATGAACCTGAAAAACTATTGTGAGAACATTGCCAGCCCAGCTGACTGATGAATCAAAATATTCATTCCATGCACGAGTCCACACCCATAGTGAAAATGGTGAACCAGATTTGAAATGGCTTCATATTTGGTTCAGTGAGCCTTTCTTCCTATCAGACGAGTTGCAGCATGAGAAGTTACCAAAGTAACGACTGATACCTTCTTTCCATGGCGACAGAGGTGCTAGGGTTTCAAACCTACGAGCTTGTGAAACACAACAAGAATGCCCTAACTTTCCTTTGCAAAAAAATCGATGACTTTTCAAGATTTGATAAAGTTTGAAGTCTGAAAGACCTAGAGACATAAGAAGAAAACTCATAATGCATTCTAAATTCTGTGGACAAGCCAATGCAAAGCATGCTGACAATCTCATTACCTCCGGAATGCATACAAACCGTCGACCAACTTCATCAATGGTAAGCATTAATCGATTTTCAATGATCAAACAATTAAAAAATGCTTACACAATTATGTCTTTAATAATTTTTCATGACCAATTAAAACAAGTGTCGACCACCTTATCAATCATTGTTACCAAGAATTCAAAGCCATGTCACTTTCATAGTGGCTTTTAAATAATTAATTCCTCATACTTGTTGTCGGCCCTTTGGCCTAATGAAATATCAATTATAGGACCTGATACACATGTGACTTCTTTCTAAGTCAATTTCAAATTTAGGTAAGCCAAAGTGATGCTACCAATCAAAATTACAAAATTGCGATGAAATTGCCTTTATCAAAATAGATTCCATAGAGGTGAATTTTTCAATACTCATACAATTAACACTAAGATAACCAAAGATCACCTTTAGTAACTCATTATGAACTCAAGCCAATCTGAACCATATCATATATCGATGAAATATCAAACTCGAGTGCCAAAGAGAGCATTGAAATAATTCCAACTTGGCGTGCAATAATGAAGGGCCAACCTATCAAAATGAAACCAACTGTTCCATGATCAACTTATGATATCAGTGAACCAATCTGAATAGCCTTGCCATATACCTGTATTAACAATATAACCTTTATCTGCACATGAATGTCAACCTAATCGGTACCACAAGATGCAATAAATCTAAATGTAAACCAAATCCATAGAGTTGTCCATAGAAAAGTATTGAATACCAAAACATGAATAGACCAAGAGTAAGTTAAGCCTCAATCAAGTATCACAATGTCAATATCAAAATGCCATAGTTGAACCAATGAAATTCTGCAAACATAGAGACAAGATCAGAGTGCCATAATTCCAAGTTTGACATCAAGGACAAAATATCAACAAAGAGGACAATGTATTGTTCATTTGGGGTATCCTCTTTGTGCATGACACTACACTCACCCATAAAGGAAAGATTAAATTCTAAAGAGCCCCAATCATCACCAAGGAAATTAAACTTGGTTTTATCGGTGGGTTGGTTCTTCTCAAGAGGGGCAATATTAGAGGTGAAAATTAAGGTATGGAGAGGACTTGATGTGCCCTTTTCGAGTTGCAAGCAAGTCTTAGGTTCGGGATTGATGTTAATTTGATAAAATTTGCTATTATAGACATATTTAATTTTTTGATGAAGGTTCGAGGGTATCGCATACATCTCATGTATCCATGGTCATCAAAAGAGGATATTATAAGAAAGATCATAGGGCATGAGATAGATAGGATTCTACATCGTGACCATTCTGATAGTAATGGGTAAGGTGATGACACCAAGAGGTTGGTTTGTAACATTATCAAATCCTCTAATGGATAAGGAGTCAGATTGGATTTGTGATTGGTCCACATGTAACCTATCAAGAAGCTTCGCACTGCACACATTTAGGGTAGAGCTATTGTCAAGGAGGGTCCTTTTGATACCTATCTGATCATACTAGTTTATAATCATAAAGGCTTCATTTTGTTTCCGTAATTCTAATGGTGGTAGCTCATGTTGATAGAAAGTAATATCCACATTAGCTATGTTCATTTCATTTAGGAGAGATGCCACATCATTAGCATTCATGCCAGGAGGGACCACTATCTCTTGCAAGGCTTTTTGAAGCATAGAGTGATAGTTAGGGGAGTTCTGAAGGAGTACCCAGAGGGATATTTTGGTGGGAGTATTTTTAAGTTGTTCAACCAAATCATACTCCCTAAGTTGTGAGTTGAAACAAGGATTTGTTGGTAAGATGGGGTTGGGTAATGGTAGGTAAGTGGAGGAAGATGGTTGTTGGGGATGTGGGTTGTTACAGGTATATTGAGTGTGGGCGATGGTGTCGATCTTAGGAGGGTAAAGGGTACACTTAGGTTGGGATGGGGTTGGAAGTTTAGGGGAAGGTGGGTAAAGAAAAAATTGGGGTTGTATGGCATTAACATATTTTACTTTAGATTGGGAATCACACCAAACCATAGTGGATGAAGTAAGGGAGATGAAATCTTGGAGGATGTTATCTAACATACACATATCATCACAACTAAAAGGTTTGGAAGACAAGGGTGGGAAGGTTGTAACTATATCATCACCAAACTTAGTGGATGAAGTGAGTGAGAGGAAGCTTTGAAGAGCTCCGTCTAACTTATTGAAATCATCACTACTAAAAGTTTTAAATGATATAGTATTCCTATAGTGAAAAAGTGTGTGCATTGTATCATGTGAGTTATCTATGTTTGCAAGTGTATGTTTCATGGAATTGACCTTGAAAGAATTAGGAACTAAGGTAAAAATTGAAACATATAAAACTTTGATGCTACTCATAAATGCCATTTTAAGCTAGTAATAACCATATGACAGAGTATAACAAAACTGAAACCAAGAATTAACAAAAAGGAACAAAAAGTACAAAATATTTAAAGAAAATGCAAAAATTACTGATGCAAAATGTCTTATGGGACTAGGTCACCCAAGTTGGCGACTTAGTCCTAGGATGATTTTTTTTGAGTTTTTAATGTATCTTTTTGATGAAAAATATAAGTTTCTAGAAGGTTAAATGCTAAGGAATAAGATATGTGCCAGAATTTTATATCATGCAAGGAAATGAATGCCAAATATGATGATTTTTCACTAATGCAAGATGGAAAACCCTAGGATCCTTATTTGGACAATGCAACATTCAATGCAATGCTAAAGAGATAACTCCTAGTATGCAAATGCAATTAAAATCAGAAGTATGTAATGTGTTGAAATGCAGGTTCACCAAAATAAACCACAAACATTTATGTGCTTTGAATGTGGGGCTAAAAGGATGGGTCCTCTACAACTTTCTAGGGTTTCACCTAGAAGGAAGAGGGTTTTTCCTCACCTCCAACGGGCACCAAATCGTGTGATTCATTCAATGCTAGGGATTTAATATGTAAGTGTGGTGTGCAAAGGTTTTGAAATGTGCTATGAAAACCTAAATACTTAACCTAAAATAATAGAACATATGTTGTTGGAAAACACATGATGTAATACATAGAAATGAAAGCAATATAAGTAACTTAACCTAACAAATCAAACAAGTGCACTTGGAAATTGAAGAGAGTTGAAGAAGAGATTGTGGAAGTCACTGGAAATCTAGAAAATTAGGGTTTTGAGCCACCTAGTACACTTACATCAAGAGGGGTGACCTAGTCCTTTTTTAGGAAATCTACTTTGGAAGCCATTTCTTTCATTTGGATCTTTGAATCTACAACTTTCAGTGTCAAAAAGCTTCAATGGGACTAGGTCACCATTATGGGCGACCTAGTCCCTTTCAACTTTTTTGAGAAATTGAAAGTGGACACGAAGGCCTCTGGTCTATATTCTACTTCTTCATGGGAATCCTGCTCCAAATCTTGCAAAATAACTAGCAAAACAAAAAAAATATGTTTCTAATGTGGGTTTTGCCTTGGTCAAACCCCTAGTTTGTATTTAAACTTGTAATGGAATGTAAAATATACATAAAACCCTAGCCCTAAGTGTGTCTAGAACTAGGAAAACCTAAAATAAAGAAAAATCCTATTCTATTGTGCTAGAATAAGATGTATGGAAAGGATTTGAAATAATGCAAGACTTTAAACCCTAGAATCCCTACACCATTGCAAATGAATGTAACAAGGAATGCAAATGGGATGCATACCTCAAATATGTAAATGGATCGAAAGTAGAAGATGGAGTCACTTTGAAAATAGTCTTTAGGTGTGATTTGGTGGCTAGTTGCACCTCCTCAACCTAAATTTCCCCATGAATCTCCATAGGCATCTATCTCCAACCTTTTTCAATGAATGATCTTGGATGTGAAGTGAGATTGAAGACCTACAAAAATCCCTAGTTTGTTGGCCAAAAGCTTCAACTTTTGTTGTGTGAGAGATAAATCTTCTTGAGGCAGATTTTTTTCACTTGCTTCTTGGAGTTGGATGTGAAAAATGACTAAGAGAGAGTGGCAAAATGACCTAAAAACAAGTATATATAAGCAACATGACCTAATTGTCAAAAAAATTGACCTAAGAAGTTGACACCCATTGGGAATTTATGATTAATTATTCATTTTCCCACTTGAAACTTCAAAAATCCTTAAAAAGGACTAGGTCACCAACTTGGGTGACCTAGTCTCACTAAGGGTTTTATAAGTGGGAATGGTACTTTTTGAATGGTTTTGATATTGCTTTTCAGGGGTTGAATGATCCCTTGGATATAATAGGCATACAAGTTAAAATTAACAAACCTTAGGGGCCTATAAATGTTGTTTTAGGGTGACAATTGATGAAATGAGACCTAAAGTAGGACCAAAATGGGCACAAAATTGTCCTTTTCTTCAAAGGTATACATTTTTTGGTGACAAAGCTTGAAAGGGATAGCATTCCCCATAAACTTGTAGGGAAATATGCAAAGGAAATTACTTTCATTGTTACAACTTATGAGTGTATCATTGAGGTTGTTGAACCAAGAATGGTGTGGATTGAGCCTCTTGGCTATGAAGTTTCTAAGAATGAGGTTGAAGGATATGTGGATTTGTTGCCTAAAATTTCTAAGGACCCCTCTCAACCAAGACATGTGACATATGAAGAAAAATCATTAGAGGTACATTTCAGAATGAAGAAACGGGAAATCAAAAGGAATGTAAGGAAGATAGTAGAAGAATGGGCAAAAAGATAAGGTTATGTATAGAAGAACAAATCAAGGAGGTAAGAGGAAGAGAAGCTAGCATGGCAGGTGAGTACTCTAGAACAAGAAGATCTGGAAGAATAGCTTCCACCCCTACCTCTCCAATACCTAAATCCTCTAGAGCTATTAAAACTACTACTAGAAAAGGAAAGAAGGTAAAGCCTAGTACTTTGGCAATTGAAGAAGACACTGCACCCACTAGAAATAGCACAAGGACAAGAAAGAGAAATAATGTTCCTTTGGTAGCAACCCCTACTACCTCCATAAGAAGAAAGAAACAAAATGTGTTCAAGGAAAATAATCTAAGTGTTGTGGTTGAAGAATAAATTTTGATTGGGCTTGAACATTAAGAGAATTTAATAAGGAAGAGAAGAAGCAATGCTACCATAAGTGGTGAAGGTTCTTTACAAGAGGAAAGCACCAAAGCTTAAAAAGAGAAATTTGACATTATTGGCACTTCTAAAGAAGAAGAAACAAAAAGGGAAAAAGAACCATTCATTATACATATCCATAAGAACCTTGAGAAGAAGAAGAAAAGAAGACAAAGGAATGCGGCCCTTCAAAGAAAAAGAAAAAGAAGGAGAAAATATGAGTTCCTCTAGTAAGAGTACATCCTCCTATAAAGTTGGATGTTTTAGTTAGCAATATGTTATAATATGACGATTTGTTAGAAGATACTGCAAAACTATATGAGGAAGTGGATGAGACAAATAGAAACATAGTTATTGAATCTATCATTTAGTATATTATTTTTTTAGAGGAAAACATGAGTAATATAAAGAAGAAGGTCCCTAAGTCATATGAGATGCCTTGATAGAAAGAAGGAATGAAGCTATCAAAGCTAAGGATAAAATGAAATATGATTCCTTGGAGGAAATTGGATCCTCCTTATCTAAGGATGACAAAGCTACTCTAATAGAACTGTATACTAAATAAATCAAATCCAAACAAAGTGTTACTATTCTCATGGGAAGAGAAAAATATCAAGTAGACAAATTAAAATAGAAACAACCAAAACTGTCAAGGAGATTGTAGGAAAATTTGGAATGATAATTGCTTCAACATTTGGTACTTCTCAAGAGATGGAGAATGTAGAAGAAAATATTATTGATGTAGAGGAAAATTTTCCTCCTCATACAAATTTACCAATTTTCAAAGAGGTCTTAGAAGAGAAAGAAGTATATGATCATAATGTTGATGAAACGCCATTATTTGATGTTATATATAATGTGGTGTATTCACCATCACCGGTAGAAGAAACTGACACACCTATTGTTGCTAATGATGAATATCGGGGTGTAGAATAGGAAAAATAAAATAATGATGTAGATAGTACTAAGGAACCCTCTAACAAAAAATGAAGATGTAGGAAATGAAAATAAAGATAATCAAAATGTGAATGGAGAAGAAAAACAAGGAGAAAAATAAGAGAACAATAAAAAAGATAAAGATGACAAGAAGGAGGATGAATATAAAGATAAGCAAAGGGAAAAAAATGCCTTCAATGAAGAGGACAAAGCAAATAATGAAGAAGATTCTAAGGATGGAAGGAATGAAGAAGATGCACGAAAGACCATGGAGCTACCCAAGCTCTCCAAAGAAACTTCCTCTGATAATCCACTCAAGGGTCTCTTGTTCAAACAAATAAGATTCCAATTAACAATTCCTCCCTAGTTGTTAGAGCTCCTAATATATTAAGGAAGTGTAAATCTAGAAAAGATCTCACCAATTCAAAATTTGGAGCTCAGAGATCTCTTTCATGACTCTAGAAGAAAAGAGATAACTAAGACACATCAGAAGGGGATAGCATTGATAAACGAGGCTATAAAGACTCTATAGGATGCTACTCTCAGTACTACAATAGATAATTCTCTAACTTCTATTGAAAATCTCAGTTTTTTGGTTGATTATCTTAAGAAATATGCCTATGATCTAAAGGAATGGAGTGAAAAATAATTTGAAATAAGGTTTTCTGAGAAGAGGCTTCTAGAACTACAAGATAGATGTGCATCAACACATAGCAAAGTGGAAAAATGTCTAAAGGAAGTGCAAGAATGTGAAGATGAAGCTAAAAAATTATTTTTGTATTGCATGAGGTGGTTGAATTCCACTCAAGGCATTAAGGATTTAATGGACTCTATAGAGTTAGGGATAACTAATTCCTTTGGTGCCTATGACCCAACACAAGATAGAGATCACATCACTTGGACCGTCGTCACAGATTTGTAGATCAGGTTTTTCACATTGCAAAGATAGAAAGAAGACACCATAAGGTTGTTTGGATAGCTTGGGGACTTGGTGAAGACCAAGCATATACTAGTTTCAAGTGCCCTAGCCAATGCAAATAATCTTACAAAGATAAATCCAAATCCATGCACTCCAGAAGTGGGAGAGGAGAATATAGTAGAGCTAGAATAAATGTACAAATTGCTTGCATAAGTAAAAAAGACTTGGAATGAAGGGAAGTTTTCTTGGAAAGCAATTTTGAAGCTTGAACATGCCTCCTCCTCTAGTTAAGCATTTTTCACCTATATATTCTTTCATTATTTCAGTTGTTTTCCAGTTTTTTATTGTACATACGAATGGATCAAATTTTTGGGATAACTCCCTAAGGGGGAGTCGGTACATTTCATTCAGTTATTCACCTATATATATATATATGCATCAAATTTTAGATTTCACATGTGTGTTACTGACACACCCTTTTTCCTTGATGTTAAAGGGGGAGATGCTATGAGATGGCACAATGGTGTATGTTTGAAGTTTTTGAGGATGATTGGAGAAGGAGTATGTTTTGAGTTCTTGAAGATTAATTTTTGGAACATGTTTCCATCGATGACAAAGGGGAAGATTGTTGAAAAAATGAAGAAGGATCCCCTTAATGTGTTGCAATTGATGTCAACATTGATTGTTGATATTTTCACTAATTTGGTGAACTGAATGAAGATATCCTAATCCGATATTTTGTTCCGCAATTTCTCATGAAATAAGATCTACCCATGCAGTGATAATGTGTTATTCCTAATCATTATGTATGTTCAATATTTTAGTTGGTTTGGATGGACAATTTAAAATTTATAAGTTGTAGTATTTCGCCATGCAGGTTTGGCTATGTATAGTGTATGTGTAATACAATTTACGTTATTCCAGTGTTGAGAGTTAGACTTTGAAATTTTGGGAGAATTTTTATAGATCTCAATATACTATATATTTTAGATGGCACATGGTTATATGATTAGATGAATCATTGATGTTGATTAGTTGGCATATTTTGTGATTAGATGTAATTCTTGGTTGACCTAATGATTGATATATGGTGCGGTGATTAAATATGTATTGTAGATGTTAGTGATATCTATTTTAGGTTCATGCCAACCTAAATCAAGTGTTGCATGTTTGGTTTAAGCATGAATATTTTTTTGGCACAAGTGTGGAGCTGACAAGGTAATTTTGATTTAATATAGGGCTACATCTAATTGGGATGACCTAATTAATGTGTGTGGATGTATTAGGCATATAGGTAAGACATTTTTGGGTTTTATGATGAAGAAATATGTGTGATATGATGTGAACATGTGAATTTTGTATGTACATGATCAGATCTATAGTAGATTTGTTGTGAATATTGAGTGAATGTAAAGTAGAGCAATGTTTTGTATTTTGTATCTAATGAATTGAATAGAGTTAGTAAATTGAGCTTCAAAGTAACTAAATCCAGCATAAGGAAGGTTCATTTTGTATTTTTTAATGTCTTGGTTCTGTGGCCATTTCTATTTTGTATCTTTTTGTGATTGTGAGCCCTATTGGATAGTGTTTCCTAGTAGTGATCCTCTATAATACCTTATAACTAGTTTAATTATTGTGAGATATCCTCACTGTGGTTTTCCCTTTTTGGGTTTTCCATGTAAAAATACTATTGTTCATGTGTCATGTGATCTTGTTATTGTTTCATGCTTTTGTTTTGGGTATCTGCAGGATCATGATGGGCCAAAAAGTGGTGATATGTAAGTGATATGATGGCCCATGTGGCTGACGGATTTTTTTTTACCCAAAATTGATGAAAAAAAAAGGTTTTTTCAAGGAGATTCTCAACTTTTCACCAATATAAATTATGCTTTACTTTGAATTTAATAAATAATTATTATTCATTTTCTATTTGAATTACGACTAAAGTCCTGATTGATAGGCTGATTGACAAACATCTATAGCTTTCAAACGGTATCACATTGTTTGGATCTGAAACATGCATCACATTCTATGCTTCACATACTATAGGATTAAAAAATAAATAAAAATTCATGAAGTTTTTGTATAAGTTGATAAATCCAACTTCACAGACCTTGAAGATCACCTGCATGCAAATAACCTATCACAAAAGAATACATTGGAGACAAAAAAACAAGGGTTCTCTGAAAGCCGAAAATGTATTAATCAGAGAGTGTGAATAAAATACAATGATCAATCCTTATAAAAGGAGGTTGTTCAACCCTAAAAATAACCCTAATAGGTAGACATTTTAAAATTACTATAATTATTAAATGTCACAATATGCAACCTAAAGTGAAATCTTAAGAGAGGAATAAAGGTAACTTAATTAACCTAATTAAGTTAAAAATATTACTCTAACACCCCCCTTAAGATGAGCAAGAGTGCAACTACAAATATGTGCAAGAAAGCAAAAGTAACTACAATGCATGAAAGTAAACATGGGTCTCGAAAACTAGGCCTGATCAGATACCCATTTACAAATGCAATGCAAACTAAAGTGAATGGGGTAAAGGAGAAAACCTAGTGGGAACAAAACTCCTCCCCAAAATAGAATGCAAAGAAAGGAATGCAATGCACTAATGAAAGAAGGATAGGAGGTGGATTACATGATAACCCCCCATAGATAGCTTCTATCATATAAGTACATGTATAATGGTATGCATAGGAGAGATAGAAAGAGACAAGAAGGCCCCCCCCACAATGAAGAAACTCATATCACAATGGTAGATGCCTGATGTAGAATCCAAAAGGAGATCCTGAAGTGGAAAATGATATTCCTCCCCTTGGAAAGAAACAGATCCAAAGGACAATGTCGAAGAAACCCTGTGAAGAGTGATGAACCAATTTGTCTCAAGATGTGTGCCATGATCAAATGTTGAAGAATCTCTCTGTCTAAACTGAAATAAATGATGTCAAATCCAAAATAATGTGGAGAATCCTAAAATGCAACCTCTTAATGCACTAATAATGGTGGGCATACAGTGATAACCTAACTGTCAAGGTAGAGGAGATGAATGTCCTCAAAATAATCCTCCAAATCTGCAATATAGGACTCCATAAACAAGAAAGATATGTTTGCAACATAAGAATCCAAAGTAGCTATGTTTGGAAGATGAATGATGCCCTGCTGCACTAAATCGGGAGCAACAGGTGATGTTGATGAAGTCTCAATCTGAAGAGTAGGAACTGGGTGATCCCACAAAGCTGGTTTACAATTTCTGAGAGGAACTGATTTTTTTTGAAATTGCATATTTTTAGAAAATATAATGATTTAATCCTTTAAAAGTTCCATTTTAAGGATTCCAATTGAAGAGGGTTTGATCAAACAACCTTAGATCAAACCCCCTTGGATAGAACCTCGCTAGTTTTAAACCATACCTATAAATGAGTCTCCTTTACACTTATCAAAATGTTGATAAAAAATCACTTTTGATTTACCTTTTGGGGGATCAAATGAATTCATTTAAAATTTATTTCAAATTATCATGGCAGTCCTCAAAATGAGCTATCCCACGAATATAATTTTAATATGTTTTAGTTTTATTATGTATGTGTTTTTTTAGCTTTATTAAACATAGGTTTTTCACCAAAAATCAAGCTTTCTATTTTGCACATGTGGAAAAATAGAAAATTATCAAAATAATTTTTTTTTAAATATGTTCGTACTGGGTATTGATGTCCTTGATCCATTAAAAAAAAAAAAATTGAATTTCGATATATACAAAAAAAGTTATGTTGTATACAGTCTGCCTATGTCTGAATTGCAATTAGTTTGACTTTGAAACTTTATTAAGGAAAAAATATTCAATAAAAAACTATGATCTACTATGTCTAAATTACAATTAGTTTGACTTCGAAACTTTATTAAGGAAAAAATATTCAATTAAAAACTATGAGACCAAATTAAAGTGTTAGATATCATAGTTACAAATCTAAATTCAAAAAAAATATAATTTTATCCTTCATACAAAAAAAGTTATGTTGTATACGGTGAGCGTCACTTTTTAAAAATGTTATTTTCTGAAAAAAACCAATTTTCATGGGAGATGGATAAAGAAGTGCAATCTTATTCCAAAATTTTTGAAAAAAATATTTTTAGAATTTGCAGACAAAATGTGATGATACTCTAGTTTGCATCATCTTCAAATTCCTCATGGTTTAGCCGCTATAGGTGCCCGAATGTGAAGATTTAGTTAAAAATAATAATTTTAGTGTCCAGTTTGGCCAAAAATTGTAAACCACTATTATGGGATCACCCAACTATGAGACAAGCCTTTGATCCATCAGAACATGTAAGGGTGTCTAAATACTCAAGCTCCTCTAAAATATCATGATCAAAGGGTGTATTATCTCTCCAAGAAATGGGTAAGAGACAATTGGAAGTATGATCCTCTAGGAATGGAGAGAGATTGGGGTCTCCATAGATCTCCCAAAGATGTTTCCAAAGTGGGTGGGGACACAAAATGTCTGATATAGCCCACAGAGTGTCATTATCAACACTAGACAAGATAAGTCTTACTATGTGATCTAAAATGATATCCCAAGCTAATTTTCCCTCTGAAGTGGCTAGTTTAGGTATGATATCATACAAATAAGGAAAAATATTAAGCCTCCTACAATGTGTAAGTATTCGCTTTGCCCATGACTCATAATTACCTCATTCCAAAAATACAACTGAAGGGTGAGTAGAAAAACCCATGATAACTCTTCAAATGAAAAAATCAAAGACTAATGATCTCAGCCATAATAAATCATATTAATATAACCCATCCAATGCAAACATAACCTATGTAGGTGTTAGAATGTCCAAGTAATTATATACAAAGTGTAAAAACACATAAAGCTAAATAAAATATACCTGGTAAATTTTCTGATCAAACCAACTACAAATCTGGAAATAGCATTGAAACACCTTTCCAACATCTATTTGTTTGTGCAAAATGGAGTTCAGATGTAAATGTTATGCCCCCCAGAGTGCAAAAACCATCATCTAACTTTGATTGGAAAAAAATGCATCAAAACGGAAAACCCAAAAAATAAACCTGGCACCATTGGATAGTGCTCAGAACCAGCTTTTTGACAATATCTTGTTTGGCCGATTTCAACACTGTATGCCCAAGATATGGCCATTTTATTAAAAGTGCTCATTTAGGAATTAAACCAAATATTTTAGTAATTTAAAGATTAAAAAATCAATTAAATATTCAGTTGTACCATCGTTGCATGAAAACTGAGGCAAGATGGAAATCGAGAGGGCACAAAAATCGAGACAAAAATGACAAAAATTGAGGCAGCTCAAAAATACTTTGGGTACCAAAAAATATGGTATGAAAATCGAGGTAAACTTGCACAAAAATCAAAGTGTTTGTATGGATCCGTACAGGCATACGGATTTTTCTGACAGTGGTTTTGAAAACCCCCAAAAACACAAAAAAATCAATTTTTAGAAAACCCTATCATATTTTATATGAAAATAGGGGTTTTTGGGTCTTTTGAGCACAATATTGAGGTTCGTTTTGTACTCATGCAATTTTTGAGAGATCAAAGTCGAAATTTCTCAAAAAATGATGAAAAAACCCTCTGATCTGGAAAAAAAATGCCGTAGCTTGAAACCCTTTCACATAAAAAATCACTGTGAGGAAATATCTTCAAAAGACGAAAAGGAAGCCATAGGTTTGGAGCTATAATACCATGTAGAAGTTGATAAATCCAACTTCACAGACCCCGAAGATCACCTGCATGCAAATAACCTGTCACTGAAGAAGACATTGGAGACAAAAAAGCAAGGGTGCTCTGAAAGTTGAAAATGTATTAATCAGAGAGTGTGAATAAAATACAATGATCAATACTTAAGAAAGGAGATCGTACAACCCTAAAAGTAACCCTAATAGGTAGACATTTAATAATTAATATAATTATTAAATGTCACAATATGCAAACTAAAGTGAAATCTTAAGAGAGGAATAAAGGTAACTTAATTAACATAATTAAGTTAAAACCATTAATCTAACAGTTTTGACCAAGTTAAGGTGGTTAGACACATGTGTTTTAATATTTTTTAAAATTTGTAATAAGAAAATCCTAATTAATTATTTACTTGGAAAAAAATTACAAAAAAATATGCATCACATCAGGACATGAGTCCTCTACTTATATCTAAAATATTATAAAAAATATCATTTTATCGTGGTTAGGGTGGTCAGACAGACGCCTACTTCTTATTTTTTCCGTGAAATTTAAGTACTACTGCATTGAAATTTTAAATTTTCACCAAATAGATTTTTTAAATTTTTTAAATAAACCTAGTAGTTTAGAAACTACATTCAATTTTCTATAGATTATATTCTTACATATTTTTGAAATAATATAGATAACTTATTCAAATTTTTACATGAAGTTGCCTAACTCTGATTTTTTTGAATTTTATTGCCACTTAAGGAAATGTTTTTTCCATGATGATCCTGCACATACCCATTTTTGTTATAGTTAGATATGTTTTGTTAATTGGATGGATTGTGATCAAATGGTTTAATAGAATACTTATTCACCCCAACCTCTCATTATTTCGAGTGTTCAATAGTATACAGTTAGTATTTTCAAGGTTTAATGATGCAAGAGTATTTCAAGAAGTAAAAAAACTTTGGACTATCAAAATGATGTGTTTCTTTTAATTTATTTATGTGTTTTGTAAGGTTCTCCATGTGTGTAGAGTTAAAATATTCTGGTCTATCCTATAATTCTTTAATATCCTTGTAAAAATTAAGCCATGAGAGCAATTTTTTTTTATACCATACAATTTCACATATATGCATCATAGTATCCATAATCATTAGCATCAAATCTAGATAAGATTACATAATTAAGATGTCTGGAAACCATATACCAAAGGAAGAATCTTATTTCAGACTACCTAGCATGAGTAGATGCCAAAATTCATAATTGACTTGTCTTTGCTTCCTCATGGGGTGCAACACACCTAGCCACATATTGATCCCCCCAACCAACTGGACCCAAAAATCTATCTTGAGATAGACTTGTAAGTGTTTGGGTTGAGCACATGAAAGGTAACTGACAAGGTCAAGCTCAGCTATGAAGAGGTTTCATTCCATCCCATACTACACTGTGGGTCCAACCTCGTCACAATGGGACCAATTCAAAGGCGAGGGAAATATAGGTAGGTAAATAAGAGGTATTCTCAACACTATCTTGTCTAGAGCATCCCATAGAAAGGAATGATGGTACATTGTGCACTACATCGAGGGTCCCATTCATTCATTAGTATTCTACACTAAGTGGGGTGACAGTATGTGTCAAGGTCATTATTCTACTATGTAGAGGATTTAGTGCATCCCATACTACATCATGGGTCCATCCTCCGCCCCAAGGGTCTTAGAGAATTCCTAAGTAGTGAGCCTACCAAACTTGGTGGATTTTTACCTCAATAATCTATAGGCAACTTGTGATGGATATGTAATACTTGCATTAGTCACTTTCATGCATTCAGTGACTACTAGTTAACCCCCTTGATACAATGGCTACCCTGAATTACCATTACCCGCACAAATGATTCCTTACCTATGTAACTATTCTTGTATCATTTGTAACTAAGATATCCCATAGCAACCTTCATGTCCATGAACCAAGTGAGTGCCAAATAGTACCTAGCAATAGCCCAGACATCAATCATTGGCATAGTCCAATGAATACTTGTGACTACTCAAAATCCTAGAGGTTCACACTTGGGTCTTCTTTGACTTGGTCCTACAAGTGTTCTGATAGCTCCTTGTGCATCACTATGGCACTATGATAGGAAATAAGGAATTTTTTTAGGTGACTAATTATTCATAGAAATATATAGGCCAACTATGGCTACCCTTAGACCCTTCATTAGAGTGGGAAAATTTAACCCTAGGGACATCCAAAGTTGTGTTTAATTAATTATAAATTTGATATTTTGAGCTAAATTATTGTTTTCCCCACCCCTCATAGCTTCTAACAGTTGTCTTTTGGAGGTAGAAATGTTTCCATGGAATCTTGAATGTCATGGTGTCATATTTTTGACTATGGGGTATGTGTAGGATCATCATCGAAAAAAAAGGCCCTTAAGTGGAGATGAAAATTTAGAAAATCAAAGTTAAGCAACTTGACATAAAAAATTGAATAATTTATCTATATTATTTCAAAAATATGTAAGAATAGAATCTATAGAAAATTAAATGTAGTTTCTAAATTACTAGGTTTATTTTTAAAAAAATCTATTTGGTGAAAATTTGAAATTTCAATGCAGTAGTACTTAAATTTTAGGAAAAAAATAAGAAGTAGGTATCTATCTAACCACCGTAACCATAATAAAATGAATATTTTTTTATAATATTTTAGATATAAGTAGAGGAATCATGTCTCAATGTGATTCATATTTTTTGGTAATTTTTTTCCAAGTAAATAATTAATTATGAGATTTTTATTACAAACTTTTAAAAAATATAAAAACTTGTATCTCTGACCACCTTAACTTGGTCAAAACTTCATGAAATTCATTTTTTTTTAATCCTATAGTATGAAATTCATAGAATTTGATGCATGTTTTGGATTCAAAAAATGTCATACCATTTGAAACCTATAGATGTTTTTCAACTAGCTTATCAATCAAGACTTTAGTTGTAATTCAAATAGAAAATGAATAATAATAATTTATTAAATTCAAAGTAAAGCATAATTTATATTGTTGGGAAGTTGAGAATCTCCTTTATAAACACTTTTTGTTTCATCAATTTTGGGTAAAAAAAATTCGTTAGCCACATGGGCCATCATATCACTTACATATCGCCACTTTTTGGCCCATCATGATCCTACACATACCCTATGGAAAATATTTTTTTTTGTTATTATCTTAAGAAAAGGCTTTAGGAATGATTGGATATTTCTCCCTCCATTTTTTTAGCATCTTTAATGGTTTAATATAACGTATATTATGAAAAAGCTTACACCCAAGCCCATAAGCATGTTAAATAAAAGTGGAAAATAGGTTAATTTATGCATTTGAGGTCCAAAATGAAGATATTTTGAAGCTACAGATTACTTTAAGCAAGTCTATTATTTTTTGGTGACATAAGGTAGTCAATGGAAATATATATTTGTTGTTGTAACTAGAGTAATAGGGTTGTGATGGGATTGTTTTAGTTAAATCAAGATCCACAATAGGTAATAGTTTCAATTTGTAAAATAAAATAAAACATAAAATGGTGATCCTTTTTATTTTGAATGGTGTTATTGAAAGAAATATGCTCAAGGTTGTGATTTCTACCAAAAAGCAAGAGTATTTAAGCATTCATGCCTTCATAAAGTCTTATATATACTTCAAGTAAGAGATTTCCTATGTAGCAGTTTGGCTGAGGATTTTGCTTCTTTGCTTTTTTTTCTTAGTGTTCTTATTTTCCTCTATGAAACTCCTAGTTCCATATCTATTTACATTATTTTTATTTTTTATAGCTATAAACTTAAATGGAGTTTAGATAATGAAAGGTGGAGTAAATTTTTTTGCAAGAAATATCTTTCTAAGCATAGACAATATGTGCAACATAAAATGAATCAATTTCTTGTGTAGAATTCAGTGTAATAAATATGAAAGTATCAAATAAAACCCCAACTTGATTGACTATTTCTAATATTTTCCTTTGAACCCTAAGTGACTATCAACAAAAAATAGAAGTAAATAATTATAAAACCTACAGACTTACCAGTTTAAACATGTAGTATTGAAGTATGTTAGGGTGTCCCTCTTGGTATGGGTGCAATACTCCCCTTCACACCTTTATTTCCCTCACACTTCTCCTCTTTTGATTTCATGCCTCTCTCTTTCACCTTCCCAGTCACTACTTCCAGAGAAGGGTTGTGGTGTTTTGAAAGAAGATTTGGGGCATTTGTTATCCCCATTAATTGATTAAAGGAAGATATCCAAGAGTAGGGACATCATGTTGTTTTAATGGCATGGCATTTCTCTCAAACCTATGCCCCTCTCCTCATAAATGAGGGTTGTCTCTAAGCATAAGAAACTTATCCTAGAAAATTTTGACACAAAGACTTTAAAAAACACATCCAGCTTATTAGAGTTTCGAATTTATTTTCTTGAAGGTTAAAAAGAGTAGCATCATCAAGAAATTGGATATTAGGAAGGTCATAATTATTGGGGTAGGACAACCCTTTAACCTTTAAGCCTATACTAGAATCTCTCAACATGTAAAAGATATAATCTGTAAAAATTAAAATATATATATGAGAAAGAGAGCATCCCTAACTTATTGACCTATGAAGCTAAAAGTATATAGATAAAAAATTATTTATGTCTACTTGAGAAACAACATCCTTAAAAAAGGCTTTGACAATTTAACAACAAATTTGGAGGAAACTAGAGGCATCAAGAGTCACGAAAATAAAGGACCACTCCACCCTATCATATGCTTGAACTCAAAATCAAGAAAAAAATACCAACCTTCTAATTAGAACCTGAAGCCCAATAGATAGATTCCCAACCAGTGATTAGATTTTCTATAATTAATCTACCCTTAATCAACCTATTTTGAGTGTTGATTATTAAGGATGGAAAGATATCAATAAGTCTTTGAACTATAACCTTATCCAAAATCTTATAAGAAACATTGAGGAGGGCAATGGGTCTCTAATTTCTTATACAATATTTGTCTTCTTCCTTTAGTAAGAGCTTAATTATGCCTTTATTAATACTACTACCCAATGATATTATAATGATTTCCTTAATATAAATTTATAGAAGGTCATTTTTTATCCAATCAATGTTCCTCTTGTAAAACTCTATGGAAACCCATCAAGGCTAGAAGATTTAGCATTCTTGAGTGTTCTAATATCTTTTTAAAATTTCCTCTTTAGAGAAAACTATAGCAAGATAATCATAGTATTATTTTTTAATTTTCATTGGAATAATACTTTGTAAATTTCCTTGGGTCTTTTAGATTGCATATTATTATCTTCAACAAAGAGAAAAAATATCGAAAGAAAAAAATCATTATTGATTTGATCAACCACACATTTTTTTCATTTATTAACTTGAAAAGGTATTTGGAGCCTTTATCTCCATTTTTAAGACAATTCTTCCTTACATTGATCTTTAGGCCTTGAATTTTCTTAGTCTAAAACTTCATCAAGTTATTCTTAACTCCCACCAATTCCTGATTAAGCATCTCATTATATGAATGATTTTGTAACTGGGATTGCACAATGAAGATTTTATCCTTAAGATCATTTTAAAATATTTTTTTTATCTAAGGATCTCTTCTTCCTAACAATTTTGAATAACAATTTTGAATAATGATGCCCAAATTTTCTCATTGATATTCTATTTATCTATAGTAGGGAGGTTCTTTAGCAAGGAATTTATTAACTTTTCACTTGAAATGAAAATACTATTGATGTAATTAATATTCTATATTAAATATAATAAATTAATCTTCAAGTTACTTTACCTCCTAATTTTAACTAAATTTCCATTATTATGAAATTAAATTTTTACCTTAATTGGGTGATGAAAAAAAGTGAAGAAGGGTGATTTTTAACATTGTTTCATGCATCAATTTGTTCAAAACTAAAGAGTTCTTTAATACAAGTAAATATGTCTAATCTACCATATATTTTTTCTTTCTTTCTTCAATATTTCTATAGGATCAAAATATTAAGCATGTTCATCATTTTATACTAAAAAATAAATCATTTCCTTTTCAACCCATTTCTAAACCTCCAAATTTTTCCTCACTATTTTCCACCATGCTAAAATCACCTCCCATAACCTAGGGAATATTCTAAAGTTTGTAGAGAAAATTTAAAATATTTATTCTTTCTTTATAATCATTAGGTTAATATATTGACCACACACCATAAGTCATTAATTTCTAAGAAAACCCAAACAAAAATGTTACAAGAGGAACACCAAATTTTTATAACATGATTGGACCATTAATTACTAATAGGAATGGAAATTTTCCCTTATAATTGGTACAAAATTAGATAGCATATTGTAGTGTAGGAAATTGTATACCCTTTACTATTTCACACTTTGTTTGGGTCCCTTAATTTATTGGACTTAATTAAGCTCCTAATTTTCCACATTATGCATTCCAAAGCCTTATTATTCTCATTTTCTAAAAGGGAAACATACATTTAATTAATGCAATTAACATTTTATTCATCTTGGAATATAAATTTCCTAGACTTTTAGGCTAGGACCCATTCACCCTTGGGAAAATGGGTCCCCTTCAGGTCCTAAGACCCATTTAAAAATAAAATTGGTGGTATTTTAATGATTCAAATTATAATGCAACTGGACCAGCTTTTGGAATCTAATTTTCTAGAAATTAGATAAACACTTATAAATACACAGTCTTTTTATCAATTCAAATCTAAGAATTCTAACACACATGATCAAATATATTCAAGAGAAAATATTATTGTCATGAGCATCACAAAGTAGATTTATTAGTCATTTGTTGTAGCAATCAATATATCCTATCATCATGTTCAAGATTATGTGTGTTCATGTCATCTTGTGAAGCCTCACATGGATTGTTTATTCTAAAGCATCCAAGGATTTTCAAGTTTCAAAATTCATCAAGCAAAGAAAGATCAAGTTCCTTGAAGTGATGTGTTTATCTTCAGTCCTCTAAGGGAATCCATTGAAGGTTTGACGAGTTGTAGCAAGCAAGTGTTCATTCATAATTTCCTTCTCCATTTCCATTATCTTTCTATCAAGGTTTAATTACCAAACATGGGGTTTGACTAAGGAAAACCTTCATTCAAAAATAATAATTTTTCCATCTTTTTGTATGTGCATATTATAGGTTGAAGAAGGATTGAAGATCTTGAAGATATTTTTTTTATTGTAGCATAATTTTTTGTTATTGTTGTCAAGCCATAGAAACTCAATTATATATTTTATTTTTGGATTTTCGATGATGGAACTTGTGCGAAAAAAAATCTAAGATACTAGCTCAGAGGAATACCAAAATAATTTTTAGAAGCCCTAACTAGGACCCATTCACACTAGGGTGAACCTATCCTTCAAAAAATCTCAAAACCTACTTTTGGTGATGGGTAAATGTGTCCTTACCCTTCTCAGATCTTCCTACAAAGTACAGTTTTAGATTCTATACTTTTAAGAATTTGCATTCCATGTTCTAGGTCTTATTGTTCATTTATTTTAAGCATTGCATGTCATTTAAATTTGGTTTCAGATATGTCCTATTGTCTTAAGGACTGAGATCCAGATCTGATTGTCTCATCTTTGAGGTTGAAATTAAATCTTTACACCTTGTGATCTCTTTCCTAATGAAATGCCTTAGGGAGAGGAATAAATAAAGATAATACCCCTTTATTCATTGAGGATCTCTCATTTCCCACCATTTTATTTTGGTGAACCTAACATTATACATCATACCATTTATTATTTAGAGATTCTTGAAACCCTAGATCTAGGTTTTACATCATCTTATTTTGCATTACATTTAGGCTTACATATTGCATGTTTGCATCATCTAAACTCATAAAAATCCAAAAATATTACCTACATTATGCATAATAGCTTGCATTAAAGTGTGCTTCAATAATTTAGATCAACATTCCTTTCAAATTTGCATTCAAAAGAGTTGTCATTTTTTTCATACATTTCCATTTCAATTGCATTTTCATTTTCATCATTTTTTGGAAAAAAAATCACTTAAGGATCTATTTGATTTTAGGAAAAATGAGCTTAAATATCAAGTTAAACACTCAGATTTAAATTTTTTAGACCCCTTTCCTATGAATCATTCACCCTAGGGAAAACTTGTCTCGGTATAGGTGATTTTCCAAATTTTTGCACACTATTTTGTCTCTATATTATCAGTCTATTCCATCTCACAAATCTTTGTTTCAATTTTAGAAATTGTATCTTTTTATAATTATTTTTATTTAGTTTAATTGGTGAAAGTTGATGAATTATTTCAAATCAAAATTGGCATTCAAAAGTAATCATTTTCAAGTTTTTCAATCTGAAATCAATCAATTATCATATTTCATATTTAAAAATTGAATTAGAATTCATATTAAGAAAAAAATGTTTCATTTTCTAAAATATGGTTTTCATAAAACCTGTTCCACATAGCTTGTATGATTGTCACCTCCCTACTTATGAGCATAATCTAAGGAAAACAATTGAAACCATTGGCAAAAATTTTAGTCATCCTCTTGAAACCTCTTCCATTTATGCAAGGTTATAATCTAAGAGAGTGCAATCATGGATAATCATGACAATCATATTGAATCTTCTTCCCCCACCTCCACTACTTGGGAATATATTGTTGGGAAAGAGGATAAAACCATTGATACATTTCTTCCAATGAGACAGTTTGTTTGGATGAAGGTGATAAGGTTGAACCCTAGATCCTCCACCTTACACCAAACCATTTACCAATCAAGTAAAAATCATACGCCTAACAAATCCAAGAAGCCAAATTTCCATGATCCTCTTTAACATTTACATGCCCTATTATATGAATCCAAAATTGAGCATGATTTGTATACACTTTTACATTGTGGGTTAATCAAATTAGCCCCTAAACCTCACTAATTAACTAGGAAACAAAGATATACAACTAGACCATATTGTGTGTATCATAGAATGTTTGGACATGATAGTAATGATTTTCATGATTTAAAAGAACTATTAAGAAAAATTTATCCCTCTAGGGGTCAAATTGGATAGCATGCACACACTTTTCTCCTTTCCATGTGATAGTTGTAGAATCATAGCATACTCACTATTACATGTATTTCACTTTATGTAAAAAAATTTTCTATATTTCAAGGAGAGCCATATCATCACTTATCTTGGCTCATCCTTGTCCTATATTTTGGTGGAATGGTGTTTGATATCCTTGTCCTAGTCTGGAACTTGTTGTTGCTCCTTTGAGTAGTTATCCACCTTTTATATATGATGAACAAGATTGGAATTTAGAAAACCTACTTTAGGTTTTCTCACATGTGACATGCTAGTTATATTTTCTTTTCTATGTTCTTTGTGACTGCATCTATCTATTGTGATCCCCTGTATTATTCTCCTTGGTGTTCCTTTATGTTTGTGATATTTCTTTGGATGACCCTTGTTACTCTATTGGTGCAAGGATACAAAGGAATTGAATCTATCATAACATTCTTATATTCTTATATAAATTCTTCTATCTATCATAAACATTTCCTTTTCCTTTGTCTTGTGTTTTCCTTTTGGGGACAATGCAAGACATTGAGACATCCAAGTCACTTTAATGTTGACCCAAAAACCTTTCCTTTTTTTTCACTCTCTATGTGTCATTCACCCTTTGTGTTCATTATTCCATGAAGTTTTTGGGAGATTATGATGGTTCCAAGCTCTATTATAGCATTGTAGCAAATACATGCACTAATCTCGAATCCATGGACCCCTTATGTGTTGTCTTTTTGGATTGCATGTGGGGGTAATCCTCCTTTTTCATTACACAACTTTATTTGGAAACATATGATTGGCATAGGGATTTTTAGATAAGCTCTCATAACCCTCTTATAAATTTCCATTTATCATTTATACTTTAAAGTAATTTCTCACACTATGGTGTTTAGTGATTCCTTTAAAGTGGGGGAATACATTGGCATTATCGTGACATGGATATTGAAATTCTTAGTTTTGCATGAACATTTTGGTATTTTTGGCTTCACTTTTATTCAAAAAGGTTGGAGTTAGTGTTGCATTGGCATAACATTGATCATTTTGCATAGTACCCTATCAAATTTATCAAGGAGTATAACTTTTGGTATGGTTGATGTATGAGAGACTTGTAGACTTTTTGTGACCTTCCCATCTGCCACCCCTATTATGAGTACACACCTTTTCAACCTAGTGTGTGTTTCTCATTTTTCCTTTGAGTCTCACCTAGTGTATACCAAACTGTACTAGCCCATGTGAGCATATTTTATAAATGTGGTATACTACAACTTTCTAGTGTGATTCTAAGTGTAAGTTCACACTCTCAATAAAGTAGGGGCTAAATGTAGTGTAGGAAATTGTATACCCTTTACAATTTCACACTTTTTTTGGGTCCCTTAATTTATTAGACTTAATTAATCTCTTAATCTACCAGAATATGCATTCCAAAGCTTTATTATTCACATTTTTTGAAAGGGAAACCAACATTTAATTAAGGAAATTAATATTATAATCATCTTGGAATGTGAATGTCCTATACTTCTAGGTTAGGACCCATTCACCCATGGGCGAAAGTGTCCCCTTCAAGTCCTAGGACCCATTTTAAAATATTTTTTTGGTAGTATTTAAATGATTCAAACTCAATATAAAATTGTTAGCTTTTGGAATCTATTTTTTTGGAAATTAGATAAAAACTATAAATACGTAGTCTTTTTATCAATTAAAATCTAAGAATTCTAACACACATGACCAAATATTATTTTAAAGAACATTCAAGAGAATATTTATTAGTCATTTTTTATAGCAATCAAGATCCTATCATCATGCCATCTAGTGGAGGCTAACATGAATTGTTCATCCTAAAACATCCAAGCATTTTCAAGTGTCCAAATCCAGATCAAGAAAAAAAAAATCAAGCTCCTTGGAGTGGTGTGTTTGTATTCAATCCTCTAAGAGAAGCCATTGAAGGTTTGGTGAGTTGTAGCAAGTAATTTTTCATTCATCATTTTCTTTTTCATTGTCATTATATTTCTATCGAGGTTTAATTACCAAACATGGGGTTTGACTAAGGAAAACCCCCATTCAAACAAAACAATAATTTTCCCTCTTTTTATATGTGTAGATTACATGTTGAAGACGGATTTAAGATCTTGAATCTAGAAATTTTGTATTGTTGCATAAGTTTTCATTATTATTCTCAAGCCAAAAAAACTGAATTATAAATTTTATTTATGACTTTTCAACAATGGAACCTGTGCAAAATAGAAGCTAAGATCCTACTTCAAAGGACTTCCAAAATAATTTTTGAAAGCCCTGACTAGGAGCCATTCACCCTAGGGTGAGCTTGTCCTTCAATAGATCTCAAAACCTACTTTTGGTGATGGGTACATGTGTCCTTACCCTTCTTAGATCTACCTACAAACTGTGGTTTCAATTTATGTACTTTTTGGAATTTTCATTTCATGTTATAGGTCTTACTGTTCATTTAGCTTAAGCATTGCATATCATTTCAATGTGGTTTCAGATCTATCCTATTGAAATTCCTTAGGGAGAAGAATAAATAAAGACAATACTCCCTTATTCATTGAGGATCTCTCCTTTCCCACCATTTCACATCCAATTGAACCTTAAATTGCTCTTCATCATGAAGCCACCATTTTGATTTCATGAAAGAATTCAAGGTTGAGAGATTTAAACTAAGTCAAAAAATTCCTAATGATATATCTTTTGTCAAGGGATTCCAATCTCTTGACATTCCTACTAATGCAATTCAGGCTCTTTATTAGTTTGAAGAGGATTCAACACCTTTGGATTTTTATAAATCCTATCAAGGAATTTTGGATTTTTTTCCTATTTTTCTTTATTTATTTATTCTGGCTCACAATCATATCTACTAACTTGCTTCCTCCTTTTCATCATTTTTCTTAGTTTTCTCTATGTCACTCGAGGAGAATGGGTTATAAAGAACAATTTTTTCAAAAAAAAATCAATGATAAATTTCTCAATAAATGTGATAGTAACCGCTTCTAGCTCTAAACTATAAGATATATCAAAGTCATTTTCAATAAGATCTTAGACAATTGGATCCCCTGCTGCAATAATTTTATGTTTTATCTTATCTAACACCAAGTCTTGATCATTATTCTTAGGCCTAATTTTTAATTTCAAAATATTGGGAGGATCAATAAAATTAATGTTTATATTAAATTTTACCTTGATGGGATCATAAACAATAGATTTATCCTTTGAAAAAGTGTAGAAAAATCATTCGATTAATGTTATTTTTAGGAACATTGGGATTAAACCCATTAGTTTTCTTTGAAAAATTAGATGAAATTTTCTATTGGGTTTCCTCTTTAGATTAGGGTATTCTCTTTTGTGGAATCCTTTAGTTTTGCACAAAAATATGGCATTGATACAACCCAAAAATTTAATTTTATAAACTATCATTTCCCCTCCCAAGCTAACACCAAATCATTCATTGATTTCCACTCCAGGAGAGAGTGACACAAAAATACTATCATCCATGTGGGGAAGAGTGGCTCAAGTATTCAATCCCACAAATGAGATGGGAAGTTTTTAATAATAACCTATTTGAGAGCTAAATATTTTAGGACCTCACTTTTTAACATGTATGTAGACCAAGACACCATTTTGAAGATGAAATTAAAAATGGCCTGCTTAAATCCCTCCTTTTCATAGAGTTATTCTTAAATAAAATAATAAATACGCCTTTCTAAATCATTACACAAAATTATCCATGGATTCCAAGCTTCTTTCCCCCAAACATTGATAATCCATTCATCAAAAAAATTTCTAACAAGGATTTTATCTCTATAAAAAACAAAAAAAAACAATATTACAACATCATTTAGCATTGTTTCTTTCTTCTCTACAATAACAAGAATATGCTTATTAGGCTCAAAAGAAAGAGTTTTCAAAGTAGGGGTACAAGTCTTACCTTCTTATTCTATGAATTTTCAAACTCCAAAAAGACCTTTATCATCATATTCTATAATTTCAAATCTAGTTGCCTCTAAATTTTCCTTCAGTTTATACCCTACCAAAACATATTTGAAGGATTTATTCACTAACACTTTCCCCTTATAATCATTAATAGGTTCATCCTTTAACATGTCAATCTATAGATCTTTCATGCAATCATCTCCAATAGGCATTTACTTCTGGTATAACCATGCATCTTACTACTAATGAGGTAAAAATATAACAAATTCAAAAATTTAAAATCAAAACAAAATTCAAAAAATAAAAAAATGAAAACAACACCCATAAAAAATGAAAGCAACATCCCAAAGACTACACCTTCCATAGAAAGAGTGAGGATTAAAGACCAATAGATGCAAATAAAACCAAAGGAAAAATCAAGGCTAGAGTGAGAGCAACAAGAAGATAGGAATCGAGGGTGAATTTTCATCTTCTATTCAAATACCAGAGTCATCCTCAAATTTTCATATTTGAAAAATTATATCAAACTTAAATTTTAATAATTGTCTTAAATCAAGTGTGTAGAAGCTTGTTGAACTCCTTAAAAAAACTCAAAGGTTAATTAAAGAAAGTAAAGATTGTTGGGGAACATTTATTTCACCAAAAATGAATTAAAGATAAATTAGAAATGGTGATATGAGATTGTCGCATCATAAATTTTCACCCTTGACAATTTCACACTAGGTTTAGCTCCCGTTTGTGCTTAGATCTTGTTATGCTCTTAAATTGCCTATTTTATCACAGTTTTGGGAAAACTAGAATTAAATTGGAATTTTATTTGATATTTATTTAATGAGACTAAAAGACCAAAAATAGGTGTGGACTAGGGAACCACCACCTTTTTCTAGCCTATTTTGGCCCAATTTAAAATATGTTATTATCAAAATTCTAACATTAAGAATTTTAAAATCATTTGTTGAATTTTGATAATTAATTTTGTGGGAAAGAAAATGAATGCATAAATAAGTCGTTTTCACCATTTTAAATCCAAATAGAAATTCCTAAGAAAGATAGCAAATATTTAGAGTAATTGAGTATCCTAAAAGCAATCAAGAGAAAAATAAGTAGAATTTACAACACTTATTATCAGTCAAGATTCATGTTTATAATGCATCAAGTTTGTATTAGTTTTTTATGTTTTATTTTCACTTGTTTGTTGAGCACTATCACTTGTAGGACCTTCAATCAAGAAACCAATTCTCATTGCATGAGATAAGTACAATGACTTCATTCTATCGAGAAAAGAAGATTTGAGTGTTAAGTTGCAACACTTGTTAATTATCAATTATTTTCATCCATTTACGTCTGTCCAACAAAGGGTAAGAATTATTTTACATAATCATGGCCAATTTGGATGTGGAAATACATAAATTAGGTTTGACTTAGGCAAACCCCTATACAAAACAACCTATTCTCCCTCTCTTATACCTAGATGATTGATTTGATGTAGATTTGGGAGAGGATTAAGAACCTAATTGTAAGATCAATCATTAAAGCCTCCTATGTCAATAAATTAGGGTAAGTGGAATTAATCATCAATAGAAAAAGTTTTGAAATCAATTCCACAAAGGAAGAACATAAAAATTAATAATCTAAGACTTGTCCATAGATTCTTGAGAGATCTGCATTCTCTAGTCTAGGGCACTAGTACCCCTATTTAAACAGATTGAGCCCAAATTCATATGTTAGATTTATTTGCCTCTACACTCTATTATTGTGTTACTCTTTTATGTGTTATTTCTATATTTCACTATATTTACATCAATTTATTTATAGCTTCATAGTCAACCTAGGTATAAATTTGTATAATCAAATCAAGTTAATTCCCAATCAATCAAATTAGTATCAAACCCCCATAAATAAATAATAAAAACCTTGATCCACCATTCTATCCCTTCCATTTGGGTTAGTAGCCAAGTGGGTGTATGTGATCAATTTTGGTTCCTTCTAAATGTAATGTAGGAGAAAGTGTGATCTAGACCCTAGATCCCTTTTTCCCAAATGACATTTCAGTCAACTTACTATTTATTACATTTTCTAAGCTTCTAAATATCATATTTTTCATTTTAAATCTAAGCACACTCAATTTGTTTGAGTTTTTCAAAAATACATGCATATTTTAGTAAAAAAAAATAAAAAAGTAAAATATTAGCAAAGTGATATCATTTCAAAAGATACAAACAAGTGCTACTTTTCAACTCTTTTAAGGTAGATTCAATCAATTATTATAGTTTAGGTTCTATAAGTTATCTTTTGAATATATTTAATTTCTTTAAAAGACAAAATTTCATGTGTGATTTGGTGTTTCGTATAGAGAACTTAGGGTTTTGTACTTTTTTGGAAATTTGTTTATTGTTAGAATTGAACCACTGCAATATTAGATCCTTAGACATTGTAGTTGATTTATATATTTTTAATTTAGTCAAAACTTGCATCTTTAGACTAGAGTGCCACCACCCTTGTCTAGCTTATTTCTAACAAAATTTAAATAGAAATTTTGTATCTATAATTTATTTGAAAATCTATGTATTGTGTCTAAGATTTATTTCAACTTTGACCACTATTATATATTTTTCATCATTATATGAGAACTTAATTGTTTTTAATCTTGTAATAAATATTTGAGCTTCATGACCTAGTGCCCCATATCTAATATCCCTATGAGATGCAGTTTCAAACTTATGGCTTCCTGTACTAAAATCGCATTCGATGTTGAGCCTATGTCTTATAAATATGTCACTCAAGGAGTCACATATACTCGGTCTATCTTTAATTCTCTTCCTAATCCTATATTACATATGCCTTCATCATCACCTAACATTTATGTGAACTTGGAGGTTATTATTATCCATGTCCTTGAAGATAAAAGTAAATAATTGGACAAAGACCTAGAAGGCCTTTCATAATAATTAAGTACCAACTCTTTATCTAGAGAAACCATTTTTCTTGTGCATAACCTTGGGAATCTAATCAATTATTTGCAAGGGATAAAAGTGTTGTGTAGCCTAGCTCATATAGTGGATGTAAACATTCCCATAGTATCTAGTTGCACTCAATCCTTTGCCAATGCTCAAAATCAACTAGGAAAACATGTTTCCTCTCTTATGATCATGCCTTCTATTCCTACTTTTACCCATCCATTTGTAGTATCCACCATGCAATATAGTAATGGTTTAAAGTCTAGTTTAGGAATTTCTTGTGGGAATATTATAGATTTTTCCCTTCACCTACAATATCTCCATGTTCCTCACCTCTCATAAATATGTAAAATAACAACCCACTAGTCATTAATAATAACTTTCTATATTTGGCATAGTCTCACAAAATGTGACCAAATGATCTTGTGATAAAGAAAATCCTATAAAACATTTCAATATTACAAAAAAAAAACACAAACATGTGTTGAACACATCAAAATGCTAAGAGGGGGGTGAATCATCATATACTAAAAATTAAACAAATTCATTTGTAGATTAAACATCAGATCACATTAACTAAAAGAAGAGCATAAATAAGTACATGCACCACACAAGGACACCAAGATTATTTGTGTTAAACCCAATGAGGGAAAAATCATAGCAGGGAAAAATTTAAGAAACCCCCCCTTGACAAAGGTGTAAAATCCTAGTGAATCTTGTATACTTCCTGATAAAAAATATTAATTTTATTGGTGATTTTTTTATTTTTCAGGAAAAAATTAAATCTCAATTGGCGAATCTTTTATAATCCCTAGAAATCTGTGGAAAATCATGTTGAATTGCAAATTTGTTTAATTGAATAAAATATTTTTCATTGGCGATTAAAACCGTTTTTCAAACCAAATTTTTTTTTCCATTCGCCAATTAATCTTGTTTTCAAAATAGAAAAAAATAATAATTTCATTGGTGAATTAAACATAATCTAAAACTAATAAAAAAAATTTCGTGGCGAAATAAACGGATATGCCAATAAAAAATCATAGGGACCATTCGATGAATATTTGATGGATGACTGTAGTTGCATTCCAAAAGTAAATCTCTAAAGCACTAGACTTGCGAATTGAAACCTCTGGAATAACACTAGAACCGTTAGATTTCTAGAAATAAGAGGTTGAGATTTTATTAATGGTTATAGATTTTTGTTTATCAACGATGGGGAAACCTCGGTGGGATGCACAATTTTTGAAGTGTTAGCACATTTAATGAATTGTACAATGCCATTAAGGGATGTCTTCTCAAATTCTTTCAAATGCCAATTTGAGGTTTAATGTAATCTTTAGTAGCAGATTGGCACTGTTTTCTTGGTGAATAAATGGTCACTTCCTATTAGTGAACTTAAGTGAGCTTGCATACAAGGAAAGGTGGCAGAATTTTCAACCCCAGACTCAGAGTTTCCTCAAAATGGTAATTCTTGGCGATATTAAGGAATGGGAAGGTGAGCCTATGCCTGTCATGCAACCAGATTTGAATTGGCATGAAGAAGAGCACCTCAGCATCATTTCCCAGCTACATTCAATGGCGTGGAAAGAGAAAACCAGCAATGCCAAGTACAATAGGGTGATTTTCATTTTAGAAGAAGAAGAAGAAGAACACACTAAATTTCACAATTTAGCTATGGAAATGTAGCTAGAACTGTATAGAGTCTCAGCACCTCTAGTAGTTTAACAACATGCATGAATCCTTTTGTGACATGTAATCATAAGGGGGGGATAGTTTCATCTTTTGAGTGCTTTTTTATTTTACAGGGTGTGGGGTGATGGATCTGTGAATCCACATTTTTAGCATTAGAGAGATAAGAGAATATATTTCTAAATCTGTGTATGTATTAATGCTTCATTTTCATTATGAATGAATTGTGTTTCTTCATGATTATTCTTCAATGTTTATCTGTTAGGTCAAAATGTGTATATTTTCATCTTTGAGACTTTGTGTTTGGATTAATTCATTTTTTAAAATAGAATCTATCACTTTTCTTTACTTATTTTTTGCATGTGATCACTGATTGTGAGACAAACAAACTTTGTGTCATTTTTTAAAAAATATCTTGCATCTACTTTCATAGTTAAAGTGAAAAATATGTACACCAACAAAAAAAAGGGCCGCATTTCATAAGTAAATCTCTGAAGCACTAGACTTGTGAATTGAAACCTTTGAAATAACACTAGAACCATTAGATGCAGACATGTGGCGAGATCAAGGCTCATCGCTCATCACTCATTCTATCTTTTCAATGCTTCAACATTGTACATTTTATTTAATTGAAATACTTAATCTTTTTGAAGAAAGTGTGGTTTATGTACTACTAGTGTTGGCAGTGGCAGTGCCGACAATTAATACCATATGTGATTGAACATCTGAAGCAATTTCTTGGATAGATCATAGCTTTAATGAAAAAATATTTGTAATGATTTCATATCATTTGAGTGGCACTAGTGATTTTGATAGCTTGTTAGCTTGAGGTATAGTTGGCATGTAGCCAAACGTCAATCAAATAAATTATTTTAATTATGCACGAATTGTTATTGTCATTATACCTAGGCTGGTAGCGGCACTGGTGGCCTATAAATAGGGATAGTGAATAGTGGATAGTTTCATAAGGGTTTTCATTTTCTAGGGTTAATAAGGATTCACAAAGAAGATGATGCGGTATTATTTGGGATACTATAAATTATCCTACCTACAGTTATGTAGTTAAAGAGTAATCAGTAAAAGACGAATTTCCTTCAAGTTCAAAATGGGTGGAATTGGAAAGAAATTGATCTGGTTAACCTAACTTCTTAGAAAGGTTTTGAACCAGAATAAGGAGCTTTGATGGAGGTAAGTGTTATTCAAGTGCATGAAAGTTGTGTGCAGAATATGGGAGTAGATTTTCTACTCCTCTTGTATCTTCACAACTCCCTATTCCCCAACATGGCTGGCCAAGCAAGCCCCATGCATTTATTTTCAAAGAGACATTTGTATTACATCTTTTGCATGACTCTGGTTCTCAAACGAGATAGGTACATTTTGTATCTTCACAACTCCCATTTCCCCAGAATGATTAGAACCGCCTTTCCCTTGGCATTTATTCTCAATTTCACATTTGTATTATGTTGTATTCTCAGTGTCACATTTGCATTTATTTTTAGAGTTACATTTGTATTAAGTTGTCACTATCAAAAGCTTGGAAAGTGGAATCAATTTGTAATCCATTTTCATGAGCAACAACTTGGAATAAATTATTAAATTGGAATAAAATAAATGGTTGTGTTATGTTATTCTTCGTTATTCATTTACACTTATAGTAAAGAGTTATTTTCTGAGTTTAGAACTTCGGTGTCTATTAATATATTCAAATCAATTTATTTCCTTTGAGAAATTAAGTAATATACTTTATACAATATGCACTTGATAATTCATGGTTATATCGAGCTATTAGGGGAGTGCAATCATTTGTTCCACTGATGTTTATGTGTTACAACAATGTGCTTACTTTTGTTGACTTTATCGATATATCGGGAAGAGCACCTTATGAGTCAACCCGATAGAGTATTGTTACACCGATACTAGGTTGTGAGCTATTTTCTTCGGACCATTGGCGGGGCTATGACAAGGGTTCCACTAATAAAGAATTGTTAGGCTAATGCCATTGGTATTGAATTTTATTAGGAATGGGGGAAATACTATGAGTACGAGATTTTAAATATGTTTATGGATGCAATGTAGGCTATAATATGGATCTTGTCACATAAATTTCTACAATTTTCATTGATCATACAATCAAAGTGTGGTATATTTTTGTGGTATATCTATTTAAGAAATAAATGCATGCAGATTTAAAAGTAAAACATAAAGCAATACAAATGAAAAAAGAAATTCTCCATCAAATTGACGAAAAACATTATAAACACTAAATGTTGTTATTGATTTCTATTTTTTCATTGACCTTCTCCCTAGTTCCCCATATCATTTTTCATTTTTTAAGTCCTTTGCAATGTTAAGTTACCAGCCCCTTGGCCTTGATGTCAATCCTTGAGCACAAAAGTTTAAAACAACTTTTTTTTTTTATACATAAGAGTCATATTTTATTAATATAAGTCCGAAATACATGTGTCTACCATGCAAGTAATTTAAGAAAAAATATATCATGCTACCCATCCCATTAGAATTTCATTTACAACAACCAAATGATATCAAAATAGACCCCAATAAAAACTAACCAAAAAACCCCATTAGTAATATTGACATCGATTAACCAGATGAGACTGTCAAAGCATAGACGAACCAAAATCTATCATCTATGAGACAAAAAAGAACTATCACTAGTTTACAAAAAATGATTTAACCATGCAAATTCTCTGATTTCCTCCTTCCAATCCTTATTATCGATCGCCATTAGACCAAAGAATTTTTCTAGAAAAATCGTAGCAATCGTGACAATCTTTCGATGGTGCATTAATCCAAGTCCTTGCAAATCTAGGAGAAATGGGTATATCTTCACCCTATCCTATGTTCTCCCTCTCTCCACATCACAAGGTCGTGAGTAGCCTCTTCCTTCTACCACCACACAAAGAATCTCATCCATCCCTCCAAGAAAGTTAGGTTTAAAATTTTTGAGCATTAAGCTTCTAGCTTTCGCTTTCAGCACATGGTTATCCAACAGAGAGGCTAAGAACCAAGAAGAGACCTGCAAATTATCTCTTCCATACTCTCTACTTTCTAGGTGGTTGGAACCTAGAACCATTTTCATAGCCACTAACACCAGTGGCTCATAATTTAACAGAATCCACTTGAGCCTTTGGTCTGTCATGACCATAAATTATTTTAGCCTCTCTGTCATCTGAAGCAAGATGGGGGTACTGGCCCCAAACTGAGCCAAGTCCGCCACAAAAACCTCAATGAAAAACTTGGAAGACCTATCCATTCGGCTCCACACTAAAAAATCTCAATAGAAAAAGAAACTACACTCTTCACACAAAAGGCATTCCATAATGAAATGCACAGAGTGATAGGCTTGTGAACTTAAACCTTCGGAATCACCCTATAACCATTAGATTTAGAAAGATCAACAGTTAAGAATTTTCAACTTGTAAACCTAAGACATTTCATTCACTTTAATGTTCCAATTTCGAGAAAAAAAAAAATTTAATCATTTTGTACTGCTAAGTGTCAACTATCAAGTGATTGTTTCTTTAAGTGAGAGGGTCAACACACAGGCAGATTTTTTTAGGTCCTTTGCAATGTTAAGTTACTGGCCTCATGGCCTTGATGCAAATCCTAGCACACAAAAGTTTAAAACACATGTGTCATGTTTATTTTTTTAAGTTAATATCATAAATTACTCAAGTTTCAACCGTTGGATGAACATTTGATGTATGGTTGTAGTTGCATTTTGTAATGAAATGCACAGAGCGATAGGCTTTTGAATTTAAACCTCTGAAATCACTCTATAACTATTAGATTTAGAAAGATCAATAGTTAAGAATTTGCAACTTGTAGACCTAAGACGTTTCATTCACTTTAATGTTCCAATTTCAAGAAAAAAAAGCATTTAAAGCACTTTGTATTGCTAAGTGTTAACTGTCAAGTAAAATTTTTTCAAGTGAGAGGGTCAGCACACAGGGAGATTTTTTCAAGTCCTTTGCAACATTAAGTTACCGAACCCTTGGCCTTGATGCCAATCATAGTGCACAAAAGTTTAAAAAAACTTTAAAACACATGTGTCATGTTTTTTTTTAAGTTAATATCATAAATTACTCTAGTTTAAACTGTTGGATGAAGATTTGATGTACGGTTGTAGTTGCATTGCATATTGAAATGCACAGAGCAATAGGCTTACAAAATTAAACCTCTGGAATCACCCTATAACTGTTAGATAATAAATCAATGGTTAAGAATTTGCAACTTGTAGACCTAAGATGTTTCATTCAATTTAATGTTCCAATTTTGAGAAAAAAAGCATTTAAAGCACTTTGTACTGCTAAGTGTCAGGTTATTTTTTTTTAAGTAAGAGGGTCAACACATAGGGAGATTTCAGTCTTCACTCTTTAGATTACTCATTGTAGTTCACCACCCTATTTTGGATTCCATATTTCCAATTCCAACAAAGTCATTCCAATTTCCATGAATGTTAGCATTAATCTTTCCAAGATTCAGGACTCAGAATTTGGGTAAGTGAAAGAATTCCTGTGGCTATGTTTCATCGTTTGACATTTCTTAAGATCTTATTTTGTCAAACTTTGAAGTTTGGGTTTAGAGAATTAAGAATTAAGAAAAAAAAAGAGGAGTAATAGGTATTAGGGAATTCAAATTTATCAACTTCACATTGTATAAGCATGTCTACCACTTGTACCACTAGAGCATTGTCCGATAAAAAAATGCATTATGTAGAATTGCTTAAAACCTCAAGTTTTACTAATGGGTACCGTGATATTTATGATCCTGAAATGTATGGTAGGCATACCTTAGAACTTATATTTTCATCTCAAAATAAGGTTGCAAATAAATTGCAAGTTAATAGTATCAGTGCACTATGGGTAACTCGATTAGGGTGCATGATGTTACATGAGGCTTTCCCTTGCCCAAAATTTATCATGGTTTATGCCCGAAATTATGATCATAAAAAAAGAGCAATTGTTAATAAAGATAGCAAAGAAGTATTTCTATCCATTAATGTAGAAGAACTTGGAAAAGTGTTGGGGTTTACAACCGAAGAATTTGGAGATGTCCAGATTGGCCTAGAAAAGCTTGCTAGTGATTATGAAGCAATGGAAGAAAGGGAGAAAAATTATTTCTTAAATAAAATAGTTCATAATAGTTTTTTTTTGAAAGGTGATCATAAGCCTCCTTATGATTTGGATATTTTTAAACCATGGGTTCAGGATACTATTTCCATGATAGCATTTTTCCTCGGTTTGGATAGAAATTTGGAAGTGGTTACAAGCCTCCTTAAAATTTTATTTAATATCCATTATGGTGTTCAACATGTCAAATAGAATTTTATTTAGCACATTGTAAAATCCATGCATAAACAATTTTTAATGATCAAAGCGGGTTCCACCAAGACATTTAGGTTCACAACCTACTTGTGCGCTATCTTTTTCTATTGAAATTTAGAGGAATGTTTTAGACCAACAAGCTTTAGAGTCAACCCTATAGTAATGCTAGGGAAAAGAAAATTTATCTAGTATATGAATGGACCACTGAGATAAGGATGCATGATTCTCAAAGGAACTATAGTCATTTTGTAGACTAATTTTTGGCTCCATTGCATCAAGCAATTACAAATACTCCAATGCCTAGATTGCTTATGCCATGTAGAAACTACATTCAACTAGGAAAAAAAATACAATTGGCCGATTGGTACTTAATGGAAGAATATATTGTGCTAAGATTTTATGGATCGGGAGTACAACCATAAAAACTTCCAATACATGTGATAGAAAGGGTTTTTGCACTGGAATGTGTAAGGCAAGTGCAGAGTGTTGATGAACTATGCTTTCTCAATCAACAAAAGAAGGCCTTATTTCCTTCTTTACTTTTTTCATGTGGAGGGTTCACATTTGAGAGAAAAGCATTTAGTGTGGAAAATAATCTTTTGAATTTTTTTGATTTTTATGATATCTATTAGTGGTAGTATGATCCATGTGACATCATTAAATCAATGATTGTGGCCAATAGGAATGATGCCAGTAGAATTCAACATCAAAGTAAACCCTTGCTTGAAAATTTGAGAAACAAGGATTCTTGGGATGAGGTCAAAATAACAATGGAGAAAAGTTTTGTTGAAAATGGTATTTCTTTTGAAAAATCATTAGTAGAAATTATGGCATTGCACCAAAAGAAAATTAGGGCATACAACAATTTTTAAGAAAAAAGTGATAAACCATCTAGTAGAGTAAAAATTCCAAGTTCTCTAGAGAAGGAAGTTATAGATAAATATTGGTCATGATCAAAAAATTCTACCTTTTGGTCTATGAGGAAGGAGCTAGGTGAACCAAGAGCTCTTGCAGATTATGGAGATAACGAAGAAGATAAAGATTTTAGAAAATTGTGGAATATAGAGCATCCTAATGAACATGGAAACAAATAAAGTGATGATGAATCTAATGATGATAGGGAAGAAGTAGAACAAATCCATGTCAATTATAAACCTAGTTTAAGTGAGGCCACAAAAGAAGCATATACTTCAAGAGCAATCATAGCTAAAAAAATGGGTTATGAAGGTGGTGGTTTGGGGTCCCAAGGGAAAGGAATTCCTACAGTAATAGATGTACAACATAAAAAAATAGTTGATAGATCTGGCCTTGGAGCTAATATAGTAGACCAAGGGTATACAAGTAGAGTTGAAATAATTCGATTTCTTAGAGCTTCTAATCCTCATCCTCATGGTCAGATACAATCACAACTAGGACATGCCCATGGTGGAGAGCTTAGTGAAACTAGCACTTCCATTGGTGGAGATGGTATGGGTAGTAGTACTAGTAGTGGTCAACATGTGCTACAACAACAAATTACATACAAGATGAAAATAATACAAGATACCACAAAAATACCAAGTGATCAAGGCAAACAAAAGAGGCAAAGGATTTTGACAAGTCCAAATCACACTATCAGTGGATCCACCACAAAGGAGTTATTTCCAGGAACTCCCCCACTACCAGTTAGTGTGGTTGTGACATCATTAGCAATTGCAAGTACTATTCCTTCACCATTCAAGCATTCCATTGTTCTTGTGTCCCCGGGTTATGATTTCATTGAAGAGTTTAAAAAGAAATTAGACTTGTATAAAAAAGAAAAGAAGCAACTCATGGAGAGTGTGTCTATTGTGACTTCAGAGCCTGCAAAAACCATGGTATTTCCCACATTTGACACAAATAAAGAAATCATGGAGTACACAATTGTTGTTCCCACAACTCAAAACAAACTAATAAATCAGATGGATTGATCTTAATACCAGGTGACCAATTTTCAATTGGATTTTTCTAGCCTAAAAAATACTAACAAAATTAATGTATCAAAGAAGAATAATGAATTGGTGTACACATCATTTCTAAAGAAATTTAGAGAGAATAAAAGGTTGCAAAACCAAATAGAAAAGTTATAGGAAGACCTATCAAATGAGAAAGCAAAGAGGAAAGCAGCAGATAACAAGAGCAATGAATTAGAGAAAAGAATAAAAAATATGCCTCTACATCAAGAAGCAAAGAGGATAAACCAAATGAGAGAGAAGTGAATGACATGAAGTGAAGGCTAGATGAGAGCAGCAAGAAATATGATGAGGAAAAAACCACTTCAAAAAATTTAAGACTAAGCATTGCGATGGAAATGCATAGTGGGAACAAAAATTGGAGAAACAAAGAAAATAAAAATGAAAGATTGGAGACAGAGCTGACGAAAGCAAAAGAATAAATTAACTCTTGTCAAACTAAGTTATCTGCATTTTGTAGAGATACAATGAGGCATATCAAACAAAAGATCTGGGATGAAATAATGTAGAGGTTTGATCATTTGTGTGACATGTTTCAATCGATTGATGCTATCAGACAAAATTATAAGAAGCTCAACAAATATTTAGTTGACAAAAAAAATGTGTTGGAATTAGAGAAATCTACAAATCAATTTCTACAAACAATCTACAAAGCTAGTGAAAATGATTTGAGATCAAAATGGATTACTAATCAGATTGATACCTCAATGAAGTTGTCATCTATCATTGAAAAGTGTTTGAGAATGTGTGAAACAAAGGAATATTTGCATTTGGTTACAAAAAAGATGAAGGTGATGGATGAAAAGGTAAGGAACTTCATAGAGCTTAGTTTTCTAGAGGCTTTTGACACAAATGACTGATTCATTAGAAAGGATGATTTCAGAAAGAAGATGGAGGGTGCAAGGAAGATTGATTTGGAATAGTTTCCTCAGAACCTAGATGTGGAAAACTATTTGGATTCCATCAGAACATTGATAACCTTGAATGCAAAATTGTCTGAAGAATTCAAGACCAGTTCCACTTCCAATTATAATCATGAAATGTTAACAAAAATTCAAGTCAAACAACATCAGTTAGAAAAAATGGAAATCCCACCACCTGAAGAGTGGAAGTTGCTAGAAAAGGTGATACAATGACTTGATTTTTAATTTTGAATCTTTGATAATATGAGTTTCCAAGTTCCAACTCAGCTTTGTGCAGACTTGTCTTTGGGCATTGGCAATATTTGGCATTGACAATGCCTATACATACTCCTTCATTTGAAAATCAATAAAAAATCTCAAATTAAGACTTGAGTAATGTGATGATGTTCAATTATCTGTATTATTTATTTTATCATTTGAAGAAAAAGTTTTTGGTTTCAAATACGAGATACATATTAATGATTAAACGATTGTTGATGTTCATTGTTGTATATGCTACTAATACTATTGTTAAAATTTTATTAAGCATTGAGTTGAGTGATAAATCATTGAGTACATGTTCAAGTTTTACTTTTAACACAATTAAAATATGAACTATAAGGTGATGAACAGTTAGCTCATTATATTTACTTCTTGGTAGAGCTTCCAAGTTATGGATGTTGAACTGTTAGCTCATTATATTTACTTCTTGGTAGAGCTTCTAAGTTATGGATGTTGAACTATTATCTTTTCTTATGTTGGGACTAAAAATATTGATCATTATCCACCAACTTACACCTCACCCACATCCCACATACTGCAAAAATACACTACATTTTATTTTATGATTAGCACAAATTACAAATATTTGTGTGACTAGATCCATTTTGTGGCCCACATTACTACTTGATCATATCCATAAATAAATCTAAAACCCCATGATCACAACCCTTATTCCTAAATAATTCAAATACAATATACTGAACAATTAAATTTACTTCCACACACTCAATTTGAATAACATAAACAACCACTTTGGAGATAGCCAAATAAGTTAATAACATATAAGAATATGAATCCACAATAGTTGAACACTCGAAAGAAAATTAGTAATTATGTGTAACCTTCTCCATTGTATTGATCTTGAAATGATATGCATTATAAAAATAGTTTATGATATGAGATGGATGGGAAAATTGGTGCAATATATTATATATCTTCTTACTATTTTCTACTCTAAATTCTAATTAAAAATGATGTGATGATCTCCTATTCAGGTCTTCATCTGTCTTATATATGAAAGGAAAGAAGCTACAAACTTGTTACAAAAAGTCATGAAGTTTGACATCTAAACATAACTCAAATAAAACAATCTTGCAGGTGAATGCACTGATTTGTTAATCTCGAAGAAGAAGCCCGTAACCACCTAAGTGTTGGCATATGGCTAGGGAGATTGCTATCATGTGGCTTGTAAATGTTGTCATTGATGGCAACCCAAGTCTTGCATTCAAATGTGTAGTATAATTTTGGTTCCTACCGGTAGCACAAAATAAAGAACAAGGCATCTAATTAAAGGCATAAAATTTGATCTAAACACCCTATTGGACAAATATTTTGGGTTGTGGACCTTCGAGGAAGGTCTATTGATGCGCACTCACTAGTATGTGATCTAGAATATCTAGTGCACTGATCTGTTGATTATCTGTGCGATAAGGCCAACCCGACAAGGACATAAATTGTGGATGTATAAGATATAATTAATTATAAGTCTTCATGCTTGATTAAGTGTTATTTTTGTCCTCTCTTTGTCTTAACTAACTTTGGAGGATGTACATAAAGATTTAGTGGTGGATCTGGCCAATAAGATAAAAGTAACTTAATATTTTATAAATCCAACTGATGGATGGATAAATCCTTGATCATGGATACATATAAGAGATTGGTTCTATAATTTTAGAATGTGAATAAGTGTGTATGCATGTGTAGAAGTGGGAATTTGATTATAAGTTATGTGAAGATTAGAAAATAGCATAACAAAGTAGAGTCAGAAAGCAGATCTAGAATCAAATCTATGAGCTTCACCAGAACCGCCACTTGGCATAAGCAGATGCTACTATCATATTTCACCCTTTAGATGGTTTTAATTTGAATTTTAAGGTAGTGAGCCTTTCTCTTTGTGCAATGAGCTCTAGGAAATGTTCCTAAATGAAAGTGCATTCCTTTTGTAAACAATTGTTTGACTACTCAAATTGTGGATTAATCTCCCACATGGTTTTTCCCCTAACAAGGTTTCCATGCAAAAATCTGTGTTGTAGTGTTATGAATGTTTACTTTGACTGCATACATATTTTCTTTAATGCAATGATGAAATGGTTTCAAGTTTTAGATTGATGGAGTTTAATTATTGTTGAACACTGATTCCCCCCCTCCACCTCTCAATGTTCTCTTGAGTCCAACAATTGGTATCAAAGCTAGTTCCTCTGAAGAAGTTTTATAGCTTGAGGTGGATTTTGGAATGTGATGGAATCTGGCAGTCTTCAACAACAACTTCTAGTGGCACTTGATGACCTTGATCAGTCTAAATTTGAAGTTCAAGAATTGAAAGAAAATCTTAGAGATGCTAAGAAATTCATACAATCATTGAAGGATCAAATAGTTAAATCCAGGGTGAAGAGGAAATATCTTTGTGATCAAATACAACAAAAGGATAATGTAGACATGGATGATGTTCACCTAAATCAAACCTTGAAGGAGGTAATCAAAGAATATGAAAATCTAGCTAAACACAATACAAACCTAAAACATGAGATGGAATTTATGATGATGAAGATGACTAAAGAGATAGAATAAAGGAAGAAAAATGAGGAAAATCTTGCTCAAAATTTGAAAGAGAAATCTGATGAATGGAGCAGAATAAATGAAGACTTCACTTAGCTAGAAAGTGAATTACAAAGAACCAAAAGCAATGAAGAAGAACTTGGTAAGAAGATTACTAATCTTAGGAATGATATTGTCATTTCAAATGAATACAAAGAAAAGTTTAAGATTAGTTTAGTAAAGATTGATGAGTTGACTCAAGGATAGAAGAGTGGAAATGATAAGAGAGGTCTTGGATATGAAAAGGGAGAAAGTTCCAGATCAAGACAAAAGAATTTTAGACAGAACATAAATAGAAGGTATCCTGTAAGACAACCTAATGCACAAAAGTTTAATGGGTATTGTTTTTACTATAATAAGTTTGGTCATATGGTTACTCAATGTAGAAGCAATTTGAGGTCAAAAGTTTCATCATTTTCTAGTTAGTGTTTTAATTGCAAAATGCCTAGTCATAAATCAATTGAATGCAAAAATATGTCAAGTCACTCTATTGATAGAAGAAATGTTGAATATTGTGCATGTGGGAAATTTGGGCAATATTGCTAATCAATGCAAATCGAGAAGAATTCATTGGAATGATTGGTCAAGAAAAGAAAGCATTGTACGTTACAACTGCAACAAGTATGGTCATATTGAAAGATTATGTAGAAACAAAAATGTAGACAGTCTGGTATACAAAGGCAAAAATATAAATAAAAATGATAAAGAGAAACAAAAAGTAACTACGGATGAAATCAGAGGTCAAATGAAGTAGACATGGGTAAATAAAAATGATTCTGATGTAGGAAATGGTTCTGTACCAAAACCTATATCTGGTAATTGTTCCAGTAATTGATTTCAGGCCACTGGCCTAGGGGGATTCTTTCAAGAAAATCCTTCCTCCCTTATCTTGGATGGTAACGGAACCCAGATAATAGTCAAGAAGGTGTACTTATGGTGTACATAATTTTTGGATAACTTTAGCAAAGAGAACTCAAACAATTTATAGGTTTGCAAAAGATTCTTTCTATCACTATTTGGGAAAATAGAGTCTCCAAAAACTTAGGGAAAATGCATTCATTGCACATGTGTGAGCTATAAAATCCAAATCAGAACCATCATTTGTCACTTTGCATTGAAGAAGAGAAGAAGGAGAGCACTTCATAGGTGGATTACATAGCAATAAAATCAATCCATGGACAAATCTTGAAATCTATCATGTATTTCAAATCATTCTTGAATTCTTCATACAATTTTGTGTGTGGTTGTGAACCCTAAACACAAAAGGGAAAAATGGAATAAATCAAAGGATCAATCACTCTAGATAAATATAATAGTGCAAAGATTAGGTCTATGAGGAATTTGTTACTCCTTGATGAATTAAAGCAATTGAACGAAGCCGAGCATGGAAATTTGGATATGTGGAGTGAGTTTCCATAATTTGATAATGCGGAATTCATGAAATTCATATTAAGCAGGTTGCATGGTTATTTTTTATCTTTGGAAAAACCTTACATCATTTCAAAAGAGGAAATTAAGAACTTATCTGGCTTTTGCAAAGTTGAAGATGTTCCTAGGAAGAAATCTATCTGGAACAAAGAGGTTGAAACCCTAATCGGAATAATCGAAGATCAGAGAGTTCTAATGATCACAACAATAAAGAATCTTGTTACAAAGTGCATTGCACATGGAATAAAATATAAAATATTCTACAAAAATCAAGAAGGAGCTACATCGGCTGGCACAATGTACATTGCTCACAAAATGATAATTGAAGGTCAGGACTTTGACCTATGCGGGTTGTTAAAGGATCGGCTCATGGAGAATGTTTAACTAATAAAGGAGTTAGGTTATCCATTCAGGTTTGGCACTTTAATTATATGTTTGGTAATTTATTTTCTGAATTGGTTGTTGAAAATCGACAATGTAGTATGGAAATCAGACAAAGTGGTATGCAATCAGATATACTCTTACTCTAAGAGCTTGACTAACTAGGATTTGAAATTTGAAAATTTTCTTTAAGAATGTGCTTGAAAAGTTTGGATCATTCAATTTTCCCTCTCTAGTAAGAACAATGGAATTTGGTTCCTCTTTTGGTAGCACTGATAGAGGACAAAAAAGAGGAAAATAAATTTTGAATACAACCCTCCAGAAAGCAAAGTTCCCAAGATTGACAGAAAAGAAAAAGAAAAAGAAATTGTGGACATTCTGGATGAAGAAACTGAGAATCCACTAGAAAATGAATATGGTCTAGAAAAAGGTAGTGAGGAAAAATAAGATCTGATAAAAGAAAATCTACAACTTATTCAAGGTGTTGGTGGCATGCAAAAAATTGCAAGGTTATGGTTAGTCGAACCATCATACGATCAAGACTTGATTTTGGAAGTTATAAATGCTCATGTTGAGCACTATAAGATAAGGTTGGAAATTTTGAAGGACATTCTACCTGAAGAGATGATCGAGTGTAGCAAAGAATTAATGGGCTCTAAGGACAAAGGCAAAGAAGAAGGTGAAGTTGTATCTCACCTAAAGGAACAATTTAGACTATCCCTTTCCAAGTTGAAGTAGAAAATGAATGAGTTGAGGCAATGCATTAACTCAGCCATAGGCATTTATAACTATTGCATCTATTGGCCCCATGTTGTCAGCAATTACAAAGAGAAGTTGCATCAAATTGATACATAATTGAATGGAATTGGAAAAATCTTTGACATATCTCAGGATTTGGATGGCATCATCGAGAAAAGAATCTGGAAGCTATAGTCAAAACACACAAAAATCCAACTCTCCAGGAATGTTCTTGTGGATAATTTTTGGAATGTAAAAGATCTAATTGAATGCAGGTTGGAGTGGATGGTGGAAACATTGAAGAATGGTGAGAAACTGGAAGAAGCAATTACAATACTTGAATCTCTCATTGATATTATTAATAAGACTTCCAAGAGCAATAGTTTGATGATTATTATTGGAATTACAATAGATGGTTGGATTAAGTTCCTTCTGTAAGTGAAGAAAAACCATAAGATAATCTTCTAAAGATAGTAGTCAATGGTTTTCAAGTTTTTACAATATTGATCAAAGGAGAACTGTAAGCACATATATGTTAAATTTTTGAAGCCTTGAGGATTTTGAACACATGTTTTGTCTCTATCATGTCAATATCTTTTTTTTTGTCTTTTTGGCATATGGAATTTATGATTTTCCATTGATGTCAAAAAGGGAGAGAATGCAGTGAAAAATATCACATAAAGGGAGAAAAGAAAGCAGTACAGGAGGAGAGAATGCCTTAAAAATCTCAGGGGGAGAAAGTGTAGTAAAAAGTTTGGCAATGTACCTATAATGGTTTTGACACTTATTAATTGTTCACTAAGTGTTGTCATCAATGCCAAAGTGGGAGATTGTTGGAATGTGGCTTACAAGTGTTGTCATTGATGGAAACCCAAGTATTGCATTCAAATGTGCACTATAATTTTGGTTCCTATCGGCAAAACAGAATAAAGAACAAGGCATCCAATTAAAGGTATAAACGTTGATCTAAACACCCTACTGAATAGATATTTTGGGTTGTGGACCTTTAAGGAAGGTTTTCTTAGTCTTTCAGTATCTTGGTTTTGATGCGCACTTAGTGGTACGTGATCTAGAAGATCCGGTGCACTAATCTATTGATTATCTATGCAGTAAGGTCAACCCAAAAAGGATAGTAATTGTGGATGTATAAAATATAATTAATTATAAGTCTTCATGCTTGATTAAGTGTTATTTGGGTTCTCTCTTTTTGTTAACCAACTTTGGAGGATGGGCATAAAGATTTAGTGGTGGATCTAGCTGACAAGATAAAAGTAACTTAATATTTTATAAAGCCAACTGATGGATGGTTAAATCCTTGATCATGGATATATATAAGAGATTGGTTCTATCATTTTAGAATGAAAATAAGTGTGTTTGCATGTGTAGAAGTGTGAATTGTGAGATTCAACAGTGCAATAGTGTGAATTTGATTATAAGTGATGTGAAGAGTAGAAAAGAGCATAACAAAGTAGAGAGAAGTGTAGAGTCAAAAAGAAGATCTAGAATCGGATCTATGAGCTTCACCAGAACTGTCACCTAGCATAGGAAAATGTTACTATCTCAGTTCACCCTTCAGATGGTTTTAATCTAAATTTTGTAAGGTAGTGAGCCTTTCTCTTTGAGAAGTGAGCACTAGGCAGTGTGTCTTAATGCAAGTGCATTCCTTTTGTAAACAATTATTTCAGTACTCAAATTGTGGAATAATATCCACCGTGGTTTTTCCCCTAAAAGGGTTTCCATGCAAAAATTTGTGTGTTGTGGTGTTATGAATGTTTACTATGAATGCACACATCTTTTCTTTAATTTAATGATGAAATGGTTTCAGGTTTTAGATTGATGGATTTTAAATATTGTTGAACACAGATTCAGCCCCCCTCTCAGTGTTCCCTTGAGTCCAACACTAAGATCTGTTCAAAACTTCTACTCCATGATAGGGAACTCATCATGCTATCGACTAACATTCTTACTCTGAATCTTATGGTTGTGCCATTGCATCTGACACATCTACAGTTTGGCTAATAAATAGATTGATTGCAAAGAGGTGATGGATGTACTCTTGTTCAACATAGGTTTCCATGTTAGAGATCGCCTATTTCATATCATATAGACATTTTTTTTTGAGTTTCTTATGAGTGTTTTGTAAAACCATATCCTCATCATTTATGTCTTGCAACACAATAGTTAGAAGCCCTACAAGCTCCTCCTTCCAATCATTATATTCTCATAGATTTCCAATGCCATTATAAAGTGTTGAGATTGAACTAAAGTAGTCAAAATCCTCCCTAAGCTTGCTATGATATTCATTATGTGATTCTACTATCTTGTTATATGTCAGCAATATTTGTCCTTTCATGATATTCTTATCTACGAGATCCTTTTTTATCTCCATCATTCTAGGTTACAATGATTCATTCTCAACCAATGCAATGTGTGTCTATTTTAATAGTTTCCAATATTCATCAATACACTTCATCATTTGGTTGAATCTTTCTTTTATCATTTCAGATACAATGTTATATTTGATGGTGTTCACTTTTTTCTCCAATTCTTTACATTTCCCTTGGGATTTCAGATGGAAATTCTTCCAATAGCTGCATCAAGCATCCCCTTATCATTTTCAAGCCATGGGGAGTACAACTCTAGTGTGGGAGAGGAAAATGTTCTTTCTCTCTTATTTGATAGCTCCTTCTTTAGTTTGTCATTTTCCTTAATTAGTTTTTTGAACTGTGCTTTGGTAAATTTTGCTACATTTATGTTCAATTTTGTTTTCTCCATAGGGTTGGTATCCCCTACTCATTGAACCAAGATATTTCCAAACACTTGGTTTGGATTACTAATTATAGCAGGTCTTTTATCATGGGGATATAGTTACCAAATAAGCAAGGTGACTTCATCCAGGTTGTACCCAAATCCTGAATACATTTTATCACTTTCTTCTTTTGTTAAGTTCACTATCTTATCCCCTCTTTTTCTAAAGCTATCAAATACAATTGAAGGGATAATATCCCACCCTAGTAGGAGAAACACTCTAGCTTCTTGAAGTAATTCCCTTCCTCTTTTAGGATTGATGGACTTCATTTCCTTATCTACCTCCCTTTTCAACTCCTCTAGAGAGGTTGCCTCCTGTTCAAGAGTGATATCCTGTATCTTTTGTCTCATTCATAAAAAAATGATTTAAATTCAGAAGATTTAACAAAATCATAATAAAAAATAAACTATTGTCCAACCTTGACCCTCACATCATTAGATAGTTCATTTGATGCTTCAAATATTACAATATTCTACTCTTGAGGGGGATCGCACTTTGCAATCATAGGAGCACTTATTTGTTTGACTTGCTCACCTTTCTCTTCTTCACTTATATCAGTATCTACAGAAAAAAAATACCTCAAGAGTAGCATATGAAGGTATGTATTCCAAGGGCTCTATTTCTTCAATGTTTACTCTTGAATAGGTTTCATGAGGTGCATCAAAAAAACCCGGCGAAACATCCTTTACCAGTTCATTGACATGAGCGATGAGTTGATCAATTCTTGTTAAAGGATCTTGTATCTCACCAAATCCCTTTGAATAAGATGGGACATTTTTTCTCTTCCATTCCTCTACAAGCATAATATTGTTATAGGGGCCATTATTTCCTTGGTGGAAGCCTCATCATAGTTTCTTATCACATCTTCGATTGAGAACAAATGTTCATACCCTGATAGCCCCTACAGTAATCTCGCCTTGTGAATAAACCCTTCTGCATAAAAATGTTTCCTTACATCACCTAGAGGTAAGTTCTATTTTGCATAAAAAAATTTCCTTACATCAATCTCCCCATATCCTTCATTGGAAACCACTTTAAAGTGTCCAAAACATAAGGTGTTGGGAATAATTGACTTTTTTCTATATCCTTTGAGGTGTTTGGCATCAGATTTTGCCAATTACCTCACAATTTCTAAATAAGCAATTCAGTCAAGAACTACTTGTGGCATCAAGTGTGGAGCCCCTTCGAACACATAAACCCTTATCACTATATAATCAGGGAAAGCATACCAGTCTCCCTAGTTATGATTCACTTTATTTCTCCAATCATTTTACTTTGGTCTTAGAAATCTTTGAACTTCTAGGGATAGGTTATAATTGCACGGATATCCCAACAACTTCATCAATGGGTTTACAAAAAATTCTTCAAAATAAAGGTAATGAGACCTACCAAATCGGTTGTCCAAACAATGAAGTCCACATTTGTACAGGTTTGAAATCTCCATTTTCATATCTATCTTTTATCCTTAATTCTTCACTCCAGACCCCTATGACTTGTCCCTCATACAAAAGAAAATGCATAAGCAAAGAATAGTGTTCAAAATTAATATTATCACTATTATTTTTAATCTTTTCAAGCCCTCGATGTAGGGAGTTGGCCAAGTAGCTAGCATAATCAAATGGTCTAGCATCCTTTCTCTGTATGTCTGCAGCTAACACCATTGGGGCAATCGACATGAGAGGCAAAACCTCTACTCCCAAAACCTGACCAGCTGAATAATAGGTGTATCTAAAATAAGTTCTCCGAACAAATCTTCATGAAAAGGAGGGTTTTCACTACTAGAGAACCTCCTGAGTTGGTCTTCTTCATCCTTGGGCCTATGCAAAGGTAATTTCCATCTCTTATAGCTGGTATCCATGTGGCGATACTCTATCAAGAGATCTTTGACCATGAATGATAAATTTAGTGAACACTCTAATTGAAATACATTAGAAATGAAATCCCTAGAAATAACAAGCATGTCACCCTTGCCATGTGACTAAATAGTTCTTTTCTTTGGGTCATATCTGATAGCAAGAGTTTTAATTAGCTCTACATTCACAAACAGATTAGGCACCACAAGTCTTCCCAGGTTCAACCTCCACAGATTGTAGACTGGTTGAAACCTAAATTGTTTTCTATAATGGTACATGAAGAGGTCGTACCCTCATTGCAGTGTCCAAATATCCCCTAAGCCCTTATGTTTGTCCCATAGTCGATCCATGGAAGGATTAATTTGAGAACTCCTCTTGGGTCTCAACCCTGACCTAGGGAATTGATCTATCAAGTCTTCCTTTAGGAGTATCTTAAGGGTTTTAATGTCCAGTTTATCCAAAGTCTTAGTCTTTTCGATTTTCTAATTTTTAGCTTTGGGTATGTTTGTACTCTCTTCCATTATTTAAATCTTAAGCTTTTCATGAAAATAGTTTCTCAGCTGGGTCTAAAGTACTTACGTGAGTCTCACCAAGTCGCCTCCACACTCCACTAGTCTTTTTTTTGTTAGAACTCCAAGTTTTTCCCTTTCTTCTTCTGCCCTAAGCAAAATCTTCCAAGATTTTGTAACAATTATGCGATCAACTTGTGATATAATTCACTTCAATTCATGTTCATAAATGCACCATTTGTGGACCATCTTTCAGTCTTGTCATTGTAGAAGAACATTTATTTCAAATATCTCAAATTTGATGATGCCCTAGGATGTCACATTAGTCTTTCACTAATAGCCATGGTCTCCACCGATGGACACCTTTCCTTTGTTCTATCAGTGGATGCCAGATAATGTTTCCCTGATGCACCCTAGTTCCCCCAATATACTTTATGCATTCAATAATTCATTCCCATGGTTATAATTCATGGTTACTTTTTTTGACAACTTGATTGTATCAGTATATCGGGGAGAGCACCTTAGGAGTCAGCCTGATAGAGTATTGTTACACTGATACTAGGTTGTGAGCTATTTTCATCAGGCCATCAGCGGGGCTATGATGGGGGTTCTGCCGATGAAGAATTGTTAGGTTGATGGTATTGAATTTTGTTAGGAATGGGGGAAGGACTACATCACTATGGAATTTCAAATTTGTTTATGGATGCAATGTAGGCTATAATATGGATCTTGTGACACAAATTTCTACAATTTTCATTGTTCATAAAATCAAAGTGTGGTATATTTTTGTGATTTTTGATATGTGGAAGATAAGTGGGGTGGACTCAATGGAGGTTAGTTTCTTTGTAAAGAAAAACTAAATTTCCTTTTAAGAGATCAAATTTAAATTTCAATATCACAATTTCATGGATGATGAAATACAACACCCTAATTCCCCTGATATACTTTATGCATTCAATAATTCATGATTACTTTTGTTGACAACTTGACTCTATCAATATAGGGGACAACACCTTTGGAGTCAACTTGGTAGAGTATTGTTACACCGATACTGGGTTGTGAGCTATTTTCATCGGGCCATCGGTGGGGTTGTGATGGGGGTTTCACCGATGAAGCATTATTAGGACAATTGTATTGAATTTTTTTAGGAATGGGGGAAGGACTACACCACTATGGAATTTCAATTTTTTTATGGATGTAATGTAGGCTATAATATGGATCTTGTCACACAAATTTCTACAATTTGTATTGTTCATTATAAAATCAAAGTGTGGTATATTTTTGTTATTATTGATATGTGGAAGATAAGTGGGGTGGACTTGGTGGAGGCTAGTTTCTTTGTAAAGAAAAAATAAATTTCCTTTTAAGAGATCAAATTTGAATTTTAATATCACAATTTCATGGATGATGGAATACAATATAAAATATCATCAACTACAATTTGGCATATGATTCATGAAGTGCAATATAAAATAAAATATCATGAAATGCAATGATTCACAATTTATTTGAATACAATAAAAAATATCATCAACTATAGTTTGGAATATGATTCATGCAGTGCAATATAAAATAAGATATCATGAAGTGCAATGATTCACAATTTCAATGTTCATTGAATACGATATAAAATATCATCAACTACAGTTTGGACTTTGGAACAATAGAAACTGATTCATGAAGTGTAGTAAAAATACCTAAAACCTGCTAATTCTCTTCCATTTCCCAAATGGAGTTAGGGTCCTCAAACTGATGCTCATCTTGAGATAAAGTAAAAGAGTTGTCTTGATTCTGAGTCTTCTCTTCAACTTCTTCACCCTATGTCTCAAATTCAACATTCATTGTGTGATTTGCATCATTTTCAATAACATTGTCATTTTCCCTAGTCCCACTGCTAGTGCCAATGCCACTAGTATCAACGCTTGGAATTGGAGTGCCTATGTTGCACAACCCGGTCCCTCTTCTTTCACATGTGAACCTCCATATTGCGAGTGCCCTTTGAAAAGGAGTTTTTTTGACATTAGACGCAATTCCTTTCATCCTCAAGAAATTTTCCAAATTATTGTCTAGTTTGTTTCTTAACTTTGATTTCAAAAATCCCAATGTACTGAAAACTCTCTCATCCTCCATTGACCCCAATATCATTGTTTGACATAAATCAACAAGTTTGGAATATTCTGATATCAAACCACACAATATTTCACTCTGACCTAAGCTTGTCCAAACCTTTTTTATTGATCCTATTTCAAAGGCCTTCTCCTTGTCCATGGATTTATACTGGTCCCTCATAGTTGTTGCCAAAATCCTAGATTGTTGTCTAAGCTTATTTTCATTTTAAATTCCTTCTATTGTCTGCTCATTATATGCTACCTTTTTCGAAAACTGTATGATCAAGATTTTTACTTGATCATGAAAATATTTTGGGTTATCTCGATTTACCCAAAATTGAGGATACACAATACCCATGGCTTCAAGTTTTTCATGTTGAGGGAATCTTTCACGAATCTCTGAGGAAAGAGATTTCAAAATTTCCTTCAAATTATCACTAACAAATTTAACAATTTTGTTAAAATCTTCCTCGTTAACAGCTACTTCTCTAATAGAGTGCCTAGTTGTCTTACAATGGTACATTGGTATCTCATATCAACATATAGAGATACATAAGTGCCCGCTTGCATTAAGCTATAAATAATTATTAGGATTATTCAAATCAGTAAATTTCCGCCACATCAAATAATTTGCGCCTTCTTGTGTTAGATCTAGATATAGATGATTGAGGGCGAAGCATGTAAGTTTACATAGATTGGCATATTCATAAACATACATAGTTTTATCTTGGGATTTCTTCACAAGATTGTTCATCTCATCCAACATTGGGAGAAGACTAGCTAAATTCAAGAGTGTCTCTATATCACTTAACCTATGTAAGAGGTTAGGAGCTTTGTCTACTATGTTGTGATGCTCGTACATCACTCCAATCAAGGATTGATATTCTGAAAGAACTCATTGTGTTGGTTCATGTAGGGAGATCCATCTGGTATCAACATTCTTAAGAAGCTTGTTTCTAGATATTATTCCCTCAAAAAAAAATTGAAATTCAAGGAAATTTTTGGGCCTTCGGTAGAAGTATGTGTGGATCTCACGAACTAGATTTTCAAATTTTGATACTATAGAAAACTTGCTTAAAATTTTGAATGCTAAATTCATTTTGTGGTCCATGCAGTGAATGCCAAGCATGTATGGTGCACAAGTAGTTTGTAACTTTGTGCAAACACCACTCCTTTGAACTTGCATCACTACAACTCCATCAACTCCTACACACACCAACTTTTGGGCAATTGTCAACTCATCCATACCTGCAATTTCATTCAAAGATTTCTTGACTAGTTCAAATAGATTTTGTGATGTTGAAATGTCCTTCATTTTATGAACACAAAGAAGATGAGCTTGGGGAACATGTTGTTCTATAGTATGCAAATGCACACAAACCTAAGAAGTATTGTCTACCATAGTAACTTCATCTAAAGATAATGCAATGAAATTTAACTCTTTTACTTTCTCCCTTAAATCTTCTTTTTCTACTGTAAGAAGACAACTCGCTCATTCTTATCTGTGTTTATTGACCAATGTAAGAAGGGAAAGTGGGGAACACTCAAATAAGATAATAAATCAAAATATTCTAGGTAGTCTGTCATAGGATTCCCCCTAGACAAAATATTAAAAACAACACTCATCTAAACAATGTTTGATAGATTTGTTGCTTCCATGGCTTTTCCAAAATGAGCCTCAAGTGCACCTTGACATTTTTCAAGCTTTGATATTCTATGGTTATGCTCTTCATAATCCATGGCATACTTAACATGAACACATTCTTCCTTTTATTTCCATCGTACGACTAATTGTTTCGTTTTGTTTATGATTTGATTTTCGTAAACTTTACCAATATGCTTTTCTATAGTGTCAAGCTTTAGTTGCAACATCTTGTCTCTTCCACATTTCAAACTATAAATCCTACATTTGACCTTTTTTTCCCTTTCAATATCATTTTCATTTGTTAACCCCATTGGTACAATGAATGGGTACTTTGACAACCAACCAAGTTGAAAATTCCTTATCATTTCCCACTCATGCCCCAATTTTGATTTTCCTATTCTTTTCTTGCTACCAACATCATCCTCATCCAAGTCAATTATCTCATTCTAGCTAACTAGGGTATCCCTCAAAAAATCTTCTATGGTATTTCCATCCTCATTTGATACATTTTGATTTAACTCAATGACAATCTCACCTAGACCTTCCTATGGTAGTGAGGTATTGTGAATGCCTTCTTCAATAATATTTGGTGGAAGAGTTGATGATGTAGCTCCACCTTGATCTGATGGATCAGAAGCTTTGCCAATTCCAAAGGAAGATTGTATGGTACCTCCACATTTTGTGCATTTTGATGGCCTCCCAGTCTCTTCATTACCCTAAGGAGTCTTACCCTTGTTGCTTGACATATTGGTCTCTCACTTTGAATAAAAGATGGAAAACAATGTATTCTTATTTAAGAAGGACAGATCGAGATCGAATATAGATCGCATTCCCTACTCAAAATCATGTTTAAAGACTGAATCAAGAATGAAAACTAGATAAAGAAATCTTATTATTATAACTAATAACTAATAACTAATAACAGTATGAAGAAATGATCACTCACCTTTAAGTTTACGTTTTCAGCTTTCGTTGACTTCTGAATCGAGAAGTAGAACCACAAAACCAAACAAAATGTGTAAGAATAAATAACAGTTTCAATTCTATTTATACCAATCCATATTTGGTGAATTCCATAGGATTTTTAAATGGTATGTTAATTTTGGTGAATCATGCATGCTTATACAACGATACTTTGTAATTTTCAAGGTGAAATGTGTCCTCAAATGTAATTATTTTTAAATATTATTGGCGAAATAGGTCCTCATAAGAAACTATTTATAAATTTTAATAGGCGAAATGGGTCTTCACAAGTAACTATTTATCAATTTTAATTGGCGAAATGGGTCCTCATATAATGTTGTTTTAATAGTATTAGTGAATATGTTGGTGTTTTATGACATGCTCCTAGGATTCTAGTTGAAAATATTAATCCGTCCATTCGAAATGTGTAGTCTATTATGGCGAATTTATTTCCTAAACATGCCTCGTAAAAAAAAACCGTTGGCGAATGGACATGCATTGGACCGATAATTCGTAAAATTTAGGCGATTTGGACACCCTGTTGGGTACGATAAATTTTCCAATTTCGACTTGCCTGATTCCTAGAATTTTCCAATTGGCGAAGACTCACCACTAAATTTTTCCCTGAATCATAGTGAGAGTTAACTCACAATTTATAAATATCACTTACAAAAATTACAATTTTTTTTAAGGCTCGCCGCTTATGGACTTGTAGACTAAGGTGCATAACTTGAGGGTAAGATACAATGACCTAATAATGAGGCTCACTGCTTGATAGCAAGATACATGAAAATTATAATGAAAACATGAATATGAATTATTATAGAAGCATCTAACATATACTAATGTTGCAATTAGTTTTTGCACAATTACTCCATCATACTAACTTCACACGCTTCATATTCAACACTCTACATAATCTTCCCTTCAAACACTTCAATTTTTTTTTTCTCTTCTATAAATATCCTTTGCAATAACTCAAAATCCCAAATAGGTTGGCTCCAAGATGACCTTTAGATGAAAAATATGATGCTACATAGGTCAGCTCCAAACATATACATTATAAAGAGAAAAAGAGTTATAGATCAAAATATGGCATAATTAGGCCTAAATACATTACAACACATCCTCCAAAGAAAAATTAATTAATTAGAATCAACCACTGTTGAAGGAAACAATACTGTTGACCCAATCAACATCAACACTATTAAAATTACTGATTGTTCATCTTTACACCATTGGGGAGAAACCAAAAACATCATGCAGACCAAGATTTGAACAATGTAGTCTATACACAATACCTCTTCAACCTTTGTTTGAAGTATATGATAGTTATGTGTTGGTGTAAGAACATAAACACATTGAACTAATGAAAATAGAACTTCTCAAAACTAGCTATACTACTCTATCATTTGAAAAATGAACTTGTAGACCACCAAATCATTTGATACATCAATATAGTATGATTTTAGCATCACTAAACATGTCCACAAAACTACAAGGCCAATAATTCACTTCTAAAGGAATGTGAATAATTCTAACAAGTCTTCATCAACACTTTACTCTACCAGAGCACAAATTGAAACTCTATATTTATAACTTCCATTGCGCAAGTTGTAATGTTTTGAATTCTTGGATTTAACCCCTTCACATCTTGACCAACTTATCTTCTAAACCACAAGACTAAATGTTTCTCTACAGAAGGATGTGAACTAGAACACCATGACATTGTCTTAGAGTATACTCTATGATTGCCTTATAAATTATTTTACAACTTATCTCTAAGTGTGGTACACCAAGCTAGTAATATATCAATGTAAGAATACTAGAAATATATTAGAGAAAGTGTACCCACCTCTAAATCACACTTAAACATCAAACCAATCACCATTGTTTTTCATACTGCAATACTACCTTACATTGGTTGATATCACAACATATCAACTATCTCTAGAGCATATATAACCTTCAACACATACAATTGAAATCAATGACAACACATATTGAGTTGACATCAGTGAAAATATATATTACCAATAATATCCCCCTTTTTCATTAATGGAAACACACATATATCTACAAGACTTCTCTCCCCCTTTGACATCAAGGGTAATGGGCATGATGTATTTTACTTATAACATCCCAAAAAATTATATGAACTCCCCCTTATTATATTATCTCTACAAGAAATGCTCCCCTATGATGGAAATGTCCCAAAAATGATGCTATGTACATAGAATTTTAACCAAAAATGATACTACAAGCCTCCACAAGTCTATACAAAACCAAAATTATCTTATCTACAATACTCTTGTAACTCACTTAGAAGGTAGAATGATTTTGTGGATTACCTTAAGTTGGGAAAGAGTAGATACCCTATTTTCCTTTCATGAGGAAATAATATGATTGACATTCAAGTTGCATGCACAAATCCTCAACCTCATCCACACTACTTAGAGCCTTCATTTTTTATCAATATTTTCTACTTCAGCAAGCAAACCAAATAATGATGCAAGCCACACATTAAGTGATTATCTTAACAAGCTGAATTGGTTCTTTAGCAGTTCTCTTTGGTCCAAAAGAAATGACAACTATACATGAAAATTCTCTAATTGATCTCTAGTTGGTCCATCCTTATCCTTTGATAGATCATATATCCTGGCCATTTGTGTGATCTTTGATGTTATTAGTATAATTTAGTCATTTCAAACAGAACTGATAAACTGCATTAACTTCATCAACACAATCCTTAAACATCTATAAGTTTTCTTGGAATTTATTATGTGTAATATAAAACAAGTTAGATGCTTTAGCCATTTTATTATTAGTTATCTTCCTCAAGGCATATTTCTCTACTTTCTACTCAATGTGTGAAGAATGAGCCTTAAAATAATCCATTAAAAGTTTCAATTTATATTTCAAAAGTAAGGAAAAATCTATATTTTCCTCTGGTAAACCTTCTTGAATTACCTTAAAGAAATTATCTAATATATAAAAGTTCTTAAAATATTTTTGCAAAATCTCTTCCCTTGTTGAAGCATGAAAGATATCATTGAGTTGTAACTTATAAAGGGGAGAAATATTCGGCAAGTCAACTTATCCTCCATGAGAAGGAATATGCAATAGCTAGGGTGTCACCATAGGTTGAAACTACATCTACAGCCCTAGTAGGTCCTTGAAATAGTTTAAAGATGAAGAGTCCTAGCCTATATCCTTAGAAGCATATCGCTTCTCAACTGTCTTCTCCTTTGCATCTTGAAATTTCTCAATATTATCCTCTTCCTTTCTCTCATCATTTCTATAATTCTTTAGATGAGGAATGTTATGTTCTTTACTAGAATTAGTGTTCCCTAGAGGAGGGACACCCACTTCACCTTGATCTACCGCACTTTGTGCACCTATATTCTCCAGAGGAGCAATCTTCTTATTATTTTTATCATAATTTTTTTTTTCCTTGTCTATCTCCATAGGTTAGAGACTTCATGTTTATCATGTATACTAGAGACATATTCTCCTTCTTATTATTTGAAGGGTCAGGTTTTACTTCTTGTTGACCAAATATATCTTGCATATTTTTATTGTTCGAGGGAGCTGTATTTTCAGTTTCTTATTCATCTAGAGGCACCTACAAATATATTATTAGAGGCTCCTGTGAACATACATCAAATTCACTTTTCAATTCATTAATGATTTTATTTATGGCATCTTCAGTTTCATTTTAAATCTTTCTTTTGTTATTCTCATCCAAGCTCATTTATAGATCTATTCTTCTCTTAGTCTAGAGCTCTTTTACTTGTCTTCAAAATATATTTTTCTTTCTTCGTGAGAGACAAAGATCCTCATCTTGCCAATTTCTTTTTTTTTTAGTTCTTCATCATTCTTGATTGCTTCTTCTCTTCTATGCCTCAAAGACTCTGCTACGCTATCTCGAGCATTATCAACAATGTCACTAAAGAGAATGTTCTACTTCAAAATATATTCAATGATAGTGTTATCTTTAGATTTTATCTTTTGCAAGAACATCTAGATGCAACTCCATTGTGTCATTCAACAACCTATATTTAACAATTCCATTAAATGTTAAAACCAAATCCACAGGTTCATGTTTGACTAGAGGAGTATCCTTAGCAATCTCCTTTCCTTTATTTTTCTACAAGGAGATTTCTTCTTCTTCTCTTTTTCTTGTTCTTTTCTCTCTTCTTCTTAAGACAAAGTATTGCACTTCTTCTTATCCATATTCTTCATCATCATCCACATTTATCTTGCAAGTATGTGCAGTTGGTGCTGTCATTGATTTAAATAGGCTTATGCTTGTGTTGTCATTAATGTCAAATGGTGATGGTTGAGAAGTTGTGATGATGCTTTGATTAGTTTAATTATGTTGTCATTAGTAAATGTTACTAGTGTCAACCTCTAGTGTTTCTCTTATAAGCTTCTATCTATGGATATTTTTAGGCTTTAAAGTTGTATTTTAATTGATTTAGTGATGATGAGGAAGTATTGAAGATGATGAGAATGTATTTTTGGTGCTTGGTTTCCAACAAATTTTGAGAAAATTTGAATAAAATAGGAAATAGTATGTTGTAGAGGTGTTTTGGAATACAAAGTGTTGTTTCGGTTTTTCTTTTCATTTCTTCTATATTGAAGATTTTCTTGTGCAGTTTAGCTATGTTGATCAAAGGTGTTCATAGATGTTATATCCACAATTTTTTGGTCTAGATCATTGTGTAGAAGAAGTTGTGTTCACCTGTGTGTGAGTTATGTTGCAGTGGTGTTTGAGAGAAATGGTTTTGCTCTGCATTTCTCCATAGTTTGGTTTTTGGTCTTATGGTTCTAGAAGTGTGTTGATGAGGTTCATATCTACCTTCAGTTGAAGTTTCTCGTGGTTTTGTGCTTTGCAAGATGATTTCTTGAGTTACAGTGTGGAATTTTATCTGGGTGAACAAGATAAGTTTGGGGTAAATACAAGAAGATGAGCCCATGAAACATGGAATTTTTTGCCTTAGCAAAAACCCCGAAATAGACTTCAACAAAATGGGATCCCATTTAGGTTTGGAGCCTTGAGCCATAAATGGGATCCCATTTTTTTTAAAATAGGATCTCGTTCTAAAATGGGATCCCATTTTTTTTAAAAATAGCATCCCGTTCTAAAATGGGATCCTATTTAATAAAAAAAATATATTTTTTTGAAATGGGATCTCATTTTGAAAATAGGGTCGCGTTTCAAAGAAACATAAAAAAATATTTTTTTATGCTTTTAAGAAATGGGATCCTATTTCAAAATGAGATTTCATTTTTTTAAAAACGGGGTCCCATTTCTTAAAAGCATTAAAAAAAAAAATTATGAAATTGGATCCCATTTTTTAAAATTTGAATTTTTGGTCGAGTTTTTGTTTTTTTTTTCAGTTCGAGAAAAGGCTTGGGGACCTGAACCTGAGCTTTAGACCTAGTTTGACCTACAACTTGAAGGTCATGTCAATGTCACAAGAAAATAGTGACTTTAGACATGTCTATAGACATTTTTTGCATAATTAAATTTGACAAAATTAAAACCCGTTAAAGATGAGATAGTGTAGATTCCAAATATGTAATTTTTTTATATATGGATTATTTTTTCTATTTTTCTATTAATTTCTAATAAAACTGGTCCATAAACTTGAAATATCAGGGTTTTTTTAATATTTTAATATAAAATTAAAATATATATTTTTAAATGAATTGTATGAAAATGTACTTCAGACAATTCTTTTCAATTTGAAAAAAAATAAAAAATGATAATTTTAGGTCATCTTATGCATGACGCACACAATTTTTTAAAACAACAAATATGACCAATAAAAAATAACCAAAAATATATATTAAATAAAAAATTACAAAAAAATATCAAAATGTGCTTCAGTGAGTTACAAATATTTTCCTAAAAGGATTTAGAAAAATACAATTATTTAGGTCAAAATATGGATGACATACACGTGCATGGTATGGTAAAAAATAAAGTGACTTTTAAACAGTGGATTTTAGAAACAACTATTGAAAATCAATTTGTATTGTTTGTGTATTAAGATAAATTACATATTTGGAAATTAGACTCTGAGTACTACATTTTATGATTAGTAATTTTTTTTAAGATTTCATCTCTAAGTGCTTCAAAATTTAAGGTCAAATGCAGCAAGTTCTCAAAATCGGGGAAAAAAACTCCACTTTTTGGATAAAAGGTGGACTCAACTTCTTGCACACACACTTTGTTCTTCAGGTGAAAGTTATAACGAAGGAATTTTTTGGATTTAGGGTGTTTGTAGAATATTCCAAATTGTTTTTAAGTGTTGTGTGTGGTCACCAAGCCATCTTTGGATCAAAGGAAGTGTGTAAAATATTTGATGGCATTTACATAGGTTCAGTTGACCTTGGGTGTTTACACTATTTGTAAATTCGCTTTGGTGATTATGGAAGCATGGCATGGCATGTATGAGTGGATTTAGGTCTAATTTAAAGTGTGATATGGTTTTTCTTCATTCATTTCCACCACGAGAATGATTTGGTGCCGACCTAATTTGAATTTACACATTTGAGGTGCATAATGTTTTCAAGGTTGAAGAAGATATATATAAGTGTTTTGTTGATGGACAATGTGTGTGTAGAGTGTGTGATGTGAATTATAGAGGTGTAAAGTGTGAATTTATGAATTGTTGTGTGAGCTTTAATGATTTATACTACTAAAAGAAGTGAGAAAAAGGTGTCTAAAATCTTCAAAAAGGCTATGAATGTGTTAGTGATGTTGTGGTGGATTTTTCTGTTGCATTGAGATGGATTTCTCAATATATAACTTTCTTCTTTTCTTCTTTCTATAATTTGGTAGTGAGTCATTGTTAGTGAGCCCTTCTTTCTTTTGAGAAGTGTGCCTATTATATTCAGTGTTGCAATTACTTTCTATTGTTAGAAAATCCTCACCATGATTTTTCCCTTCTTGGGTTTTCAACATAAATCTAGTGTTCTATTGTGCATGGTGTTGATGTGTTTCGATTTTTGTTCTTTTATTTCATGATAAATAATTCTAATAGATTAAAGGTTATTAAATTGATGCAGATCTAAATGTTAATGAGGGTTTTTATTTTTTAATGAAAAATTGATTCACTCCCCTCTGAATTGTCTTATGCATTCAAAAATTGGTATTAGAGAAAATTTCCTTGGAAGAAAGCTTAACCACTTGAGGTAGATCTGGGATGGCACATAATAGATATGCTCATTTATTTGATGGATGAGATTATACATTCTAGAAGACAAGGATGGAAGGTTTTATAGTATCCCTTGGATATGGATTTTGGAAGTTTGTTGTGACTGGTTACACTATGCTTAAAAATGGTCTAAGTATTGATGATGAGATCAAGGCCTATGAAAATAATAGTAAAGCAAGGTATGCTATTTCAAGTGGTCTATCTAATATTGAAATTGTGAAAGTTATGAATCTGAAAATTGGTAAAGAAATTTTGACAAAGTTGGAAAGCATTTATGAAGGAGATTATAAGGTCAGGAAAGCTACTTATATGCAAAATCTAAAGATCATGTTTAATAATATGTGGATGTTAGTAGATGAAAACATTAAAATCTACATGTAGAAAGTGGATGAAGTTGTCAATCCCATCAAAGGGCTTGGTGTAAATCTTGAAGATGATGAGGTGGTAAAAAGGGGTATTAGAAAGTACAAAGGTAAGCTACCTTTCAAATGTTTTAGCTAAGGAAAGATGGGTCATTATGCTTCAAGATGTCCAAACAAAGCTTTAAATGACAAGAATAAGGATAAAAAAGGTTAAAAAATTAAGAAATGTTACTATGTTAGAGAAGGTGCCAGTATGCCTGATGATGAATCTAACTATGCAGATAACGAGGATAGTGTATTATTGTTTATGGCTATAAAAATTTAATATAATTATACTAACCGTGAGTGATGTGTGAAGGAAAGTGCTTTAGAAGTAGGTCAGAATTCTATGGTAACTTCTTTTCATGCTAGAGAGAAGAAGACTACTGGATCATTGATAGTGGATGCTCAAATCATATGACCGATGAAAAAAGTAAGTTTGTTAGAATTGAGAAATATGAAGGAGGTCAAGTTAATTTTGGTGATAATACATTTGCTAAGATATGTGGAAAAAATTCAATCAGTTTTGATGGTAAGCATAATAAAAATAATGTTCTTTATGTTAAGGGTTTAAGGCATAACCTCTTGAGTGTTGGAAAAATGTGTAGCAAAGGCTATAATCTTATGTTTCAGGATGATGGATGTGAGATTAGAAAGGGCTTCAAAACTTTGGTTTTTGTTGGAAGAAGGACAGATGGAAATGTTTATCATCCTAAAGGTGTTAATGGTCATTTCTTTATGACTCAGATTAATGAAAGTTGGTTATGGTGTAGAAGGATGTGTCACATCAATTTTGATAGCCTGGTGAGGATTAGTTCAGTTCAAGCTGTGAGAGATCAGCCAAAGATTACAAAGCATATTAATTTTTTTTTAAAAGAATGTTAGACTGGGAAGCAAGCAAGAAGAAATTTCAAATTCAAAGAACAATCTACTACCGGACTATTTGAGTTGTTACATACAGACCTTTATGGTCCTACTAGAATAAGAATTCTTCAAGGTGACATCTATTTCATGCTATTGATTGATGATTAATATTCTAGAATGACATGGATTACTTTTCCTAAAGAAAAAATAGAAGCTCTAAATAAGTTTAAAGCATTCAAATTTATGGTTGAGAATGAAATGGATATGAAAATAAAATGTTTGAGGTTAAATAGAGGCGGAGAGTTCACCTCCAATGAGTTTAATAGTTTTTGTTAGAATCATGGAATAAAAAGGCATTTATCTACCCCTAGGACTCCTCGATAGAATGGAGTGGTTGATAGAAATAATAGGATTATTTAGGAAGCTATAAGAACAATGATGAAAGAGGCAAACCTATTAGAAGTCTATTAGAGAGAAGCAATTCATATTGTTGTCTACATATTTAAGAAAGTGAAAGAAAGATAAAAGAGTGCAAAGAATCCCTATGAGTTGTGGTATGGAAGGATTCCTATTGTCAAATACTTCAGAGTGTTTGGAAATAAATGCTATATCAAAAGAGATGCAAAAAACTTAGAAAATTTTGATACAAGATCTAATGAAGGTATCTTTCTTGGATATTCTAAAAGAATAAATTTTTATTATTGCTACAACAAGAGACTAAAGAATATTGTTGAGAGCGCAAGTGTCAAATTGGATCAAGAATTACAAAAGAATTTAGTGTTGATAGATGGATATGAATCAAATGAGTCCTCTTCTAGAGAAAATGACAAATATGAAGGTAAGGAAAAAGAAGTTTAGATTGAAGAGGAAGAATCTATGGAAAGGATCCCTAAGACTCATAAGTATTGTTGAACACCCAAAATACTAAGAGGGGGGTGAATCAGTATTCCATAAAATCACAATAAAGTCCATCTTATCATTATCACAATTTTGACTAAATCGGCAAGAAGGAACATAAGAACAAATCAATGCAACCATACACATGAACACCAAGATTTTTACATGGAAAACCCAAAAAGGGAAAAACCACGGTAAGGTTTAGCTCACAATATATTATATCTGGCTACAAAATATTATAGGTGGGTGAAATCACAATATTGTGTGTCACATTTTGCCCAAAGGTAGACATTTACATCAATATTTTTAACTGAATCTTCATCTTTTGAGACCTATAGCAGCTAAACTATTAATAATTTGAAGATGATGTGAACTAGTGATTTATGGAAAAATTTTGTGTACATTCTATATATTTTTTTTTCAATTTTTTTGAAAATAAATAATGAATCTTTCGACATTTCCTTTAATAACTGGTTTTAAAGATAAAACATTTTCAGAAAGTAACATTTGTGTCATACAACATAACTTCTTTTCTATAAAGGATTAAAATCTAATTTTTAAAATATAGATTCTCAACATCAATATCTAGGGAAAGGATATTTTTTCATAATTTTTTATTGAATATTTTATTTTAAATTAATTTTTGAATTCACTATAACTATAATTTGGACATACATGTGTGTTGTACAACCTAACTTGTTGTGTATCTATCAAAATCAAAATTTTGTTTTTGGGGTGAAACAAGAAAATCAATACCTAGGGAATGAGTATTTTTTGAACTTTTTTTACAATGGCTTACTATTTTTCCACCTCTACACAACAAAGAGCTTGATGTTTAGAGAAAAACCTATGCTTAGGAAAAATTAAAAATTAAATACATGATAAGAGAAAAATATATCAGAAATATACTTGTTGGAAATCTCATTTCAAGGGCTACAATCTTGCAAAATATATTTTTTATATAATGTTATTTAATCCTTTGAAAGATTAAAAAAAAAGTGGTTTTTTGCTAACATTTTGATAGGTGTGAAGGAGACTCCATTGTGGGTATGAATTAATACTAGAGGGGTTCTATCCAAGGGGGTTTGATCTAAGGGGTTCTTATCTATCCCTCTTTAATTAAAACCCTTCAGATGGAGCCTTTCAAGACTTAAATCATTAGTTTCTTTCTAAAAATAGTGATTTCAGGAAAAATCGGCATGTCCCAAAAGTGAGACACACTATTGTGGCAGAACCTAGGCTCACTACTAGGACTCACTATCCTTATAAATCCTCACTATATTAGTAAAAAATATGGCTAACCACCAAGATACAAATACAATGGCTCACTACCAAAATATTGAACTAATAGGATACACCTTCAATGTGCAAGGTTCAGTTCCAATGAAGCTTAGAATATGAAGTATTGCCTCACACAATAGTCGCTCAACTAATATGCATTGATCCACTATAGACAAAGAATTTAGGCTCATATATTCACACACCCCTTAATAATTTTCACACCTCTTCTTCCACATACTCTCTCACTCATCATCCTCTCATTCTCTATATACCAGTATATCTTATTCATCAATAAGGTAAGCCTAATTAGATGAAAAAAAATAATCAAAACTTTCTTTTCTGGTATCATATATAATTTAAACATTTTATCCATGTAGTGCATTGTACCAAGTCAACTAACATCCATAAAACATAACTAGTCTCCATAATGCATTGCATACACTAACTCAGCCAAGACTAGAACACAATTTTCCAAATCAACAAACAAACCTCAAGGAAAACACCTTCTAGATTTGATAATACATTAATTTCCCATCATACTAACAACATAGAGATAACCAAAAAAACCGTAGCATAAGAATGTTCACCTTAATAAAATGTGGAGTCTCCCACACAGTATGCCAAGCAAGGAACAAAAGTAGAATATAGAGTTGAACTTGTCAAAGATAACTTTTTGCTCACAACCAAAAATGTCTCAAAATATAGGATACAACTATCTGAATGAGTCATGATAACATGGTTAAGATATTAGATTCATATCATATCTTGCAATGAATTCCAAACTCAAATACCAACATTTTGATCCATCACAAAAGAGTATTACTAGTAGAGAACAACTTTCGATAAACCAAGTAGACTACCCATATAGTTATCACCGTGTTGACATCAATGACAACATAGGGATAACCAACAAAAAACCATCCATAATTTATGCTCATGTTGCAACACTCCATAATCCCAAAAATCTCACCCTTGGCATTGATGGCAACATACATGACAAAAAAAAATTCCAATATACTACAACTAAATACTCTAAATATTCCCCCTATCAAAACTTTTTTTCACAATTTTTTTTTCTTTGTTAACCTTTATCTCTTCATTTCTCCATCTCTCCAATTCTCTATCTCTCCCCCTTGACATCAATGAAAAAGGATGGGGTTTGATATATATGTACAAAAATTTAATAAAACATATATGAGCAAAAAATTGAATTAACCTGAAGAAGAACCTATGAGACTCTATAGGATGACCTTCCATGATACTTTTCCTTCTTCCCATGAACCTTTTTCACTTATAAGAGCCTTGTGTAATAGCTCAAGCTTAGATAAGGACTCTGTACCATTTTATAAAGTATTGGGATTAAGATTAATCTTTGATAATTCACCAATATAGCCAAGAGCACTAGAAACAAAAGTGTTACTGAGTTTAATCATATCTCTAAGTGCCAAAAACATGCTGATATCTTCCATCCTTTGATCTTGTAGAGAAAATAATTTTTCTTGAAGTTGCATAATGTAGGATCACCTCTGATTATCTTTGTCTTCTACTAAATTGTATGCATTCTCTTGAGTGCTCATTTGGGATTCACTCATCCTTATCTCATTTCTTATGTTTAGTGAATTGCAAGACCAATCTAGGAAAAAGGAAAGCAATTCTTTGCCTCTTCTTCATTAAATTGTACACTCTCCAATTCCTTCATCACTCAATTGTGTGTATTTGCTCATTTTTCCTTGATACCTTCCAAATTTCCTTCATTAGACCTAATTCCAACATGCACTTCAAGTCTAGAGATGTAGAGCTTCAAAGAATTAATCATGCATCAAAGATTCTCCACAATAGAAATAGATGAATCAAAATTAGCACCAGGAATAACCTTTTGCAAATCTTCCAAAGCTCTTTGAATATTTATTCTTTCATGCTCATGTTGAGCTCTCTCAAAATCACTTCCTTCTATAACTTCTTGTTGAACAACAATCTTCCTTTTCTTCCATATTTTGATTACACTACCTAACGTACCTTCTACATTGAGATTCTTAAGGCTTTCCAAAATATTTTTTTCATAATTATCAACTTCAGCCTATGACGCTTCTTAATCTAACTCAGATATCCATACCAACCTTGATTCAACTACTTCCATGTGATAAAAAATTTTAGACACAAGAAAATTGATGCTTTTGGAGTACCTTTCAACAACACTTACTAGAATCCTAAACCTTCTACTCATCCTCATTTAATATGTTCCAAATAATGTAGTAAGGGAAGTTTCTTGTGCATTTTAACTACCAATATTTATCATGAAGTTCCTGATTTGATGGCCAATAGGCTCTATATTTGACCATTATATCCTTCATATTATTGGTAATTCTCTCAAAAAGTAAAGGAGTAAATAAACAACTAAATTGCCATATCATAATATATTCTTCTTACTCTTCTTGATTTCCTTTAAATTCTTCAAAAGATGTATATGAAGTAATTCACACAAGTCATAATCTATACCTCTTTTAACCATATCAATAGTAGTAGAAACTATAAGGTCATTGCTAGAGATACAAACTTTGTGATCGATGACCATAGTAGCATACCTTATTACTGAATTCACAATTGATCTCAAATCAATATCTTTCTCTTCAAGATTTGTACCACTAACCTCAATTATCCCTTGCTCATCCATAGCCTTATGTTTGGGAACTGGTCTGTAAGAACACAAACTAGTTACATCTCTAATAGCTTCTTTGGTAATTAAGTGTGCCTCATCAATCCACAATGATTCATCATGATTTTTTCTTGACACCATTTGAATATACTTCTTTTCAAATTCAAACAAAGGGAATTTCCTCCAAACATCCAACTTCTTCTCAACTAAAACTTTGTAGGCATCATGGTTCTCTTTCAATTCACTCTCCCATAGCATGCTCAACTAAAGTGACGATATTTATTTGTCTCACTGGTAAAAAAATGAATATATATCCTCTATGGGAAACACTCTTAGAGGGATGTGAGATAATGCACCAATAGACTCTTCCAACATGTTCTTCAAATATCTCTTCAAATTAACTTGTACTCTATCCACACTATTCACAACTTTTGAATTATTCATAGCAATAAAAACGAAAGATTGTGCAAATAGAAATGCCTTTGTAAATGTCAAAAAGAAATGTATAGGTATCTTGCTTATAAAGCTCACTTTGAATCCATTTGATCTCTTCTTCAAACCTTCAATCTCTGAATTTCTCTCTAAGTTGAACCTTTGCACGCTTCTTTGAAAATACATAATCCTTTTGAATTATCTAAATTTATTCCTTTAATTCTGAATGATTTTGCAATAAATGCTTCAACTTGCATGTAGACTACCTCAAAAATTGTGTACGCATCCATTCTTTCAAATTTTACAAAATTCATCCTTCACACATATGACTAAGAAATTCCTTAATTTCATTACCACATTAAATATACTTCTATCATGATGTGACACAAGTATCGATGAGGGGCTTTATTATATTTACTAATATTTTCTCCCCCTTAACCACTTCTCTACTTAAAATTTTATGGGAGTATTTGCATTGGAGGTCGGTGTAGATAAGACTGGTGATTCCAATTCAAATTTCTTGAATTCTCCTTCCTTTCTCCAATACATTTTCATTTCCTTTCTTGCTTCTTTTGGATCAATAATTTGATCATTCTTCTTCACTAGATAATTATTTTTTCTTCTTCTACAATTATTACTAGGGTGTTCCAGATTACTGCACTTACAAAAAATAGCATTCTTATTTCCATTATTTCTTTTATTCAACTTATCTTCACATAGACTAACGTTATATCCAATCTTCTTGCAATTAATTAATTTTCCAGAGAATGATAAAGAATCATTCATTTTACTTTTGCACTCCTTTTCCTTATGACCAAATTTCTTGCAAGAATAACAAACACCATTGAAAGATAAATACCTTTTAGCATTAGGTTGTTTGATAGGAGTTATTTTTGAGTTCCTTCTTAGATCCTTGATGTGTCCATATTTTCATTGAGTCTTCTTACTAGTATATTTCTTTGCTTTAGAGATTTGACCTTCGTCAAACCCTAATCCACTCTTATTCATAGCTAGTCTATAAGAAGTAATCAACTCATCAAGCATTGTCGAGCTTATCTTAAATTTATCTTCAAAAATTCTTTGCATTTTCCAAATTAGATATCAATATTTTTTATTTTTCCTCAAGTTTTATGCTTTCATCCATCTTCCTCTAAATTACAATTTCCTAACATTCTTTTCTTCTTTTCTTCTCATCCAATTGTTGTAGCAATCTAGAGACAATTTTATCTGCCTTGAACAATAGATAACATGCTTCAACACTTTCACTTTACAATTTTTCAATATACTTATTCACTTTAATCAAATTTTCCTTTAGATATTCTATTTCTTCTAAATATCCAATAGAGACTACTTCCAAAGGAAAAAAATTCTTATATTCATATTTCAGGACCTTCCTCATGTTGTTAGGCTTCTTCCAAGGAACCAAGCTTTCATACCAATTGTTGAACATCTTGAATACTGAGAGGGAGGTGAATCAGTGTTCCATAAAACCACGATAAAATCCATCTTATCATTATTTCAATTTTGATTGAATCAACAAAAAGGAACATAAGAGAAAATCAATGCACCTATACATATGAACCCAAGGATTTTCATGTGGAAAACCCAAAAAGGGAAAAACCACGATGAGGGTTAACTCACAATATATTATATCCAAATACAAAATATTATAGGGATCACTTTCAGGACTCACTATTCTTCAAAAGGCTCACTTCTTGAGTACGAAAGATGACTAACTGACAAGATACAAATATAGTGGCTCACTACCAAAATATTGAGCTGATAAGATACACTTTCAATGTGTAGGGTTCAATTCCAATGAAGCTTAGAATATTAAGTATTGCCTCACATTTAGGCTCAGATCTTCACACACCTCTTAATCCTTTTTGCACCTCTTCTTCCACATAATCTCTCACTCATCATCCTCTCATTCTGTATATACAAGTATATATTATTCATCAATTAGGTGTTTTGGATGAGGAAACCCTTGAAGGATGTCAGAGTGGTAAATGATGAACCAATTTCTATCTTCTATGAAAATACAAGGGTTATTAACATTTCAAATAATTTGGTGATGCACTCAAGGACAAAACATATCTCAATTAGGTATCACTTTTTTAGAGAAAAGGTTGTAGAGAATGAATTGAAGCTTGAGTATGTGCCTACAAAGGATTAAGTTCCTAATATATTCACTAAGGCTCTTCCTAAGGACACTTTTGAGCATCCCTGGGAGAATTTAGGGCTTGTTACCCCTCCTTTGAACTAGATGCATAAGGATATGCATCAGTCTAGTAGATTTCAAGATTTATTCTTTATTTTGGATTGATGTTAGAAGCTACCTCTTAGGGGGAGTAGGTAGTGGATTTTTTGGTTGTTATAGGTAGGGGTGGTTAGTGTTGGTGCAAGCTAGTGTTGTCCTTTATCAACTGTGTCAAAGGATATGTGTAGAGGTTATTGGTTAGTATAGTTTTTTGTGTTCTCCTAAGGGGAAGTATGTAGAGCAGTAGTGATAAGGTACAAGTATGATTAATTTCAAAGAGGGAGAGTGAGAGAAATACGTGTTTCCATTTGCCATTGATGTCAATTTGGGAGAGAGAAAATAAGGTGAAAAATGTTTGATTTTCCAAGGGGGAGAGAGAAAGTAATGTGATTTAAGGATTATTTGAGAAAGAGAGAGAGAGTAAAGGAGAGTATGATGTAAGGTGGAGAAAGAGAAATAGTTGATATGGAGTAGCGTGTTGGTAATCAAAGATATTTTTTGTTGGTGTTTTTTCACACCATGTGTTTCCATCAATGACAAAGGGGGAGATTTTTGCATGTGCAGTAACTGGTGTTTTCATTGATGTCAAGAGTCTTATGTTTATGTTTTCAATAATGTTGAAACTAGTGATGGTTGAGAATTTGTGATGATGCTTTGATTAGTTTCATTATGTTGTCATTAGTAAGTTTTACTAGTGTTACTTTTATATGCTTTTATCTATGGATATTGTTTGGTTAAACTATGTTGCAGTTGGTTTGGTGATGACGAGAATGTGTTTTTGGTGGTTTTTTCCAAGTACTTTTGAGAAAAAATTAATAAAAGAGGAAACAATATTTTGTAGAGGTGTTCTGACATACATAATGACGATCTAGTTTTTCTCTGCATTTCTTCTATGTTGAAGATCTTCTTGTGTGGTTTAGATATGTTGATCAAAGGTGTTCATAGATGTTATATCCATAATTTCATAGTCTAGATCATTGTGCAGAAGAATTTTTGTTCACTAGTGTGTGAAATGTGTTGCACTAGTGTCTAAGAGAAATTATTTTTCTCCACATTTCTCTATGCTTTGGTTTTTGGTTGTGTGGTTTTAGAAGTGAGACATGGTTAAAATAAGGGGGAAAGGATGCCATTTTCCTCCTATTCTAACTAGTTCATTCAAATATCTCGTAAGAACCCTAATAGGATTGACTATCAATCTCCCAAGGTGAGTCAGTACACAACTAGGAGGACTTAGGAGGGGGTGTTCTATCAAATTAAGGGGTTCACCACCAAGAAAATGCTTGGAAACAATAATGTTTGAAAACACACTATGATAAAACACTTAAAATAAGCAAAATGAAGCTTCTTAATACTAAAAATGAACAACTCCAAGTTAGGGTATGTGTACCTGGGAAGCGTCGAGATGCCAAAAGGATTATGGAAATGCAAACAAACTGTTGAAATATGCCTCAAAGGACTAAGATACATTTACTCTCATCTTAGTCTCGTTGTTATTTTTTGGGGCAAACACAAAATCTTCAGATAACGGAACAAAATCTTGAGAAATCACCAAAAGATTCCACTTGGAGGACTTAGATTCCTTTACTCTTATCTTAGTCTCGATCTAAATTTCTGAAAAAGTGTGGATGTGGTCTTGAGCTCCCAGATCTGCAATTGCTTCTCCTCAAATCGCAAGTTCTTGAACAGTCGAATCTAACCTGTAGGTGAGTTTCTATGAAGATGATAACTTTGACAATGCAACTTTGGCAAATTTTCACTCCAAGTGATCTTCAAGTCTACAACCTAGATTTGCAAACATAAATGGACAAGATGGAAAAACTTGATGATTGTTAGTGAATGGGGGTTTTTCTTGGTCAAACCCCTTGTTGGTAATTAAATTTTGAAATGAAATAGAAATAATGAAGGAAATGTTGAATGAAAAACATGAAATGCTACAACTCACCAAACCCTTGCAAATGCTGCAAACTTGTGTGAAATGGCTGCAATGGATATGGATCTTGAAATGGTTGATAGATCTTGAATTGTTTACTTGCTTGAATCAAAACCCTACATCACAAATGTTAGCACAACAACACACATAATGCAAGAACAATATTTGACATGATTCTTAAAACTTGATGATGGCTCCAAATGCTTTATGAATTACTCTTGAGTGCTCTTGTGAACTCAATTTGACTATAATGAATGCCCTCACAAAAGACTTGGGTTGAAATGAATGAATGAACCTTTTATTTATACTTATTCATGCTTAAAATCCTAAAATTATATCACACCAAGCCGACATATGAATTCAAAGAATAAAGGAGGTTAAATCCCACCAAGAATTAAAATTAAATCCAAAAAAATGACTCAAGGAGGACTAAGACACCCTAGGTAGTGTCTTAGTCCTAAGTGATGAAACTTGGGGCACAAACACCAAAAAGGGCCCCAAAATAGATGCCTCAAAATTAGGGTCCCAAGACCTCAAAGGGACAAAGATGCCCTTAGTGGCATCTTAGTCCCGACCAAAAATCAAGGACATGCCAAACAAAGTCTTCAGCGGGTCAGATATGCTTTGGAGAATGTCAGGATGTACCAGAAAAATATGCCATTCATAGGGCTTGTGGACATAAAATAGGGCCAATTAAGCCATAAAGAAGGATGAATAAAGTAGGGAAAGCCCAAACAAGTGTGAAAATGCAAGGGTATGCATTTTACTACACCATAGGAAGTGTGTTGATAAGGTTCATATCTACCTTTAGTTGAAGTTACTCATGGTTTGGTGCTCCACAAGATGATTTCTTGAGTTACATTGTGTAGAAGTTTATCTGGGTGAACATGATGAGTTTTTTCTTTAGGTGAAAGTTGTTGTGAAGGAATTTGTTGGATTTTAGGGTGTTTGTGGAATATTCTATATTGTGTTTAAGTTTTTTGTGTGGTCCACAAGTCATCTTTGGATCAAAGGAAGCATGCACTTAAATTTTTTATGGTGTTTTTACAGGTTCGGTCGACCTTGGGTGTTTATAGTAATTGGGTATGTGCAGGATCATCATGGAAAAAATAGGCCCTTAAGTGGCAATAAAATTTAAAAAAATTAGAGTTAGGCAACTTGACGTAAAAATTTGAATAAGTTATCTATATTATTTCAAAAATACGTAAGAATAGAATCTATAGAAAATTGAATGTAGTTTCTAAATTACAAGGTTTATTTTTTTTTATAAAAAATTATTGGGTAAAAATTTGAAATTTCAATGCAGTAGTACTTAAATTTCAGGGGAAAAATAAGTAGGTTTCTGTCTAACCACCCTAACCATAATAAAATGATAGTATTTTTTTATAATATTTTAGATATAAGTAGAGGACTCATGTCCCGATGTGATGCATATTTTTTTGTAATTTTGTTCCAATTAAATAATTGATTATGAATGGTTTATTACAGCTTTAAAAAAATATAGAAACTCATAAGTCTGACCACCTTAACTTTGTCAAAAATTTATGAAATTCAATTTTTTATTTTTTAATCCTATAGTATGTGAAGCATAGAATGTGATGCATGTTTTAGATTCAAAAAATGTGATATTGTTTGAAAACTATAGATGTTTTTCAATCAGCCTATCAATCAGGACTTTAGTCGTAATTCAAATAAAAAATGAATAATAATTATTTATTAAAGTCAAATTAAAGCATAATTTATATTGGTGGAAATCTGAGAATCTCCTTTAAAACCCTTTTCATTTCATTAATTTTGGGTTAAAAAAAAGTCGTTAACCACATGGGTCATCATATCACTTACATATCGCCACTTTTTGGCCCATCATGATCTTGCACATACCCAATTGTAGATTTTCTTTATTGATTTTGGGAGTGTGGTGTAGCCTGTATGAGTGGATTTCGGTCCAAGTTAAATGTTGATGTGGTCCACATTCATTTATTTCCATCGTGATAATGTTTTGGTGTCAACCTACTTTGAATTTGCATGTTTGAGGTGCATAGCAAACCTTGGTTTGTTTTAGTTTTCTTTGGATGAGCCTTGTTTTTTTTGTTAGCACAAGGATACAAAGAAAATGAACATATTTTAGAATTCATCTATTTGTAACTACATTCATCTTTATGTTGTGAATATTTCTTTCTTTTGTTTCCTTTCGAGAATGATGCAAATTGTTAAGAAATTTAGGTCTCTTCCATGACCCAAAATCTTTTTTTTTGTCATTGCCCCCTTTTGTTCATAGTTCCATAAGTATTTGTGGAATGATGTCAATTCTAAGAATGATAATATTATATATTATCTCTTATCTATATTAACCCAAAATATGTGGATCCCTTATGTGTTATTTTTGTCTTGTTAATTGTGTGGCTTTGTTTTGGGGGAAACACCCTATCATGATTTGGCTTCTTTGGAAACATATCATTGATAGGCTTTTCCAATAAGCTCTCATGGTCTATTGTGTTTCAGATATCATTTTATTCTACATTAAAGGTAATTAATCTTGAATATCATTAGAAATTTCTTTAAGGTGGGGACATGCATTCCATTATGTGCTTCACTTTGTTCACATTCACTGAGATTTGTTATATATTTTTGGAAAATTGATCATATTTTGTAGTTACTTATAAGAATTATTGGGACTATAATTCTTGGTATTATTGACATGGGAACTTGCCTAATGAATATCAAACTTCACTGGCCCTTGTGTGTTTCCATTTGCTACTATAGTAGAAAATCACCTAGTCAATATAAAATTTGACTAAAGTATATTGTTTCTTATCAAGATCACCTAGTGAATATTGGAATTCGCTAACCTGTGATTCCTTTATTCATGGTTCACCTTAAAAATATTATACTTTTCTACCCTTGTGATTTATGAATTCCTTGGGTATGCATCCTAGTAAATGTTTCATGAAGCTTGCTAGTCTATGATTGTCATACCCTCCTTATTTTCATGTTTATATCATGCTTGCATTGTGTTGCATTGTTCATTTAATGTGATTGTAGTATGTTAGTTTTGTGTTTGCATTGTATTTTCTTTGAGAATGTCACATGTGTTTTATTGAACCTCATGTGTGTTTTTTGTTTTGTATGTGTATATTTTTGTAGCATCATAAGCCTATGGGATTGTGCATCCCCTAGATTCAATGTCATCCTATCTCTCTAATGTTTAGATAAAGAAACTATTATGGGTGTATCCTTACTTTAGTGTAAGAATGAGCATAAGTTAATACTCTCACTAAAGTGGGGACTAAATGTAGCCTTGTAAATTGTCACCCTTGATAATTCCACACTAGGTTCAAATCTACCCTTAGTGCTTGGACGTAATTATGCTCTTAAATTTGGTGTTTTGTGGTCATTATCAAAAAATAAGAATTAGATTAGGAATATTATTTGATTATTTATTTAAAAACACTAAAAGACCAAAAATAGGTCTAGATTAGGGTGTCATTGCCCTTGTCCAACACATTTTGGCCCAATTTATAATATCTTATTGTTAAAATTTTAATATTTACAAATTTAAATTAATTTTTTGGATTTTGATAATTAATTTTATGGAAAATGAATAAATGCATATAAATACAAGTCTTTTTCACCATTTGAAATCCTAACAGAAATTCCTAAGCAAGCTAGAAAATATTTAGAGCAATTGAGAATCCTAAAAGTAGTCAAGAGTAGAATAAGAAAAATCTACAACACTTATTACAACCAAGATTATTTTTTGTAATACATCACATTTATATGTGTAGAGAAGGGGGATTCACTACTCATGAGTTATCTTTATTCAGAGAGCCTCACAGGGTGAACTATCCTAAACTACCTCAAGGAACAATGTGAAAGTTCTAGAATCAAAAAGAGTAGGTCACGAAGATTCTCTAGACAAATTGACAAGATCTCAGCCAAAGGATAGAAGCATGGAATATGGATGACATTGCGACATGCTAGCATCCATGAGATGCATTGGCATCTTATACATACCAAAAAGCAAGTTTATCATAGAAAATAGTTAAAGTGGCTACTTCTACTCTAATTTCTGAGAACTTCCAGAACGTGGGAAAATGATAGAATGTAATGAAACTAAAATAAGGTGAAATAGATGATAAAGGTAGTAAGTGATAGAAATTAAATTCTTACAACCAATGCAAGTGATGAAGCCTCTAGGTGGTAGATATCTTCAATATCTACATCTGAAAGATTTCAAGAAAGTGTTGGGGCTGTAAAGGGGTTTTCCTCAGTCAAACCCTGATTTTGGTGTTCCCACCTCCACGAACATCTAGATAGAAAGAGAGAGTATAACTGAAATGGACAAAGTGTGTGGTGAAAGAAAAACTCACTTCAGGAGTAGAACTCACACCACCAAGTATGAGTGATAAAAGGAATCCATGCTCAAGGAGGAGAACCTGTATCACAAAAGAGGTGATAAAAGAAATCACTTCTCAAGGAGGAGAACCCATATCACAATATGTGTATGCAATGGATAGGGGATGTGGAACCCCAAGATGCTCACAAGTATGAGATAAGGGAGATGGAGGTGTGAGAGCCAAGAGTGCTACAAAGGATGTTGCTAAGAGAACTTGAAGGTTCAGTTGTAGCAAACTATATGGAGTTGTGCAAAAAAGATAACAAGAGAGGAATGTAAGATTCAAGGCTAGAGAGAAGCTATAAGTTGGAATGAAGCTAGAGGAACTTAGAAGAATCCATACGACTGAAAGGATAGCATTAAAAGGGAGAATAGAAGAAAAAAGAAGCTTCTTGATCCATAACAAGGCATTCTCAGTTGTTACAACTAGCAAAAGGAGATGACAAGTGGAAAACATGCATGGAAATAGTCATTTGAATGTTGAAATGTTGTACGATGCTAAAATTTCATGCAAACATCTGCATGCCATGCTAGTGTATGGACATTTCACGCTACAAAATGACATGAATAGGAAAATCATAAGGTTCGATGCCAAGTTGACACACGAAGGTAGCTACTAAAAAGGGGTGTTGGAGCATCTTGAGAAGGGAAAAAGCCTTATGCAAGGGTTAAAATAAGCCTACACAAATCCTAAGGGAGTGGACACTAAAATGAATACAAGAATGTATGTGAAATTGCAAGGGGTTCAATTTTGTGACTATACATTTTCCCTCCACTTTAGCGGCCATATGAATCTACACTAATATGCACGCTCAATAAAATATGCTAAACATAAATAACATCATAAGGCTAAAAGGATATTGTAGAGGAAGCAAAAAACTCTTCAAACTAAGGAAAGATGCCCCAAGGCTAAAGACCTGCAAAATAGATGCATTAGACAAGAAAGACCTACACTAGAAAACCATGTTAGAACATAAAAACTAAAGGATTTGTGTCATCAAAGTGAAAGAGACCTCGATGTAAAAATTTGTCTCAGTACTATGCGTCATCCCCAAATTAATAAATAACATGCCTAGAAGAATTTTGAAATGAAGAGAAACAGCATATACTCAGGATGAAGAAGATGCAGATCTTTGATCCGATATACACAATTGAGAAGAGAAGAAAGTGATGAATTTAAGAGCTAGAGAAGCTAGAAAGGAATGAAAATTCCAAAAGTGATGGTTCCACTGATCCTCAAACCCAAGGAAGGGTTTAAACAAAGGAATCCATAGCCCCACAAAACTATGAAGTTGAAAAAATTACATCGTAGGCTCATAGGCCAATGATGGAAAAATCCCGTAGGATGAAAGAACCTTACAGGCCTGTAGACCTACAAGGACGCATCTCCTAAGATCTCTCACATGGAAGAAACCCAAAGAATTAAGTATATCATAGGGCCATAGACCTACAAGGAGACAACCCCCAAGATCTCTCACATGATGGAAGCCCCATAAATTATGCACGTTATAGGCCCATAGACCTAGAAGAAAGGTATCCTCCAAGATCTCTCACATGAAGGAAACCAAGAAAAGTGCCTCACAGGCCTGAAAACCTGCAAGGAAGGTATCGTCCAAGATCTCTCAATCAAGGAAACTGATAAAAGTGCTCTATAGACCCACAAACCTATAGGGGAGTGACTCCCAAGATCTCTCACATGGAGGAAGCTGAAGGTAGGGGACTTTGCAAAGTCAAGAAGAGGCTTCACAGGTGCACCTACAAAGCGACATGTTTACCCACAGATAAAGCATGTCTAAAAATAAAGTGGCCATGTAGGAAGTCAAGCAGACAGTCACGCAAACTGTCAAAAAATTATAAAGCCTTTGAAGGGGTCCCTCGGGAACCCTTCAAAAGAAAAGGGGTACACTCAAGGGACACTTCAATTGAAAGATATAGAGAAATATGGGGTCCTTAAGAAGGACACACATCTTCGGAACAATTTATCACTTCCCCCAACATAGAAGGGAGGAGAACCATGAAAGATAATTAGAACATGCAAGATAGAGGTAGACCTCAATAACACTTTTCATTTGAAGAGGAGGCCAGCACATACTAGAAAATGACTAAGTGATGGCACCTGAATTAGGAAATTATTGTATTTTATCCTTCAAGGCCTTACATTCACTAGTGGAATGGCCAAGCACTCAATGGTATGCACATAAAGAATGTTTTTCTTTATCATGCTTATGAGATTTCTTACATGTAGGAGGAGGAAGAGTAAGTAAGTGGGCTTTAAGAAGCCTCAAAAAATTATGCTCTTGCTCAGATAAAAGATGAGGAGTGGGAAGCAACCCTTTCTCTTGCAAAGAAAATTTTGATTGCTCAAAATAAGTAGATACAAAGATAGAAGTCAAAGGAGGATGGACCAATCTGTGAGAATGGGGTTGAGTAGACATTGCGTCAAAATTCAACCGTGGTTTACTCTTAGATTTTCATTTGAGCAACCAAGCCCCAAATTATGCTTGTGAGGTACAAATTCAATAGAGACCTGAATGCCTTGTTCATTATGCCCACAACCTTTATGCTCATAGACATATTTAGAGACAAGCTTAAAGTCGGGGGCACAATGTGTTTTCAAATCTTGAGAAGAGGGGGGATATACATAGAGAGTATTATTTTAGAAAGGGTTAACATGCTCTTCTATAGGATTTCCATCATCCTCCTTAATAGGACTACCAACATTATCCTCTTTAGCAAAAGCGTAATTATCTTCCTCAGAAGGAGGATCAACACTAAGAACATTACAATTTGTGTTCATAGTATCCTACAATACAAAAGAATAATCATCTTTGATAGCGAGTGTGGATGATGTCACCAGAAGGTATAAGTGGATCGGTTCGACTTTACATTCTCCAATGAAGGATTCTATAAAGTCTAAATAACCCCAATCATCACCAAAACATGCATTCTTTTGAGAGGAAGAAGGAGAAAACTTAGTATTCCTTGTTGTAGAAGGATCTTCTTTAGGGACATCTACCTCAAGAATACCCTTTGTAGTAGGTACTACTCGAGTAAACATTGACACATTGGAAGACATTGAAGGAATAAGAGTAAGCACAACCGAAGCTTAAACAACAACTACCATCTCACACAAGTACATGGCATCAGGGTCAGCCTTAACTATGACTACTCGATTATTGCAAATGAACTTAATAGACTTATATGCAAGGTAGATGAGACTCCACCCATAACATGAATCCATGGTGTACCAAGAAGGTTATAATATAATTTTTCTGACTTAACATATACTAGAGTGGGTACAGTAATGGTTCCAAGCTACAAAGGTAATACTATCATATCTAGAGCTTGTCTCCCAACATTATCGAACCCACAGATCACAACATAAGAAGCATCAAGAGAAGATAAATCAATATTAAACTTAAGGAATAGATCAATGCTACATACATTGAGCACCGAACTAGCATCAATGAGAGTACGTCTAATGTTGATTTTATTAATGTTAACTATGATCATTAAAGGGTCCACTCACTTTTATACTCTTGGAGGTGGAAGTTCTTGCGGATAAAATGAAATATTTGGTGATTCTACATGAATATAATCTATCAATGCATCAACATCTATCAAACTAGCAGAAGAAGGTAGGAGGATCTTTTAAAAATATTTCTGAAGCATTCCTTGATAAATCGAAGTAGACTAAAGAAAGTCCCACAGTGATATCTTGGCTAGATAAACTCAAAGTTGCTCGAAAATATTGTAATCACCAAGTGCTTTAGTTATAGGTTTAGGTTCTTGAGGAAGGCTTGGTTGTTTATTTGGGCCACTCTCATAAGTATGGGCTACCACTCTATAAGAGGAAGTCATAGAAAGATTGTGAGAGTCGCTATCAAATGGAACATCATTAATAGAACAAACCCTTTTAGGGGAAGGACTAGCTGGAGTCACATAAATGACTGCTCTCTTAGGCATTTAAGGTGTAGCAAAGATAGATTGAATTTACAAAATCATCACAACTAGTAAAATAATTTTTTAAAACAAATATTCTCAACATCACTCCAAACAGGATCAAATGTGGAAGGAGATTTATCATTCGCTAACACATCATCTCTAGGATAGAGTGCATCATAACAAAGATGAGATTCACCATTCACCAATGCAATGTCTCTAGAAGAGGGTGCATTGGAATGAATAGAAGGTAGAGTAACATTAAGAAAGGTATCAATGATTTCATCTTCTTGCAACAAAATATCCTCTAAAGCTAGAGGACTTTCATGAGAAGTATCAAAGACACCAAGTGACATGGGTAAAGCCAAGTCACCATCACATGTATGAAATGGAATATCATTAAAACTTTGAAGAAAATTAGATACTGAACTATTCAAAGAAGATATTAAATTCATTTTGGATTTGTTTGGTATTTTATAGGTTCTAGTAATTTGCATTTTTGTAGGCCTTCAGAGCATAATTTGGGGTTAGAACTTGTGTTAGTTCCTAAAATTTGATAGCCAAAGGAAATTTATTTTAGGGACTGGACTAGTTCTCTAGGAAACCTTTCCAACGGTGCAAATGGTCTTGAATTCTGAGCACTGAGTCAAAAATTATGACTCCACCAAGTAGGGGTAAATAAATTCCTAGTTTTTTAGTTCACGTCGGGTTCACCAAAATGTAGAGAAGGTTGATTCACTACTCACAAGTTCCCTTCATTCAGAGAGCCTCACTCGGTGAACCGCCCTAAACTACCTCAACGAACAATATGAAATTTCTAGAATCAGAAAGAGTAGGTCACAAAGATTCTCTAGACAAACTAACAAGCTCCTGGCCAAAGGACAAGCATAAAATATGGACGAAAAAATGGTATGTTGATGTCCCCAAGGTACGCTAGTGTCTCATATAGGCCAAAAAGAAATTTTATCATAGAAAATAGTTAAAGTGGCTACTTCTACTCTAATTGCTAAGAAATTTGACAACGTGGGAAAATGATAGAATGTAATGGAACTGAAATAAAGTGAAATAGATGATAAAGAGAGTAAGGAATATAAATTAAATGCTAACAACCACATGAGTGATGAAGCTGCTAGCTAGTAGATATCACCAATACGTATATCTATAAGATCTGGAGAAAGTGTTGGGGTTGTATAGGTGTTTTCCTCAATCAAACCCCCATTTTGGTGTTCCCACCTCCATGGACAACCAGATAGAAAGAGAGAGTGTAACCAAAATGGAAAAAGTGTGTGGTGAAATAAAAAACTGCTTTATGAGTAAAACCTGCACCACCAAGTATGAGTGATAAAATGTATCCTCGCTCAAGGAGGATAACTCATATCACAAAAGAGGTGATAAAAGCAATCCCCGCTCGAGGAGGAGAACCCATACATCACAATATGTAGATGAAATGGATATGGGATGTGGAACCCCAAGATGCTCACAAGTATGAGATAAGGGATATAGACCTATGAGAGATAAGAGTATGAGTCCCATATCACTAAAATCCATATGCCCAAGGTGGCGTATGAGTCTCAGATCACTAAAATCTAGGCCATACAATCTAAAAACACCTAAATTATGATTTGATGTTGGTTTATGTCATAAGTATCCCTAGAAAGATACATTAATTAAGGCTTGTGGATGCAAAATAAGGCCACATAAGGCATAAACAAGCCCAATTAATAATGAAAACCCTAGGTTAGTGTGAAAGTGTGGTACAACACTTTACAACACCTTAAATAAGGTACAATTAAATCCATTTAGTTTACAAGGGCCCAAGACCTAATGTGAATGCATTGAACACATTACAACACTAAATGAAGACATGTTAGGGAGTACATTTTTCATTATTACTTCTCGCCCCCACTTTAGTGAGAGGAGGAACTTTCTTTCACAGTATAGTAGACAACTTGCATAGAGAGGGGTCCAATTGTACCAATGCAAGCGACATAAGATGACAAAGATAAAAGGAGATGGCCCAACCCTTAGGATCAAGATCCTACGGCAGACCAACATAAGCACAGGATGACACACATGAAAATGATATAAGGAGAAACATCAAGGCACAAGTATACACTACCAAAGACGTAAAGAAAAATAAACACAAATGCAAGGATGGATTCAATCATTGACCATTTTTCCATCTCATTGTGGATCAAATCTAGGTTGTTTTTCCAAGAAATGCTTACAAGTGGAACATGATGTCCACTATGAAAACCAACACATGATCACATAGAAAAGAAAGTGGCTATGGAAAATTGATGCCTAAATTTGGATCCCATACACTAACCATACCAAAGTTATGCCATGTGATAACTTTGATTAGCAACCACATAACAATGAACTTTGAGCTTCATGAGGCAAGAAAATCTTTGTATGCGTGAAACTCATGAAAAAATAGGATGGCACCACAACCAAGCAAAGTTTTTTATTCAAGGTGGCCATATAACAAAAATTACAAATACAAAATAGTGTAAGGAATGTTCAAAGGATTTTTTCTTAGTTCATGTAAGGTCTTAACTTAGGGAACATCATTCCTAATGTCTCCAAGAGACTACCAATAAAAAAATAGAAGATTCACAACTTAGGGGATGCAGTGTGTCATATCAAGCCACTAAGAGGAATATACTATGATAATAAGGATCACACTCTTGAAGGACATCACACCCAATGTGGTGTAGGAGCACCTAGGAAACACTAGGCAATTAGGCAATCTAGTTTTGATTTTTGTTCTAGTATGTTACCTGAAGGTCATGTTGACCATTGAGTTAGAGTTAGAGGATTAAGAACATGTTTTGATTAGTATTGATCAGTAGTGATCACTAGTGATTAGTAGGTTAAGGAGTGGAAAGGGTGGATGAGTTTAGAAACTCATTTTACTTAGTTTACTAGAAATTGACAAAAGTTGCAAAATGGTGCATTTTGCAACTTTTCCACAATGTAACTGGCATGTCCGACCAAGGGGAGGCATAAATACTTTTTTTGACCTATATAGGGTGTGCCTCGACCTGAAAGCAAGGTTGGAAGCTTTTGCATTGTTTGAAATTTATGAATACAAGAGAAGATAGTGCTAACTTGGTGTAATTTTTTGTTTTTTTGCTTGGAAGTGGTGCTTCAATGAATTGAATCCAATACTATAGATAGAGTAGGATGTAGGGAAGGTCTCTTTCAAGTTTTGTGTGGCATTAGACTATTAGCTTGTTCATTTTCCAAGCATTGTTAGTAGCTAGTTTGTTTTTTCTTCAAATTGCTGATCTGACAGACTGTAGGTAGAAAATGGAGGTTTATATCACATTCCCACTGTACATAGCGTATGGCCCCTTTGGAATTGTGACTAGAATCCATGCTTGTACATGGTGTAGGGTTAGCAAGTCTTGACTATTTGGAAAGTAACATGGAAGTCTTCTTCTAGGCGATCCAAGAAGTGTTCGGCTAGGGAAGACAGGAAGTGTAGAGCACTTGATTTGTAGGGGTGTTCATCTCCTATAAAATCATGGCATGGAGAGGGCAGGTATGAGCCTTTCCAAGTCATAACATGGAGGAGGAAGCTCCACCAATCCATCCGATGCCAGAAATCTCTAACAGTTGCAGGGAGGTCAGGAAAAAGGCTTAAAAAGACCTAAGTTTGCCAAATTGAGGGTTAGACCTATGTACGGTCAATTGAGGATTAAGACCTCCAGAATCTTTGTGGAATGGGAATAAGGACCAAGAATCCCAAGGAAAGATTCTATGTTCTTTGGGAAACTTTGGAGAGCCAACCTATTTTCTCGGAGACAGAAACCTAATTGGGGTTCCTAGGCTAGTAGCCTTTTTTTAACCCTAAATGAGGGTTTGGTGGAAGCGATGAGAAGATGGAGTTAGGTGGATCTTTCAGAGCCATAATAGGATTGATTGAAATCAGGGGAAACATCTCCACACCCTTGCAAAGATTAGTTCAATTTTTGGAGTATGTTAGCCTTTAGGGTGGATTAAGGACTAGGAAGAGTTGCAAACATTGCACCAAGATTAACTTGGTAGGTAGAGTTGTGATGGTAGTGGGGTTGGCCAGGAGAACCAGGGGTACCTAAACATGAAGAAGGTCCTAAAGGTTAAGGTGGTGAAGTAAGACACCAAGGAGGTCTTGCAAGAAAGACCTAGAGCAGGAATTAGTGAGTGATTCCTCCAACGTCCCTATCAGATTGGTATCAGAGCCCCAAAAGATTTGGGATTGGAAGTTGTATGTTAGAGCTTGAGTCTAGTGGTTCTACCATCATGGTGACCAATGCAGAATTAGCAAGAGACCTAATAGAGCAACAAGACAAAAATAGACAACTTGAAGAAGTTGTTGAAGAGATGAAGCAAAGGCTAGAAGAGGTGGTAGAGGCTACAGGCAAGATGAAAGTACAGCTAGCAGTGGTTTGAGACAAGGGTGAGAGTCAAGGTGAGGAAGACATAGAAACACACCCTGACCCTCCACTAAAAGAGGAACACTTCCTCAAAGCATTTAAGGCCTTGAGTGGCAAGGTACTATAAGGCATTCCCATCTTCACATTAAGAAATGGAGAATCACTTTGAGTGTGATGGAGTTATTGAGGCACAAAAGGTGAAGATAGCCAAATCAAGATTAAGGGGACAAGCACTGACTTGGTGGAAGTTCTTGCAAGAAGAAAGAGAGAATGAAGGAAAGAAACACATTGGGAGTTGGAAAGCTATGGTGGCTAAAGTGAAGGAGTACTATCTACTTGAGGACTATGAGATCCAATTGCACAAGAAGAGGCAGAATCTTAGACAAAGAGACCTAGATGTAGTTGCCTACACAGAGGAGTTCCAAAAACTAAGCCTTAGGTCTAGAGTGCAAGAACTGGAAAGCATTAAGGTGGTGAGGTATCTAAATGGCCTCAAATGGAACATACAATAAGAGTTGAGTCTCTTTACACTTACTAATCTCCATAGTTGTTATCAAATGGATTTTAAAGTGGAGGAGAAACTAAAAAAGAAACAATATTCTAATTCTAAGAGTAGAGGTAAAGGCAAAGATCCAAGAGGACATAGAGGTGGATACCAAGGTAGAGGGACTGAATAAATAAGTCAGGGAGAGTCTAAACTCACAGAGCATGGAAGCGAGACACCTTCTAGAGGAGGGTATAATAGAGGTAGAGGACCTCAAGGAGGTTCAAATAGAGGGAGAGGAGCAGGCAAAAGTAACTCATACTTTGCTAGTATGAAGTATTACAACTATGGTCAAGTAGGTCATCCAGCTTATAGGTGCCCAGAGAAAGCATCTTCATCAGATACAAAGAAGAGAGTGGCATATGCTCAAGAGGACACCATGAGTACCAAATCACCAGAGGTTAGTCACATTGAATCAGAAATGGGGGAGAACTTGATGTTTAGAAGAGTTTTGATCAAACAACCGGTCAAGGAAGAGCCAAAGCAAAGAAGAGCATTATTTAGAGTGAGATACAAAATACTTGGGAAAGTATTCAATGTGATAGTGGACTCAAGGTATACTGACAACATAATCTCAGAGGAGGCAGTGATGAAATTAAAGTTGGAGAAGGTACCCCACGCTAATTCCTACAAGGTGACATGGTTGAACAAAGGATAGAGTGTTCTTGTCAATGAGAAGACAACGGTGGAGTTCTCAATTGGAGGGTACAAAGACAAGTTGTTATATGATGTGTTACCCATGGATGCATGTCATCTTCTATTGGGCATATCATGGTAGTATGACAAAGGTGCCATCCATGATGGAAAGGAGAATACTATCTCATTCAAAAAGGATGGAAATACATTCAAATTGCAGCCGTTGTCAGAAGAGGAAGAAGGAAAATCAAAGACCCCTAGTGTCTTATTAAGTAGTGGTAAGTAGTTCATTAACACCCTACACAAAGGATGGCAAGGATATGTGATCATGGTGCAACCCAAGGAGGAAGACAAGACTAAAAGAACAGTCATACCCAAAGCAGTCCAGAAGTTGCTAGATTAGTTCAAGGACATAGTTAGTGATGGGACACCAACAACCCTACCTCCAAAGAGAGCTATTAGTCATCATATTGACTTCATACTAGGAGCTTCATTGCCAAACAAAGAAGCTTACAAGCTTACACCTTATCAGAATCTAGAAGTAGCTAGGCAAGTACAAGAGTTGTTAGACCAAGAACTAATTTGGAAGAGCATCAGCCCATGTGCAGTACCAGTGGTCTTAGCATCAAAGAAAGGTGGTAAGTGGAAACTATGCACTGATTCTAGAGCTATAAATAGAATCACAATCAGGTATAGGTTTCCTATTCCTAGGATTGAGGACTTGATGGATTGTCTTGGAGGAGCTCAATACTACACCAAGTTGGATCTCAAAAGTGGATACCACTAGATCAGGATCAAGGATGGAGATGAGTGGAAGACAACCTTTAAGACAATAGATGGGTTGTATGAGTGGATATTTATGCCATTTGGCCTCTCTAATGCCCCTAGCACATTCATGAGGCTCATGAATGAAGTGCTCAAAGACTTTACAGGGATCTTTGTGGTAGTATACCTAGATGACATACTCATCTTTAGCAAGACAGCAAAAGAACATCTAAAGCATGTGGAGATGCTACTTAAAAGGTTGCAAGAGGAAAAGTTGGCCATCAACCTAGACAAGTGTGAGTTCTTCAAACAAGAGCTTGTGTAACTGGGGTTTGTAGTATCCCAAGGGCAATTGAAAATAGATCCAAGTAAGGTAGAAGCTATCCTAAATTGGCCTACACCAACCACAAGGACAGAGGTAAGAAGTTTTCATGGGTTGGTTCAATTTTATAGGAAATTTATAAGGAATTTTAGTGGAATATGCGCACCAGTCCTTGATACAATCAAAGGTGGCCTAAAAAATAAGTTCAAGTGGACTCTAGAAGGTGAGAAGGGTTTTGAGAAACTGAAACAAGAAGTGGCAATTCAACCCATCCTTTTGCTACCTAGCTTTGATAAGTTGTTCACTGTGGAATGTGATGCTAGTGGAATTGCAGTAGGAGGAGTACATAGTCAAGAAGGCAGGCCTATAGCTTTCTTTAGTGAAAATATCAATGAAGCCAAGAAGAAGTATTCTACCTATGGCCTAGAACTCTTTGATTTAGTACAGTCACTTAGGAAGTGGAGGCATTATCTCCTACCTAATGAGTTTGTAGTGTTCACTGACAATCAGGCACTGAGCTACATTAACACACAAGAGAAGTTGAGCAATAGACATTTAAAATGGATGGAGTATCTCCAAGATTTCACTTTTACCATCAAGCACAAGAAGGGATAGTTGAACAAGGTGGCAGATGCACTAAGTAGAAGATTGCTGAAAGTGCAAGAGATACAAATACAAAGCATTGGAATGGAGAGTTTCAAGGATCTCTATGGGGAAGATGAAGAATTCTAGAAGGCATACAAGGTGTGTTCTAACTTTGAGAATCACTTTCATAGTCAATACTCAGAGTATACATTGCAGAGTGGACTTTTATTCAAGGGGAATCAATTATGTGTTCCAAGAGGATCAATGAGAGTGAATCTCATCCAAGAGAAGCACAATGGTAGTCTTAGTGGTCATTTTGGCATCAACAAGACAATGGAAGTAGTGCAAAGGTTCTACTAATGGCCCAAGTTGCCAAGGGATGTCAGGAGGTATGTGGAGCAGTGTGTAGTTTGTATGAAATCCAAAGGGGGAGCTAGAAATGCAGGGTTTTATCAACCTCTACCCATTCCCAATAGACCACGGGAGTGTGTTAGCATGGATTTTGTTGTAGGACTCCCTAAGACTAAGACAAGGTTTGATAGTGTCTATGTGGTGGTAGATAGGTTCAATAAGACGAGTCACTTCATTCCTTGCAAGACCACCCATGATGCTAGCTATATTGCTCATCTTTTCTTCAAAGAATTAGTAAGGATCCATGGATTTCCTTTGAGCATTGCCTTGGACAGGGATGTGAAGTTCATGAGTCATTTTTGGAAGACTCTATGGAGCATATTAGCTACCAACCTGTCTTTTGGATCAGCTTACCATACTCAGACCGATGGACAAATAGAGGTGGTTAATAGGGTGTTAGGTAACCTTCTAAGATGCCTAACCAAGGAGTATGGAAAAATATGGGACTTGGTCATATCACAGGCTGAGTATGCATACAATGACAGTGTAAACAGGACTATAGGGAAGAGTCCTTTTGAAATAGTGTATGGAATGCACCCAAGAGGTGTGTGAGAGCTCAAGTATCTAGGAGCTATGGAGCATAGGAGTGGCCATGCAGAGGATTTCTCTCAGACCATGAAGGAGATTTAGGAGCAGGTAAAGAAGATAGTCATCGAGGCTACTCAAAAGTTGAAGATTAAGGTGGATCTATCTAGGAAGGATCTACAATTTGCAGTAGGAGACTATGTTATGGTCCACCTCAACAAATCTAGATTGTAGAAGGGGATCTCAACCAAGCTGCAGATGAAGAGAGTAGGACCATGTAAGGTGTTAGCCAAGTATGGGAAGAATGCTTACAAGGTGGAGCTACCTGCAGATTTGGGCATTTCACCAGTGTTTAATGTAGGTGATCTGATTAGGTATAAAGGAATAGTCACTAACATAGGTCAGGCCAGTAGTGACATCTTGAAGGATGTGAGTAACATAGCCTTCCCTCCTCAAGACAAGCTACAAGAAGAGAGGATATTGGATTCAAGAGTGAAGAAGTCTACAAGGCATAGGGTGTACATGGAGCATCTCATCAAATGGAAGGATAAATCAGAGTTTGAGGCTACATGGGTAGATGAAGCTCAATTCAAGAAACAGGGTATTGATGCATCACTAATCTCTCCTCACATTCCTTAGTGTTTGTACAGAGGGGGGAGAATGGTGCAGGAGCACCTAGGAAACACTAGGCAATTAGGCAATATAGTTTTGATTTTTGTTTTGGTATGTTACCTGAAGGTCATTTTGACCATTGAGTTAGAGTTAGAGGCTTAAGAAAATGTTTTGATCAGTAGTGATTAGTAGGTTAAGGAGTGGAAAGGGTGGATGAGTTTAGAAACTCATTTTACTTAATTTACTAGAAATTGGCAAAAGTTGCAAAATTGTGCATTTTGCAACTTTACCACAATGTAACTGACATGTCCAACCAAGGGGAGGCATAACTACTTTTTTTGACCTATATAGGGTGTGCCTCAACCTGAAAGCAAGGTCAAAAGCTTTTGCATTGTTTGAAATTTATGAATACAAGAGAAGATAGTGCTAAAATGGTGTAATTTATGTTTTTTTGCTTGGAAGTGGTGCTTCAATGGATTGAATGTAATATTGTAGATAGAGTAGGATGTAGGGAATTTCTCTTTCAAGTTTTGTGTGGAATTAGATTGTTAACTTGTTCACTTTCCAAGCATTGTTAGTAGTTAGCTTGTTTTTTCTTCAAATTGCTGATCTGACAAATTGTAGGTAGAAAATGGAGGTTTAGATCACATTTCCACTGTACATAACATACGACCCCTTTGGAATTGTGACTAGACTCCATTCTTGTACATGGTGTAGGGTTAGGAAGTCTTGACCGTTTGGAAAGCACCATGGAAGTCTTCTTCTAGGCGAGCCAAGAAGTGTCCAGCTAGGGAAGACAGGAAGTGCAGAGCACTTGATTTGTAGGGGTGTTTATCTCCTGTCATATCATGGTGTGGAGAGGGAAGGTATGAGCCTTGCCAAAGCATAACATGGAGGAGGAAGCTCTACCAATCCGTCTGATGCTAGAAATCTCTAATAGTTGTAGGGAGGTCAGGAAAAAGGCTTAAAAAGACCTAAGTTTGACAAATTGAGGGTTAGACCTATGTACGGTCAGTTGAGGATTAAGACCTCTAGAATCTTTGTGGAATGGGCATAAGGACCAAGAATCCCAAGGAAATATTCTATGTTCTTTGGGAAACTTTGGAGAGCCAACCTGTTTTCTCAGAGACGGAGACCTAATTGGGGCTCCTAGACTAGTAGCCTTTTTTTAACCCTAAATGAGGGTTTGGTGGAAGTGATGAGAAGATGGAGTTAGGTGGATCTTTCTGAGCCATAATAGGATGGATTTAAGTTAGGGAAAACATCTCCACACCCTTGCAAAGCTTAGTTCAAGTATTGGAGTATGTTAGCCTTTAGGGTGGATTAAGGGCTAGGAAGAGTTGCAAACATTGTACCAAGATTAACTTGGTAGGTAGAGTTGTGATGGTAGTGGGGTTGGCCAGGAGAACCAGGGGTACCTAAACATGAAGAAGGTCCTAAAGGTTAAGGTGGTGAAGTAAGACACCAAGGAGGTCTTGCAAGTAAGACCTAGAGCAGGAATCAGTGAGTGATTCCTCCAACCTCCCTTATCACAATGTCACCACAAAGCAAAAGACACATCACATGAAGTAAGAAGACTACACAATTAAGCATGAATTATAAAATGAAAATGAAAAAGGGAGTTACCTCCAAAATCACAAAGGGATCCATGGATCTAGGTTCAATACACCTTTTCTACATTGTTATCAGAGAACTTAGAACTGACATCATTCCCCAAATACTCATGGAATAGGAAGAATAACACAAAGAGAGTGAAAACAAAGAAAAATCCTTTCGGGTCAACATGGAAGAGACATTAATGTCTCTACACCTTGTGTCATCCCCAAAAGGAAAACACAAGACAAATGAAAGAGATAAAGGAAAAGATAAAATATTTATGACATAAAGAAGAATGTAGGTACAAATAGAGGAATACCACAAAGAGGGAGATACATCAAACATAACATCATAGGGGATCATGTTACGGAGATTAAGTCACACAAAATAAAAAGAAATAATGTAAAGGACTAATAGGGAACATTTGAGTCAACCTATTAGCAAGTCCTCTCCATCCCAATCTTGTTAATTGTATATAGAAGTTGAAAAACTAGACAAAGGAACAATAGCAAGTGTTGAACTAGGGTCATTACCAAGTTCAACACTCTTCTTAGGAGAATTACCATTTAGGCTCATATAAGCGGGAAAAAATAGTTCAATTCATTATGCACCTCTTCATCTAAATTAATCACAATATGATGTTGAATGATAATGGCCAAAGAAGGTTTTAGCTCATATTGTAGTTGTGGTATAGGATCTTTTTGTTGTGGTGAGGGAGACTCATTGTGAATTTCTTCAAACATGTTTGGATTTTGATTTTCATTGTTTGTTTCTTCATTAATCTTTTGAGAAAGAGCACAATGTCTACGCCTACACTCTCTAGCATTTCCATTTCTTTTAGTTCAACTTTCAAGTTGTGTTTGTGTAGGTGCGGGTCTATCAACCATAGGTTTCTTTTCTTCCCTTGAGGGAGGAATAGAAGGAACCATGGGAGGTTGTTCAACCACTTTCTCTTTAGCTTTGTAAACCTTCTTTATCTTAGTGGGTGCGAAAGGATTTCTTTCATTATATCTTGGCCTTTTATAGGAGGTAGGCAAAGAATTTGGCTTTGGTTGGCCTTGGTTATTTGGAATTTATTTGGGTTCAACCATAGTTTCATCACAGATAAGAGGTTCGGTCATGGGTTGAGGCATTTTTTTAAGAGATGATTTTGGTATGCTCTTCACTTAGAAATTTTGATAGGATTTGAAAAAGAAATCTTCTCAAGGTTTAATAGGCTCCATGAGCTTGGGCAAAAGAAATTTAAGGAAACGTTTCCAATGAAGATAGAAAATTAAATCCACTATGATGCATAGTAAATATTTCATTGTCAAGGAGAAATTTTAAGCATTTATTCACAACCGAAGGGACAAAATTCATGGAGTGAAGCCATGGATAGCCTAGCTTCACATGAATGGTTCGATGTTGAGATGATGGAGAGTGAGACATCTAATTATTTCATTCCAATAGTTAAAGGAAGGGTGATCAATCCCATCGTAGGGCAAGCGAAACCATTATGGGTGATCCCACAATAGTGATTTACACTATATAGGAGATCCTATTTTTTTGTTGAAATCACATATTTTTAGAAAATATAATGATTTAAGCCTTGAAAATTTCAATTTAAAGGATTCCAATTTAAGAGCATTTGATCGAGCCACCTTAGATCGAACCTCCTTGTATAGAACCCATCTAGTTTTAAACCATACCTATAACAGAGTCTCCTTTACACCTATCAAAATATTGATAAAAAACCACTTTTAATTTACCTTTTGGGGGTTAAATTGAGTTCATTTAAAAAAAAATTGTAAATATGCATTTATTATTATAAGCTTCTCAAAAATTATAATTTTAAATAAATTTAATTTGATTATTATTTTTATTTTTATTTTTTCTTAATGGAGGTTTTCACCGAAAATCAAGCTCTCTATTCTTCACACATGGAAAAATAGAAGATTATTAAAAAAAATATGAAAAATATCTATGCAATAGATATTGATGTCATTGATCCAACAAAAATAAATACAATTGAATTTCGATACATGCAAAAAAAGTTATGTTTTAGCCAGTAAATTATGTCTAAATTATAACTCGTTTGACTTTGAAACTTAATTAAGAAAAAAATATTCAATGAAATGATATGAAACCAATTTCATGCACCAAATATCATAGTTATGAATCTAAAATTTTAAAAAATAGAATTTAATCCTTCATAGAAAAAAAGTTATGTGTTAGCCAGTAACACCACTCTTTAAAAAGGGTGTTTACTATTAAAAATAGTTTTCAAAGGAGATGGAAAAAGAAGTGCAATCTGATTCCAAAATTTTTGAAAAAAATATATTTAGAATCTATAGACAAAATTTCACAAATCATCAGTTTGCATCATCTTCAAATTCCTCATGGTTTAGCCATTATAAGTGCCCAAAAATAAAAATTTAGTTAAAAAAAATCATTTTAATTTCTGATTTGGTCAAAAATTGTAAACTAGTATTGTGGGATCACCCTTATGCATCTTTATCCAGGCTTTTAGTTTATCATATGTTTCTTGATAAAGTACATGTACAAGTAAGAATTCCTTAGTGATTTCATTCTCTCCACAAATGGGATCAATTAATATCCCATTAGTGGGCTTATCATAGATTTGGCCGACTATGTAAAGATGACCATCAGGTGCATTTTTAAGTACATATCTTGTGAGGAGAAAGAAATTTCAAGAGGATTTTTAGTTCAAACCTTATGAGGTTGAATTTTGATCAATCCAATTGTGTCATCCAAAATACCTAATTCGTTAGTATGCATAGGATCTTGTTGAACAATGCCCATGTCATCATTAATGTCAACATTCATCACATCATTCTTTTTTAGTTTCTTAAATGACAAATGAAAAATCGTGTTTGGCATAGGGTTGATAAAGATTTGAAAGTTTTGATTAGGAGGGGAAATAGAATTATTTCCATGATCATTAACACCTCCAACTAAAAATAAATCGAAATCAATGAGGTCTTGCATAAGATGTTTAAGACACTTACAATGTTACATGTTGTGTCTATTTTTTCGGTGATAATGGAAATAAGAATTTTATCTAAAGCTCAAAGGTATTGGTTTCCTAGGATCATGTGCTCTAATGGGAGGAAAGGTGATCATTTTATATTCCAAAATTTACAACATGGTGTTATAAAGGGTATCGAATAGGGGAGTAAATTATTTAGCCAGATCCCCAAATGTGAAAGGAGTTGTCTTATTTATAGCAAACACTTGGGAATCAACATGTTGAATTGGTTGAGGGAGATTTAGTTGAAGGAAACCTTTATTATTTTTTCTAAAGGATTGGTAATTACTTTGGTGTATGGATTTGTAATTTATAGCACGGCTAGAGGTGGATTTTGTTTCACGACTACAAACCGAGTTTTGATAGTCATGAAGGGTGGTACACAAGTGAACAAACAAAGGGAACTTCATCATGTAGAGCTTACCTTGTATCTTAGTTTGAAATTTTGTAATGAACATTCTTTGTAGGTGAGGATCGAGAATTTGCACATCGATTTGGGTATAAAGCGATTGGTATCATGAAATGAAGTCAGTCACCTTTTCATCTTATTTTTTCTTATGTCCCATCAAATCAGATAAGGTCATCTTAGGGGTCATGTACACTTGGAAATGGTTAATAAAGGCCTCATCAAGTTCATTAAATGAATGAATTGAGTTATTAGGTAACAAGGAGAACCACTCCAAGGTAGTATCTTTCAAGGATCTAGGGAATAGTTAAGCTATATGTTTATCCTCAAGGATGAAATCATTGCATAGGGTAGTGAAGGTGGAAACATGGTTAGAAATTTCTCCCTTCCCACCATATTTCTCAAATTGGGGAGATTCTACTCCTTTTGGCATTTTTTCTCTCAATATCTCCAAGGATTAGGGATTGTTTTTGATGTATTATGAGGGTTGAACATTCTTGTTTTGATTTAATGTTGCAACTTGTTGTTGGAGGGATTCCATGCTTTATAAAAGTGTGTTAAGGATAACATCATTATTTTTGTAAGATGGAGGGGTATAAGGTGGTGTTGGGTAGGTATGCAGAGGACTAGTGAGTTGTAAACTCGAGATGGAGGAGGTTTGAGGGGATATTATGGTTGAAGGAATGGAACTAGAGGAATTACCTATGAAAATACCTAAGGAAGTGTTCACACTACAAGTAGGTTGAATTGTTACAATAGGTTTGGTACTAGTGTAGGTAGGGATGGAAACAAGTATCATAGATGTAGGAATGGAAGTTCCACCTTGGCTTTGAGTGCCTCCCAAAGTTTGAGTAGAACTAGAGATGGTAGGGATAGTGTTTTTAATGGGAAACATAGTAGCTGAAGGCATGGTAGTCATGGGAAACGAAGTAAATGCAAACTAGAATCCAAATAGGGTTGATTATGAACACTATCAGGAAGAAATCTAGAGAACCCAAGATCCATGATGAATGGTGTACCATGGGATGACATGAGTCTCAAACTATGTCTCATAATTGTATTGCTAATAGGACACCAAATTGTAAAGCTCATACAAGACTTCACAAACTTAGTGGGAAAACCAATAATGGAAAGAGGGTAAAGGGAAATGCAAGGACCTAAAATGAAGTCTGAATGCAAGTTTCAAATTCTAAACAAGTAATTTATTGATTACACTATGCAAAAATCTAAAATGAAATACAAGTTTGAATTTAAGTAATGCACAAAATGAATCAAATTAATCTAAATGATTTTTTTTAAATGAAATAGAAAGCTACCAACAACAAATAGAAGCACAAAAAAAAAGAATGTAATGTTGGAAAATGTAGTTCAAAATTAGAGACATGACTAAATCACCCAAAGGGGCGTATGAGTCTCACTTTAGGGTTTTTGCACAATTTTTAGAAAATTTTAAGTGAATACAATTCTTTCTAGGTTGATTGATGTCTAAACTAAATGAAAATGTAGATTTTAGATGAAATTCAATGATGCAAGACACAAAAAAATGCAACCTATATGCAATTTCACTAATGCAAGATTTAGGAACCCTAGATACAAATTAATTAATGCAAAACCTAATGCAAAGTTAATGCAATCTAGATCTAGGATGATGATGCACTCCAAATCTAAAAATAGGTGTTCACATCTGGTTCACCAAAGATGTAGCAACACAAATAGGGAGCCCCACCTTCGTGTCAATAGGGTTCCTACTTCACTATTGTCACACTCAAAGAGACCTTAGAGACCTCAATCCAAAGGTGGAAAGGGGAAATAGTTTCAATAAGGTGTCCTAGGATGTGATGAGAGACTCAAAGAGGGTTCACCACCAAGCTAGGGCTTAGAAAGACAAATGAAATGCAAGATCAAATATGAAACCTAATGATATGCAAAGCTTGACTAAATAATATAGAAATAAATGAAAATCATAATAACAAACTAAGAGATTAGGGATGTGCACCTAACAATATATAGGAGCTTGAATGGTGGTCTAAGACACTAAAAATATTAAAATTAATTTAGAATGGGATTCTTACATAGATTGGGAAATTTAGTCCTAGATTAGGGTTTATGTGCAGGAACAAAAATCTGCCAAAGATATGTCTAGAACTCTTAAAATTTGTAAATTTGATTGTATTGGGACTCATATGCTAGAAGTGGTGTATTAGTTCAGTTTGGCTTTCTTGAAGGATCTAGATTTGAATCTTCTATTCAATCTCTACCCTACCTTCTCAACTTTATTTTTGGGTCTACATAGCCAATTTTTTCTCTATAGATGTTCTCCAATGATCTTCTAAGCAAGGTAACAACTTGAATGACTTTGAACACTTTTCCAACTTCTTTCCAATATTTCTATTCAATATTTCTTCAACCTAGATCTATAAACCACACACTAAAGAAAGGGGAAAATGTTATTTTTTAGTGGAAAGGGGTTTTCCTTGATCAAACCCCATTTTGGTAATCAAACCTTGTAATGAATTTTTAGTGGAAAGGGGTTTTCCTTGGTCAAACCCCATTTTGGTAATCAAACCTTGTAATGAAATCAAATATAAAGGAGTGATGAATGAAAAAAATGTAATATTGTGAATCACCAAACCCTAGCAATGAAGTGTTGTAAATATGTATGAAATGGCTCCAGTGGATGTAGATCTTGAATCTTGCTTGAATGTGATAGATCTTGAATTTAATGCTATCTTGAATCATGAAACCCTACATCACAATTGTTAGCTTAAAAAAAACATGACGCATCATGCCTTTGACATGATGCTTGATACTTGAATAATGCTCCAGAATACTTGATAATTAGCCCTTAAATTCTCTTTCTCTTGTAAAAACTTGAATCCTCTTGCATGAAATCAAATTTTCTATAAGGATTCTTATTCAACTTGCTAGGTCGCTTGATTGCTTGTTAGATTGAAAATGAGAAAAATAACCTTGTATTTATACTTGTTTATGTCAAATTTCCCAAAATTACAACACCACAAGCCAACATCAAATCTAGGAGGATAAAATCCCACCAAGAATTTGAATTTAATTTAATTTTGGGCCACATGGGACTCATACACTAGAAGTGGTGTATGTGTCTCATTAGGATAGGCTATGGGATATATTTTTCAATAAATACTTAAATTCATCTAAAATAGGGATTAGAGCCCTGAAATTTAGGTGGGACCCATATGTCCATGGTGGCATATGAGTCCCAAATCACTAAATTTGTGCCAGACAATCCAAAAACGCCTAGATTATGATTGGATGTTGGTTTATGTCAGGATTATCCTCAGAAAGATGCATTAATTAAGGCTTGTGGATGCAAAATAAGGCATAAAGAAGCCCAATTAATAATGAGAACCCTAGATTAGTGTGAAATTCTGCTACAACACTTTACAATACCTTAAATAAGGTAAATTATATCCATATTTAGTTTACAAGCGCCCAAGACCTAATGTGAATGTGCTAAACACATTACAACACTAAATCAAGGCAACATGTTAGGGAGTACATTTTTTGTTATTACAGTATCAAACCCCCATGAAGAAAGAACCAAAACCTTAATCCACCTTTCCAGATCTTCCATTGAGGTTAGTAAGCAAGTCGGTGTATGTGATAAATTTTGGTTCCTTCCAAATGTAATATAGGAGAAAGTTTGATTTAGACCCTAGATCCCTTTTTCCCACATCACAAACCTTTTTTTTGTATTTTCATTTAATTTTTGGGTGAAAACCTTTTACCTAAATTTTTTAAATAATTTTTTTTATGCTAGAACCCTTTGTTACACATGAATTCTGCACAGTTTTGAGAAAAAAAGATTTCAATCCAAAACACTTTCCAAAAAATAATTAACCGAAAACTATTTTGTTGGCCCAAAATGAGACATAGTTATAAAATTTCACCAAAAATATATAAAAAAGACTGATTATATTATTCACTAGAATTTGTAAAGTCACTTAACCTTTTAAGTTTTACAACCACCTTTCCCACAATAACTTGCGTATAAAAACTCAAAATATTACTAGCAATCAAATTAATGCATAAAAAAAATGTACGTATAACATCTTTTATTTTTTACAATTATAATGTGTTAATTCATTTGCATGAGAATGGAAGGAATAACTACACTAACTTTTGAAATATACTTTTAAATCCATTGTCTTGACTCTTCCAAGATTTTCTTTACAATCACAATCTTATTTAGTTTTGTGATAAATTAGATGTAACATGATAGTTCTTTACATGAGACCCATATCATTTATATACTTACTTTTAAAATAAATTCTTTAATCACTTTTTCGATTCATTTAAGATATTCTTTACCCCAACATCCCATTTGATTCTACCATACCTAACTTTTTGAGAATTTATGAATTGTTAGTTTCAACTATAATATCCTTAAATATAAACTGTAGGGAATGTGATGTAGAAATCCATTAAGATCCATGACTGATAATTTTTTTCTTGAGATGCAATTCTCTTTCTTCTATTAAATACAAATTAATATAATTAAAATAATAATTTAGAACTGTTCTTAAACTATACACTTGTAAATGTTGATTTCAAAATATTTTGATATACAAATCAAGACATTAATCAATGTTTGAAATTAACATTTTAAGAAATAAAAATATTTATATTTAAAAGTGAATGAAATAACATGTAAATCAATCACTAAAAATTTGATCTAATCACTCTAATTCCATTCATATAACAAGTATTGTGTTGCAACTAGAGTCCCTGCCAAATGGGAAAAGCATGTTTGAAGAAGCCTAATGAAAATGTGCAAGCCACAGTGCAAACCCAATGGAATGGAATACATGATAGTCGATCTATACTTGCTTGAAACTAGAATTGAGTTGCATAAAAAAATGAAATCAATGATGATTTCCTTATTCATAGAATAATCTTAGAATAGGGGGGAAAGAAAGAAAACTTAGAACAGATGAAAACTGAAAAATCATATAGGAAAAAAATCCATATGAACTTTATGTTGGAATTACTCTCAACTTTTGTGCGTCCTTCCAGGCTTTCCCGCAATCCTACATCCTATGCTTCAATTTTGTGTGGTGGATCGGTATCTACCGCCAAACCGCGACCTTTTCACAAGTCTCATGTAGTAGAGCGGTGTCTACTGTAGACCTATGAATCCTTCTCGTAAGAAGTGCAGTGTATAGCACCATACCGTAACCCTTTCTCTAGTCTTGTGCAGTGGTGTGGTGCCCCTGCACTCCCACAGGGTGGTCTTTTGGTCTCCACGAAAGTGTGATGAAGTGTCTTTTGGCAGATTTTTTGGGTGGATGACAATCTGTCACTCTTTTAATATGTATAGGACAATGTTTAATGAGTTTTTATGATCAAATCTAGGCATATCTTTAATGCTTTTATTATTGTAATTAATTACATTTATTTTACTTCTTTTCTAGTGATTCTTACTATGTTGTTAAATTTTATTTTATATGTGGTGGTTTGATATTTTTTTTTGATGATATATATTGTACTCAAAAAATATAGTGTCTGCTCAAAATATAGTGGCAGCTTTGTCAGAATTTTTTTGAATGAATTATTATAAAATCAACTTTATGGATTTATTCTATGTTTATTGTGAGTTGAGTTATTTTTATTATTGTTCTACATCCTCTACCTCTGGCCTTCACATGGTATCAAAGAACGTTCTTCACAATAAAGGGTTGTTTTAAGAAGTTTCAGTAAAAAAAATGGCAGAAATCATAAGCTTGACAAACCCACAAATCCCATAGTTTAATGGGAAGAATTATGACTACTGGGCAATCACCATGAGGGCATTTTTTTTCTCACAAGATTTATGGGAATTAGTAGAGAATGGATTTCTAGATCTAGCTAATGCAACAACATATAATGCTTTGACTCAAGCAGAGAAGGATTTGTTGAAAGATAACAAAAAAAAAGATTCAAAAGCTCTTTTCTTTATCCTCCAAGGAGTACATGAGAGAATTTTCCCAAGAATTGTAGTAGCAACAAGGTCCAGAGACGTATGGGACATACTAAAAACAACCTATTAAGGTATGGAAAAAGTCAAAACAACAAAGCTACAAATATTGAGGAGAGATTTTGAAACAATCTACATGAAGGATAATGAATTTGTAGAATCATTCTTCACCCAAATTATTGGACTAATGAATCAAATTATATCACATGGTGAGACGCTTGAAGGTGTTAGAGTTGTTGAAAATATTTTAAGGAGTTTTCCCACAAGATTTGAGTCTATTGTTGTGACCATAGAGGAAACAAAGGACCTCACACAGTTTTTAGTCGATGAGCTAGATGCATCTCTCATTTCTCATGAACACAGGCTGAGGAGATCAACAAAAACTTCTCTGGAGCACGCTTTCAAGTCACAAGCTTCAATCAACCAAGGAAGAGGCATAGGAAGATTAAATTTCAGAGGAAAAGGAAGAAATTTTCATAGAGGTGGAAGAAGCAATCCTTCAAGCTCAAGTGGTAGAGGCAACAACCAAAATTCAGGCTCAAGTTCATCTCAAAATCAGCCTCAAGGTCAAAGGAATGTGAAATCTCAAATCCAATGTCACTACTGTAAAACGTTTGGGCATTACATGAATGAGTGTAGAAAGAAACAGTGTGATTATGGTAAGCAAAAAGAAAATTTTACAAAAGAGAATCAAAATCAAAATTCAAAATAGAGTACAATGTTTTTGGCTATTAATGTTGCAAAAGAAAATGAAAAAGATGTGTGGTTTCTAGATTCAAGTTGTAGCAATCATATGATAGGAAATTTAGAAATGTTCTCAAGTTTAAATGAAAATGTAAAGTTTGATGTCACACTAGGAAATAACAACAAAGTGTCAGTCAAAGGAAAAGGAAATTTCAACATTCTAACTAAATAGGGGGAGAAAAAGTACATTTCAAATGTGTACTTTGTGCCTAGCCTAAAACACAATTTAATGAGTGTAGGGCAACTTGTTCAAAAAGGATATAGAGTAACCTTCAAAAATGGTTTGTGCACAATTTTAGACAAATATCCAATCATCAACTCATTGCCAAGGTTAAAATGAAAAATAATAGAATGTTTCCCCTGAAGATTCAACCAGATTTGAATATAGATTATGCACAAGCACAAGAAACCACAATAGCCAAGAAAATTGTCTTTCAATCAAAAATAAAAGATGAAAACTAGTTATGGCACTTGAGATTTGGGCATCTTAATTTTGGTGGTTTAAATTTTCTTCATAGGAAAGGAATGGTCAAGGGATTACCTTTAATATAAAAACTTGCAAGAGTGTGTGAAGGATGCATTTTAGGAAAGCAACATAGAGAATCATTTCCAGTAGGGAAGTCAACTAGAGAAAACGCCCCTTTGGAAATTGTACATTCAGATTTGTGTGGCCCAATGCAAACACCTTCAATAGGTGGTAGATTTTATTTTCTGACATTCGTTGATGATTACTCAAGGAAAACATGGGTTTCATTTCTAAAGCATAAGAATGAAGTGTTTGATCTCTTCCATCAATTCAAGTCTCTTGTTAAAAAGAAAAGTGGGTATTACATTAAGGGTAAGTGCACCAATCTGTGACACAATTTTGATGCCAAATTGCAAAAAAAACCCGTAATAGGCCATATTGTACTCGCCAAATTTGAAATAAACATTTAAGTATAAGTTTACATTTACATATGGACATTTAATTTCTTATAATTTAAGTTATATTATATGTATATAGGTAGGATGTTTGAGAGTGGTTTCAAATCTCTAGGAATTATAATGCAAATTCTAGTTTTTGGAAGATCTTAAAAATTTCAAACTTAGTCAAATTTCAGTAATCAGCAATTCAATTTTCAGTAATCAAGAGGTCAAATTTTAGTAGTCAAAAAATTGTATCAACTTTCTCTCTCCTTCTCTCTAATCTCTATCTCTCCACTCCCTCTCTCTCTCTCCCTTGCTCTTTCTCTCTCTCCCTCCCCTCTCTCTCTCTCACCCCTCTATCTCCTCCCTACATCTGCCTCCCCCCCTCCCCTCTCTCTCTCTCTTTACCTACCTCTCCCTCCATCACTTTGTATCTCACTTATGTCTCCCTCCCTACCTCTTTTTGTCTCTACTCTCTATCTCTCCTCTCCCTCCCTCTACCTACATCTCTCTCTCACTCTTTATCCCTCTCTTCCCACACTTTCTCTCTAACTCTCTCCTCTCTATCTCATAATTCTCTCTTCCTCCCTATCACTCTCCCCTCTCTATCTCACCACTCTCTCTATCTCTCTCTCTCTCACACACAAACCTCTATCTCCCTCGCTAACACTCCCTCCCTCCATCCTTCCCTCTTTACTTCTCTCTATCTCTCCTCTCCCTCCCTCTCTCGACCTCATCCTCCCTCCACTTCTTTTTGTCTCTCCTCCCAATCTCTCTCACTATTGTCCCGCCCTCCCTCCCCCTCTTTGTCTCTCAATCAATATTTTTCTCTATCTCACCATTCTCTCTCTCTCACTCACACACACACCTCTATCCCCCTACCTATCCCTCCCCTCTATACTCTTTATCTCTCCTCTCACTTTCCCTCTCTATACATACCTCTCCCTCCATCACTCTCTCTCTCCATCCCTCTCTATCTCACTTATGCCTCCTTCCCTACCTCTTTCCCTCTCTACTATCTATCTCTCCTCTCCCTCCCTCTACCTACCTCTCTCTTTGTCTCTCCATACCTCTCTTTCTCTCTCACTCTCTCCTCTCTATCTCACCATTATCTCTATCTCTACCTATCACCCCCTCCTCTCTAAATCACCATTCCCTCTCTCCCAGTTTCCTTCCTTCCCTCTCACTCCCTCCTCTCTAAATCACCATTCTCTCTCTATCCCACTTTCCCTCATTCCCTCTCTCTCTTTATCTCTATTTCTCATTCTCTCCTTACCTCTCTACTCTCTATCTCACCACTCTCTCCATCTCACTCTCCATCCTTCCCTCTCTCCCTCCAATCATCCCTCTCCCCTTCCCTCTCTACCTACCTCTCACTCCACTACCTACCACTCTCTCCCTCACCCATCTTTCTCTCTTACTCTCTCATTCCCTCTCTACTCTATATCTCTCCCCCCTTCCCTCTCTAATATATTTCTCTCTCTCCCCCTTCCTCTGTCCCCTCATTTTCTCTCCTCTAACCCTCTCTCCCTCTCACACACACTCACCTCTATCTCCTCATTTCCTCTCCCACCATCCCTCCACTCTCCACTTCTCTCTATCTATCATCTCTCTCTACATCTCCTTCCCTCTATATTTATCTTTATCTCACCTCTCCCTCTCTTTACCCACTTCTCCCTCCATCACTCTATATCTCAATCGTGTCTACTCTCTTTCTCTCTCTCACACACACACCTCTATCTCCTCCCTACTTGTCCCTCCCTCCCCTCTCTAATTATCTCTATCTCTCCTCTCTCTACATCTCCTACCCTCTCTACCTATATTTATCTCCCCTATCCCTTCTTTTACCTACCTCTCCCTTCATCACTCTGTATCTCACCTATGTTCCCCTACCTACCTAGGGTTGAGGTGTTAAGGGTCAAGGGTTGATAATTGAGGGTTGAGGGTTTAATTTATAGGGTATAGGGTAGAGGGTAGAGGGTTTAAGGGTTGAGGGTTGAGGGTTAAGGGTAGAGGGTATAGGGTAGATGGTAGAGGGTAGAGGGTAGAGGGTAGAGGGTTTAAGGGTCAAGGGATTAAGGGTTGAGGATTGAGGGATTAGGGTATAGAGTTTAATTGGGTTTAAGGGTTTAAGGGTTGAGGGTATAGGGTTGATGGTAGAGGGTATTGGGTTTAGGTTAGAGGGTATTGGGGTGAGGGTTGAGTGTTTAAGGGTTTAAGGGTTGAGGTATTACAGTAGAGAGGGAGGGAAGGATGGAGGGAGAGATGGAGGGAGAAGTGAGATAGAGATATATGAGGGTTGAGGATCTAATGTATGGGATAGAGGGTTGAGAATTGAGGGTATAGGATTGATGGTTTAGGGTATTGGGTTGAGGGTATAGGGTAGAGGGTAGAGGGTTGAGGGTTGAGGGTAGAAGGTTTAAGGGTTTAGGGTTGAGGGTGGAGGGCTTAGGGTATAGGTTTAAGGGTATATGGTTGAAGGATTAGCGTTGAGGGTCTAATGTATAAGGTAGAGGGTATAAGGGTTCAGGGTTTAGGGTTTAAGGGTTGAGGATTAAGGGATTAAGGGTTGAGGGTTGAGGATTGAGGGTTGAGGGTCAAGAGTTTAAGGATGAGGGTAGATGCTTTAGGGTATAGGGTTGATGGATTAGGGTTCAAGGTCCAACATATAGGGTACAAGGTATAGGGGTTGAGGTTTTAGGGTTAAGGGTTTAGGATTGAAGGTAGAGGGTTGAGGGATTAGGGTAGAGATTTTAATTGGGTTTAAGGATTTAAGCATTGAGGGTATTGGGTTGAGGGTAGAGGTTAGAGGGTTTAGAGGTTAAGGATTTAAGGGTTGAGGGTTGAGGGTCTAGGGTATAGGGTTGAGTGTTCAAGGTTTTAAGGGTTGAGGGTATAGGGTTGAGGGATTAGGGAAGAGAAGGTGGGATAGAGGGAGGGAGAGATGGAGGGAGAGTCTTGAGAGAGAGATGGATGAAGTAGGAGAGAGATAGAGGTTAGACGGTTAAGGGTAGAGGGTTTAAGGGTTTAGGGTTTAAGGGTTAAGGTTTTAGGGTTTAGGGGAGAAGGGAGAGAGATAAAGGGAGTGAGTGAGTGAGTGAGGGAGTGAGAGAGAGAGAGACCTAAGAGAAGGAGAGGGGGTAGGAAGGAGAGTCTTGAGAGAGAGAGAGGGAGGGAGTGGGAGAGAGATATAGGGTAGAGGTTAGGAGATGGTTAAGGGTTGAGGTAGAGGGTTTAAGGGTTTAAGGGTTAAGGGTAGAGGGGAGAGACATAGAAGGAGCGAGTGAGAGAGTGAGAGAGAGAGAGAGAGAGAGAGAGAGAGAGAATTGAGAGAGAGAGAGGGATAGGGAGTGGGAGAGAGATAGAGGGTAGAGGGTAGAGGGTAGAGGGTTTGAAGTGTTTAGGGTTTAGGGTTAAGGGTAAGGAGAGAGAGAGACAGGTAGAGAGGGAAAGAACGTAGAGATATTGAGAGAGAGGAGGCAAGGAGAGAGAGAGAAATAGGTATAGAGGGACAAATAGGTAGATCCTTAAACCATAATCCCTCAACCTTCAACCCTCAACCCTTAAACCCTAATACCTCAACCCCCATACCCTCTTAATCCCTCAACCCTTCAACTCTAATCCCTCAACCACTATACCCTCTTAATCCCTCAACCCCATACCCTCTTAATCCCTCAACCCTCAACCCTTCAACCCTAATCCCTCGACCCCTATACCCTCTTAATCCCTCAAATTTCTAGGTTACCATAAGGAGTATTCAGATTTCCAGGTCCCAGCGCAGTTGCAAGCACATTCAACAACATATGACAGTGAGCATGCCTATGAATGCTTTGTTGAATTTGGGTACACTTTGTATGCTGAAGATAACAAATATTTTCCATATGATAGTAAGAATAATGAAATACAAACTATTGAGATGAATATGAATCAGATTGAATACAATGATTTCTTGAAGGTTTTCAATGACAGTGCATATTGTAGGGTAGGTGGAATGGATAGATTCAAAAGAAATCTGATGAGCTCTATTTAGAACAAAGTTTATGACAGAGGAAAGTGCACTTTTTTCTTTTTGAGGTGGCCTGGGCCCATCCCTAATGGTTTAATTTTTTAAACCAAAGTAGGTACATAGGATTAAGGATTTCCAGTGCATGGACAATTCTTAGCAATGCCTCTTTAAAAAATTATCTTCATGCACAGTAGTTTAGGGTTTTCCACTTCTCCATTTGCTACATTTTCATATTATTCATCTATTCATTCCCTCCATCTGTCATCGCCTTCATTTTTCATGGCTTTGCTTGGTCTACTCTACCAAAGATACTCTGGATTCTTGCAGTGGTTTGCAAAATCACTCATCCCCAACAGGAGCCACTGTTAGAACCCAAAATTTCCATAAAAATTGCTAGGGTTTTCCTTTTATTTTCCATAAATTTCCATCAAAACCCTAAGGTATTTTATTTGTTCATGTCTTATATTTTCACTATCTTTCCCATAAAATTCATTAATTGCCCTCACATATTCCCCCCATTTAATTCCATTATATTTCATTACCTTTCAAAATAAAAAATCACCGCTTTTTATAAAGCTAAAATACCTTACTCCGTTGCTTTAATATTTAATTTTTATCTCTTAACACTTTACCATGGCCTCCCATTAGGGGGCTCGCGGTATGGTGATAGTGGAATGGGAGAAGGCATAAAGTGCTTACCGCCACACTGCACACAGTCAAAACATTGATCACGGTATTGTGGTGGGCGGTAAGTGACAGTGGAGGTAGCAGTCAGAAGAGCCACCATCGTGCCATGGCCATTAAAAAAATGACCACGGTGACTACTGTAATAGTCAGGGAGTGAACGAGCAGTGGTTGATGGACATTCACCGTGCAATCGCAGATGGTCATCGAGGAGTCTATGGTAGCACGGTAGGAATAGATGAAACCAGTGACGGAGACTTGAACGATGGAGACAAAGGCGGTAAGTTAATGGTGAAGCATTTACCATAATACCGCAGCTAGCTTGAGGGATGACCACGGTAGAGCGGTAACAGTCAGGAGAAGACCTTGATGGTTAAGACCTCCATACCATCGAGTAGAGAGATAATGACCACAGTATAGCGGTAAACACAATAAAGGCCACATGGAAATAAAATATAAGGAGCGAATAAAGTGAAATGAAGGCGAGAAAGGATATAAAATAGAAAAATCAAAAGCACAACTATAGTTAAAATATTTTATTTTCCAAAAGGCAACTTAATAAAATATTTTAATTTTTGTAAATGGAATATAAATGGTTTTACCAAAACAGTGAAGGGTCGTAACTCTTCAGATATGATGTATAAATGATTGGAAAAATCAGTTGCAGAGGGGGGGCAGTAGTTAGATAGTAGGAGTTAGATTTTTCTCGAGAAGGGACTAGAATGTAAATAATGAAATACACATAGGTGCACCCACCTAGGTTTTGCAGAGCCTAAAGAGCAGAAGGTACAATTGCATCAACTGGCCTTTTACGTTGGCCAAAAGTGTTGTGAGAGCTTGGCAACCTCTCGTGGTTCAAACCTATGTTTTTGAGAACCAACACCCTCTTAATCCCTTAACCCTCAACCCTCAACCCCTCTACACTCTTAATCCTTCAACCCTTAACCCTTAAACCCTAATCCCTCAACCCTTATACCCTCTTAATCCATCAACCCTCAACCCTCAACCCTCAACCCTCAACCCTCAACCCTCAACCATCAACCCTCAACCCTTAATCCTCAACCCTCAACACTCAACCCTTAAACCCTAATCCCTCAACTCCTCTAAAATCTTAATCTCTCAACCCTAAACCCTCAACACTTAACCCTCAACCCTTAAACCCTAATCCCTCAACCCCCATACCCTCTTAATCCCTCAACCCTAAACCCTTAACCCTTAAACCCTAATCCCTCAACCCCCATACCCTCTTAATCCCTTGACCCCTATACCCTCTTAATCCCTCAACCCTCAACCCTTAGCACCTATACCCTCTTAATCCCTCAACCCTTAAAACCTAATCCCTCAACCCCCATACCCTCTTAATCCCTCAACCCTCAACCCTTCAACCCTAATCCCGCAACCCTCAATCCTTAAACCCTAATTTGTGAACCCCTCTATAATATTAATCCCTCAACCCTTAACCCTTACCCCTCAAACCTTAAACCCTAATCCCTTAACCCCCATACCATGTCAACCCTCAACCCTTAACCCTCAACCCTTAAACCCTAATCCCTCAACCCCTATACCCTCTTAATCCCTCAACCCTCAACCCTTAACCCTTAAACCCTAATCCCTCAACCCCCATACCCTTTTAATCCCTCAACCCTCAACCCTTCAACCCTAATCCCTCAACCCCTATACCCTCTTAATCCCTCAACCCCACAACCCTTAACCCTTAAACCCTAATCCATCAACCCCCATACCCTCTCAATCCCTCAACCCCTCTACAATCTTAATCCCTCAACCCTTAACCGTCAACCGTCAACCCTCAACCCTTAAACCCTAATCCTCAACCCTTTTACCTCTTAATACCTCTCAACCTCAACCCTCAACCTCAACCCTCAAACTCCTTAAACCCCAATCCTCAACCCCTACACTTCTTAATCCTCAACCTCAACCCTTGAACTTAAACCCTAATCCCTCACCCCCATATCCTCTTAATCCCTCAACTCTAACCTTAAATCCTAATCCTCAACCCTATACCTCTTAATCCCTCTGCCAACCCTAAACCCTAACCCTAATCCCTCAACCCCTATTCCCTCTTAATCCCTCAACCCCTCAATCCTCAACCCTTAAACCCCAATCCCTCAACCCCTCTACAATCTTAATCCCTCAACCCTTAACCCTCAACCCTTGAACCCTAATCCCTAAAACCCTATACCCTCTTAATCCCTCAACCCTCAACCCTTAACCCTTAAACCCTAATCCCTCAACCCCTATACCCTCTTAATCCCTCAACCCTCAACCCTTAACCCTTAAACCCTAATCCCTCAA
>CM021104.1:135970126-135999271 GCA_007115665.2 Sequoiadendron giganteum
GAGAGGGAGGAAGAGGTAGGGATGGAGAGAGAGAGGAGGGAGGGATAGGTTGGGAAAGAGGGGTGAGATAGAGAGAAAGAGAGTAGAGAGGGAAGGGGAAAGAGAGAAGTGAGATAGGTGATAGAGATGTTTGATGGAGCTTAAAAGTAGAGAGATAAGGAGGAAGGTGGAGAGATTGAGAGGGAAGGAGGGGGGAGAGAGAAATATGTATAGAGGGATAGGTTAGATAGCGAGAAGTAGAGAGAAAAGGTGGGTGAAAGGAAGAGAGAGGGAGAGAGAGAGGGGGAGAAAGAGAGGTGAGATAGAGAGAAGCAAGATAGAGAGAATTGGAGAGGGAAGGAGAGAGAGAATGGCAAGATAGAGAGTAGAGAGGGGAGGAGAGAGTGAGGGAAGCAAAGAGAGAGAGAAAGAAATGAGAGGGAGGGAGGGACGGATAGGTAGGTATAGAGAGTAGAGAGAGATATATAGAGATAAAAGGAGAGGGATGAGAGATAGAAAAATGTAGTGAGGGAAAGAGAGAGGGAGATAGATATTGGAGAGGGAAGGAGAGAGAGATGGACATGTAGAGACATAGTTCTTGAGCTCAAGGAAGATATTGTTAGATAAAAGGATGGAGATAGTGTGTGAGAGAGAGAGGTCTAGAGAATAAGAGATGAAAATGAGTGAGATAGAGAGAGAAAGATGAAATTCGACCTCCTGATTACTAACATTTGACCTCCTCATTATTGAAATTTGACATGTTGATTACTGAAATTTGACTAAGTCTGAAATTTTTAAGATCTTCCAAAAACTAGAATTTGTATTATAACTCTTAGAGCTCTAAAACCACTCTCAAACATCCTGCCTATATATACATGAAATATAACTTAAATTATAAGAAATTAAATTTCCATATGTAAATGTCAACTTATACTTAAATGTTTATTTCATGTATATAGTTTCCTTGACAGAGAAAGCAAAAATCTAGTTTTGTGCAAAGTGGGCCATTTGGCACTCACCAAATGACTCATCACATTTCGCGCATGCCAAATGACTCATCAAATTTGGTGCACGCCAAATGTGATGAGTCATTTGGTGCTTGCCAAATGGCCTGCTTTTGATGTGTTAATTAACAGGATTTTCCAAATTTTCTCATATTTTCGTCTGTGCTCCCCATCTCATTTGAACGTCTTTCAATGCAAGTTTATAAAAAAAACCATGTAAGTGTTAACCTCTGTCTCAGCTATCTAAATATATAATTTTTTTTCATTTTGATTTAGTTAAGGTTTTGATCCATGGGTTCTATTGTAAATGCCTTTGTTTTTGGTCAAATACCAACATGTGCTAGGTTTAGGATAGATTTGTACACATTCATCGGAACATGAAAAAAATTATATTTTTTGAAACTAGACTCCATTCTACACATGATGAAAAAAAAAATCAATTTTCGATTAGTTTGCAAAAAAAACTGGGGGGGAGCACGCTCAAATTTCAACTTTTCAGGATGTTCCCACTTTGAAAATTCATAAAATATTATATATTCATTAAAAAATATATCCGAAAGAAGGAGGATAAACTACATGGTGTTAGCTAATTTCTCACCATTGGGATTTTTGAAATTATAAAAAAAAGTTAACCAAAAAGGGGGGAGCCCTCAGGCACTATGCTATTTTTTTTTATAAAAACGGGACCTGTTTTGGCTCCCCCCCTTTTTGAGACCCTTAATCTTTATTAATTTCAAAAAAAATTAGTAGCTTTGAAACTAGACTCGGAGCACTTAAACTTTTGTTTTTTCCGCATCTTGAAATTTTGAGCGTAACTATCTTCATTTTCTCATGCAAATCAGATTTTCCTAATTTCATAAAAGAAAAAGGGTGGCATCTTAAGAGCCAAAATTGTGTCACATATTGGTGTACTTACCCTTAAAGCTTTGAGAACGGATATAGGAGGTGAATATATTTCAAGAGAATTTCTAAACTTTTGCAAAGATCATGGCATCCATAAACGAATTACAACTAGATATACACCTCAACAAAATGGGGTAGCTGAAATAAAAAATAGATCAATCATGGAAATGGCTAGAAGCATAATGAAAGCCAAACATTTTCCAAATGAATATTGGGCAGAAGCCATCTCATGTGCAACTTATATAATGAAATGGTGTCCAACAAAAAGTGTTATGAATATGGTTCCTGAAGAATCATGAACTGGAAGAAAACATAATGTTTCACACATGAGAGTTTTTGGTTGTGTTGCATATGCACATGTGCCTGATCAATTAAGAAGAAAGTTAGACAAAAAAGGAGAAAAATGTATATTCATTGGATATAGTGATGAATCGAAGGCGTACAAACTTTATAATCCAACAACCAATAAATTTATAATCAAAAGAGATGTTCAGTTTGTAGAAGATGAAGAATGGGATGGAAGTGTTGAAAAAATAGTCAATATATCAACAAGTATACCTCAAGAGGAAAGTGAAGTTTATGTACCAGCAAATAATTCTACAAATTTGACTCCTTCCACGCCCATTCAATCTCAACCAATTGGTCCACAAGTGACACCATTATCAAATGCAAGAACAACAACAAGAGGACAACAAATGCCATCTACAACAAAAAGTTTTGGCACTGGACCATCAAGTCCACATTCAGCAAGTTCAAGTGATTTATCAAATCCTACATTGGCAAGCATGAGAAGATAGGAAATCAGAAGTATAAGGGACATTTATGAATAAAATGAAGGTGAAAATAATTTTGATCAAATTTCTCTTTTTGCATTTTATTCACAAATAGATGATCCAATTCACTTTGAAGATGCAATTAAAGATGAAAAATGGATGAAGAAATTGATGCAATTGAAAAAAATCAAACATGTGAGTTGGTAAGTCTTCCAAAAGACAAGGATGTAATAGGAGTTAAATGGGTTTATAAAACAAATTTAAATGCAAATGGGGATGTGCAAAAGTATAAAGCAAGAGTACTAGCAAAAGGTTATTCACAGAAGCCCGGAATTGATTATAATGAAAAATTTGCACCTATAGCACGTCTTGACACAGTAAGGATGATACTTGCCATAGAAGCACAAAATAAATGGTTTTTTTATCAGATGGATGTAAAATTAGCATTTCTAAATGGCTATCTTGAAGAAGAATTTTATGTTGAGCAGCCACTTGGGTATGAGATTTTGGGTCATGAAAACAAAGTCTATAAGCTAAAAAAGGCACTGTATGGTCTCAAGCAAGCCCCAAGAGCTTGGTAAAGTAGAATTGATAGTTATCTTTTACAAAATGGATTCAATAGGTGCAGCAATGAGCCAACCCTATATACCAAGATGAATGAAAAAGGTGAAATTTTGATTGTATGTCTATATGTTGATGATTTGATTTTCACAGGTGATTTATCAATTGATTTGTTCAAAGGAGCTATGAAGAAAGAATTTGAAATGACAGATTTGGGACTCATGAAATACTTTTTAGGCATTGAAGTGAACCAAAAAGAAAATGGTATTTTCATATCTCAAACAAAGTATGCAAATGATGTTTTGAAAATATTTCATATGTTGAATTGTAAACCAACACCCACACCTATAGTAACAAGTTTGAAGTTAAGCAAGGATGATAAAGGTTCAAATGTTAATTCAAATTTGTATAAGAGACTTGTTGGAAGTCTCATGTATTTAACAACCACAAGACCATAAATTATGTATGCAGTATGTTTAATTTCCAAATTCATGGAGACCCCAAAAGATACACATTGGAAAGTTGGAAAATGAATTTTGAGATATATTAGTGGAACAAAGAATTTTGGGATTCAATACTCAAGTTCGGAGGAGTTCAAGTTGACTGGCTATACTGAGAGTGATTATGTTGGAAGTATTGATGACAGAAAAAACACGTCTGGTTATGTTTTTCACTTTGGCATTGGTATAGTATCATGGTCTTCAAAGAAACAACCAATATTTAGTCTTTCATCAGCTGAAACAAAGTACATAGCAGCAAAATGCATCTTGCTAGGCAGTATGGATGAGAAGAGTGTTAAAAGAACTACAAAATGAATAAGTGGATGCTACAAAGATATTTTGTGATAATAACTCTGCAATAGCCTTATCAAAGAATCCAGTTTTTTACAAACGGAGCAAACACATTGATACCAGATATCATTTCATTAGAGAGCTGGTAAAAAATGATGAAATCTTCTTAGAATTTTGTAGGTCTTAGGATCAGTGCACAGATATCTTCATAAAGGCTCTTGGAAAATATACTTTTTTTTATCAGAGAAATCATTTGGGCATCATTGACGGCAATAGTTGTGATTACAGGGGTGTGTTGGAATTACTCTCAACTTCTGTGCGTCCTTCCAACCTTTCCCACGATCCCGTGTCATCTCCTTCAATGTTGTGCGGTGGAGTGGTATCTACCGCCAAAACGTGACCTCTTCACAAGTCACATGTGGTAGAGTGATGTCTACCGCAGACACGTGACTCCTTCTTGTAAGCAATGCGGTAGTGCAGTGTATACCACCATACCACAGCCCCTTCTCCAGTCTTGCATGGTAGTGTGGTGCCCCCACGATACCGCAGGTCTCTCTTCTATTGCTTGTGGTGGTGCAGTGCCCCCGCGGTCCCGTAGGGTGGTCTTTTAGTCTCGGCAATAGTGTAGTGAAGTGTCTTTTGGCGGTGTTTTTGTGTGGATGACAATCTGGCACTCTTTTAATATGTATAGGAAAATGTTTAATGAGTTTTGACAATCAAATCTGGGCATATCTTTAATGCTTTTATTATTGTAATTAATTACATTTATTTTACCTCTTTTCCAGTGATTCTTATTGTGTTGTTAAAGTTTATTTTATACACAATTGTCTGATATATACTGTACTCACAAAATATAGTGTGTGCTTAGAAGAAGCAAGATTGTGAATTAGAGCAGCAATTCTGTGAGATTTTTTTTGAATGAATTAATATAAAATCAAGTTTCTCGATTTATTCTATGTTTATTATGAATTGAGTTAAAAAAAATTATTGTTTTGCATCCTTTGCCTCTAGCCTTCACTTTATAGTAATATTGGTGATCCCCCATCTTCATTTCTTAGCACATTTCTATGCCACAAATCAAAATGCATTTTTTAGGCATCTTCCTATTATAGCTTACCTCACTAAAAGAAAAAGGTCCTTGATTGACAGAAACATAAACATGGTTGGTTAATCAAGAGATCTTACAGTAATAACCATGTTTTTTATAATGTTGAATCAAGCAAAAGAATCATTACAATAGATAATGCATCCAAACAGCTGTCAATAAGAACCATCAGAAATAGGATTGAAACAAAAACACCTTCAAAAGAGCATAATCTTATTTTAAAAGATGAGAATCAAATTCTAAATTTCAATATTCATTTTAACTGTTTTTAACACAATATCATTTTTATGGAGTTGTAATTGACTTGAACAATAATACTTGATAAGTCCTTAAACTATGATGAAAAACAGATGAGCCCATAGACAAACAATGTCACTAAAAAAAATGTGACATTTTAGAATGGATATCCTGATTTAAATAATTGCCTTATCCCTCATAAAGGAATTTCTTTAGAAGATCCACCGAAATTTCATGCTTATCCTTAAAGATTTTAAGCTATGCTGCATGAATGAAATAACACAAAAGGGGACACCTAGAAGTACGCCCCAAAATAACAGTAAGTGCACCCAGAAAGTGCTTTGATGTTAAAACTGAAATCTAATTATAATTCAATGTGACACATAGTAATTCAGTAAAATATATCACAACACAACTAGCCAGTCATTGGACTCTAAAATCCTTCCATCAGAAATTTAATCATTTTCTGCTCATCTGAATAAAAGTACTTCACAGTAAACATTGTTGCAATATAAGATTAAGTTTGAATTGACATGCTTTGGCAGCTTCCAATAATCACGCTTTGGCATCTCCAACAATGACATGGTTATTCAAAATTTTGTGGTGTTAAATTCAGATGATGCATTCTCTCCAGTTTCATATTTGCTTGGCTATGGCAACTTGAAGCTCATTTTTGCTTTCTTGGTATGTGACAAGTATATAGTTTCAATTCTCTAGGACAGAGCAAATCATATTACTTCAAATTAGTATATGATGAAGAACAGTACAAAAATTCTGAGACAAATCATCTCAAAAGCAAGCAAGAGGACCTAATTTTACAAAATCCTTAGCCTACTCTCCATTTCCACACTTTTGTATAAGGACCACTAATGTTTGATTCATTATAGCCCTCATTATAGCTTCTACATTTTCTAACATGTATTGCTTCATAAGCAAGGGATCTTTTGAAGACAACAATCTGAGAGGCAAATCCAGGTTCTATCTCACCAGAACCATTGACACCGCTAAATTCAACACTATAGCCATATTGTGAAGCTAGATTAAGTGCCCAATCACTAAACTATTTTCTTTTCCATTAAAACTTATCATCATCATTCTAAAAACTGCAATGAATGTCACCTTTACCTTCAACATCTAACATAGACACTCCACCTTCCCCATCATTTTTTCCACCCGAAACATTTCTTTGGTGTACGGGATTGTATTCCAATTTCCACATTGGGTGTTGAGACCATTAATATGGGAGGATATAACGAACCAAGAACACACTCAAAATTTGAATGCATGATCTTCCTCCATGTGGTCAATCGCCTGCAAATAAATAGTTAAATGTGTGATTCATCAATTGTGAAGAAGCCTTCAAATGGAATAGAAAAGTCAAAAACCAAACTAAAGCCAAACTCAAGTAAGTACCTCTATGCAAGTTGTCACATCAAAACTACAAATCCGCTGATCAGGCTCAACAATTGAGCCATAATATATTGAAGCACTCTGGAAGCTTACAATAGATGAGTTATGATTTATACCTAGTTTTGAATTAATGACCTAAGAAATGTCAAACAACTGAGTCATAACTAGCATAGATAATTTAAATACATCTATATAAAAAAACCACCAAGAAATATCAGGCTTGAGTTATTTTATTTACTTAAAAGATTTATTTTATCATCAAATTAGGCCACATTCATAGTATAGGACCACATAAAAGACTTAAAAATATTCAAAATATCAATCTTAAATGCAATACCCCATTGACTACAAAATTCTTGACAAAATGAGTTGTCACAATCACCTGCCAAAAGAAGACATAACATACATGAGTTTGGGGACATTAAAAATAGAGAGCGATACATGATTTTGGGAAAACCAAAAATATAGAGTTGCTTTAGGTAATGATAAAAAATAATCATTGGTTAAAAGAAAAATAGAAAAGGACCTGTTTTTTATCAAGATCATTTGTAGGTATAAACATGAAGATGAAATGGACTTTCCATCAATAGATATTTTCAAACTTTAAACTTGTTAAAATCATCCCCAATTACATCTGATATTTGTTGATATCCAAACATCAAATAGCTGCACATTATTTATGACATTATACACCAAGGATGATATTCCAAATCTCAAAGAAGCTACAAGAGTACTTAGTGTTTTAATGAGGTGTTTTGGTTTTAAGAAAATGCAAGGTTATCACTATTAAAAAGAAGTAAACTAATGAGGATGGAACCATTTTTTAATCTTGGCCTTCAAGGTTAGAGAGGCAAAAGCACAATTACTTATTGTCCTACACAGATCTAGATCATTATAGCAAAATTTAAAAACATATAGAAAAAGGGAAAAAATAATAATTTGAGGCCTAGAAAAAGAAGGTTTGAAAACAATGATTACATTTTTCTGAATTTTGAGAATTAAATAAAGATACAGTACTTTCATACGCTGAAGATGCATTTGCACCAAAAGAAGTTGGGATACCAAGAGATGTTTGTGTGTTTATTGCACTACATGCATGGGATGTGATACCAAATTCATGTGTAATAGTAGAACCCAATGCCAATGTACTAGTTACTCCAAAAGGGATGAAAATATCGCTCCTTGCACGTTGTTGGCTTTTGGAATTTGAATGTCCTACAAAATTAAACTGCTCTATTTCATAGTAACATTATGTATACAGCAAAACCAATACAAGAACATGTCGCAAATTTGAAGAGGACAACTGCAACAACAATAATATGAAATGACTATATCACCTGTATTTCCCAATTGGTAATCTTCCCATTTTAATTCAGATTCTTGACTCATCTTTTGGTATTGTTGCATTGCAAATATGCAAATAATTTTTCCAGAAGCCTTCCAATCAATTATGTTATCTGCCTTAGTTGTACTTGTGTATGATGTCATCCCACTTCCATATAGTCTTCCAAAATGTATTCCCTCAAAATCCTTTCTACTATGAGTTGGAGTTAAAATTGAGATCTTAAATAATGTCAGATGATGTTTCTTAGTACAATTTGTTAGTCTATGACTCTACACATCTCTAAAATCAAATCTATAAAATTAGTTGTACATGAAATAAATAATATTGCATTACAAAGTGCAAATTAAAATATGGAAAGTTCGATGCTAAGTACAAAATGATTCAAAGAGAGGTAGAACTAAAAAATTAAGCTCCCTTGTTACAATAAACCTATATAATATAGCTTGGATAGTAAATCATAAAAAATTACAAATTGGAGGAAATGAAACAAGTGTGGAGCTGCCAATCAAGTGATCAACCCCAATTTCTTCACTGCAAGCTAGAGCATGACTAAATAAAAATATAAAATTACCATTGAGCTCTATTTTTCTGGTTTGTCAATAGCATGGGTGTCAGGATTTTAAATGCACAAAACAAACACTGTCAGGAGCAATCACTACTCAAACATAAGCAAAATACATAGTTGTTGTTGTTCAAGAGCTACTAGGAGCTTGCACAAAATGTTCTTCATAGTCTATTATTGCAACACATTCTTCTTGTTGCTAATCACTTGCTACTGCAAAAACTGACTAACTTCCAACTATTTGACTAGGAAAACATTCCTTCTATTTGTCTCATTCAAAAAATTCCTCTCAAATTCGAAATTACCTACCATCATTAATTAGGAATTCACAAATTCCCGCTACATTCAATTTTGAGCAGTTAGGAGCTGCAGGGATGAAGATGCCAAAAACTATCAATGAAAAATGGCTCCCAATAGGTAGGTAAGGCAATGGCAGGCTCAGGGCCAATAAATTTTCCAACAATGGGATTATGCATGTCGAAAGCAATTTTACCTCACACTACCATAAAGTAACTTGAAATTAAAAGATTCAACTAATTCACCAAAATATACAAAATTTAATGAAATTTGAATTTAGTAGAGACCTAATGGAAAATTAACATAATAAATGACAACCAGCTTGCAGAATGAACAAGAAATGTAAAAATTGTTGTGCAACAATACCTCATGTCCTCCTTTACCTCATGTCCTCCTTTCACTCTTAATTTTCCTTTTCGTAAGATTATATGAGAAGCCAATATGAAACCCTGACCCTTAAAAAGAAACTCTGTTATAGTTGGTTTTAGACCCTAGCATAGTAAAAATAAGAGAAATAGACCAAACAATAGAATGGAACTATTATCGGCCCAGAACATTCAAGTCAGCCATTTTCCATAAAAACATTCAATCGTAGGGAACAATAGAGATTGTTATTACAGAGAGGTAACCAAATATAAAATGACAGTGTGTCAGACATACATGCAAAATGTGATAGTAGAGGTAAGGCACATAAACCCCATTGAGGAATGCTACCTACCAACCAGCAACCCTCATTGCATGACATGACAATATCTGAAAACATTAGCAACATAGAGAAATTTTTCCTCCACCTGTTGTTTATTGGCTGGAACAAAATTTGGTAAATAGAAAAACAGAAAACTACTAGTAAAATAAAATCTCCAATCAGAAAATTTGGGAAAACTACTTGAAATCGCACTTTAGTAATGAAAATATTTTGCACCATAGCTTAAACGATGTTTCCCGACTCCTAAGACCGCACTAATAAAAAAACCAGTGCAGCGAAAACATTAGTCTCCACCTATAGATAAGCAGAGACTAATAATATTTAAATTGATACGTATAATGTTTCTATAATTTATCTGAACCTAACGTTATGTTTCCATTAAAAAGCAAATATAAAACAAAAGAATCAGAAGATAAACCATACACGTTTATACTCTCCACAATTAATCTGTCGAAGCGTCCTTGGTCGATATGATGTTTACTAGGAGCCCAAAGTCTTCATTTATCTTTATTCCTTGTTGTTTCTTTTGACTTGGAGTGCCATCCAACTTTGCAGTGATTGATGGTGTTATAGCTTCAAATCTATTTTAGTCTATTGATTGTACTGTTTTATTGGTTTTATCTGTCCTCTCTCAGACTGTAATATATTATATTTCTTTCCCCTTTCTAAACACCAACTTTATAGGATTGTATTTGATCTCTAGCATTTTAGAGCATGACAATCTGGAGAAGACAGATAGAAGAGCGTAATGTAAATCTTGTTAAACCTGTGTTGTAAAAGGCAGCACTTAAAACCTACAATTGTGAGAGACAGGTTGTATTTGTCACATGAGAGGCACATGGCTGCTAGACTGGCAAATACCATGGATGAATATTGTTTTTATAAAAGTACCACCCTGTGTTCTGTATAGCAAATTGAGCTCATATTCAACATAGCAGGGTGCCATGGAGAAGACGACAATGGAAATAGTATTCAATTTGAAATAAAGTGTTTGGCTATCTCAAAGATTGTGGGCATAGATTTTGAATGATTAGCCTTTATAAACTATTACAAGAAAAATGAAATCAATGGTCTATTCAATGTAGGAGTTTTGATTTTAAGTTTAAATCAATTAAAAGGGATTTATAGTCATCCTTAGAAAGAATCATGTAAATGGTCACAGTTATTGTATGGGTATGCTTTGTTTAAGTACAACTTTTTATATGTCTTATTTTTTAAACTTTAATTTTTTTAATTTTTATTTACAATTAGGGAAAAGTTCGTAAAGATATAGTATTAATGATAATATGATTTCTATATTTTATGGACTATCATTACCAAAACTAGACATCATAATTATTTGATGAAAAAATGAAACAATGGAGAAAAGGTTTTGATTGGAATGGATGAATTTTTTCTCTGAATAAACCACTTTATTCTCACTGGTTCTACATTCCAATTCATTTGTTATCCTCTACAAAATGAGGTTGAGAAATGTCCAACTGAATTGAAATATACAAATTACTCAAATGTAATTAAACTAGAAATTCATATTAGTTGTAATGATGAGCTCAAGGAAATTAGCAATCAACAATAATATTGACATTAAATCAAAAAATTGATGAAACTTTCAAATATGTCTAATTTTTAGAAAAGTATGAGTAAAACTTAGTTTATATTAATTGTCAAATCGATAAAAGATGTAAGGTTTAATTTATTTTTATTTTTATTATTTTTAATAATATAGAGAAAAAATATAATTCATTTTTATTAATTTTGTATTCACTTTGGTCTTAATTTGAGTTGTATCATTATAGTGTTCAATTTAGCATATTTTTCAGCAAAAGTTAAAAAAGAGAGTGTGCATATTTTTCACAATAATCAATGTGAAAGAGATAGCATAAAAAGGGTGTGCCACACTCCATATTTCATGCACCAAAATTGAAAAAAAATCCACCCACATAACTAGGATGGGATCTCTAATCTATTTTTGAAATCGGAACCTTTAATTGATGTTATACTTTCGATTCAATAAATATAAAATAATAAGTTGTCAAGAATATCATTAAAAAAATTAGTACAATATCAACAAGTAGGAACATAAAACCACATAGTGTCCAACTCATACATACATATTCTTCATTTTAAACTTCTTCTCTATATGACAAATTAGGAGGAAGGGGATATATTTTATTATTATCTATTTTCACATCTTGATGAAGTTCATACAATAATTTTTCACATTGAAGAATATATCTCCATATATCTTACCAAGATGTATAACATTTATTTCTAGTTGAGACTCTTGTAGCTTAACTTTTTTCTAGATGTTCTTATTCTTATGTTTGGAGGTATTCTAGCTATTATTATTCAATTTCAAATATGTATGTCATACATATAGAAGGAAGACATGGGTGATGGATATGTGCATCATAATATCAATCTTAAAATCTCATGCCAATAGTCATGTCTAAAATAATTCTTATCATTATGATATTCATCATAATCATCATAAGAAAACTCTTCCTTTCTACTCATTAAGAGATCAATGATATGTTCAAATTTCATTCTTTGAGTTTCCAATAGCTCAATGTGTTCATCACATTTTTAAATTTTGTCTTCACATAATATGTTTGAAGAATGGGGATATTGATTAGCAATTTCCCAAAATATAGTGTGAAAACATTGTATATACACATCACGGATTTTATCCATATTTCTTCTACCAACAACCATATCACAATCTTGTATACTATCATTTTAGGAATCAACTACTATAAAATGCTACATCACCTGCTCTTTAAGGAAGCATCATAGGTAATCCTATTTAGCTTCATATTTATATGCTATATTGAGAGAGGTGGGATGGTAGCCATCAAAATATGTTCTAGTAGATCTTGATACTACATGTCATGGATTTGTAATTACTCATTGATAATTTCACACACCTTTCTCCTCCAACAAGCACATCTAGTCTTTTTGTCTCATAATAAATAATTGTATTTTTTATGTTTCCTAATTATGACATTTTAAATTTAATTTTTAGAATTATATAGGTGTTGATCTATATATAATGAATGCCTAAATTATTTCTACTTGAAGTACTTACCTTTGAAACTAGAAAATTAGATATGAATGACTTACCATAATTCAGAGTTTCCATGATGGATGCCCTTGTGCACTATTAAAAGATTCTTCTATTCATACCAAGTCTATTGATCTAATTTATTATTTATGATTTTACTAAAATAGATTTTCCACTCTTTATGTGGAGGAGACAAAAATATACCAACAATAATCCAAGGTATCAAATAAGAACCTACTTCCTGTCTAAACCAAAATTTTGTTTCAAGTTGAATGTATTGAATCACTAGGGTCTATAGATTATATATAGAAATAAGTTTGTTCCCAACAATGGTGCTATCTATTAGGCATAAGTTAATGGGATGCCAAAAACAACATTTTTAGAGCTCTTTCTTTGGTAATCCATATATTTTGATGGATTTCAACTATTCAAATTATAATTTAATTACTACACATTTTAAATTATTTTAAAAATCAATTTCCTTTTACTCAGTAATTAATCTTTTATTTTCAAACACTTAAATTACATTTATATTCTCTATAATCATGAGAAAACCCATTAGTAAAGTGAAGACCCCCTTTGGTTGGCTCCATTCACTCTTATTTATAATTCTTGGTACTTTCAACCTTATACATCCTCTTAGCCTATCATCCACCCCCTACTTCTATCCTTTCTCATAATATTTCTTTATTAATTACATGTGTTGTGCTATTATTTAGTTTCAACTTAAATGATTAGATTTTCAATTTTTTTAGGGTGCATATGATATACATTATTATACTATTTATTTGACCAAAGTTTTGAGCCATTTTAGTTAGCTATTAATTTTTGACACATTCTCATTATATGATCTTTTCTAATTAGTATCATAATGCAAGTAATAGTGACATGGCTAAATGATTTACAAACACTTTGGAACTACAATTAAAACCTATCTACAAGTAGTTAAAATTTGATGTCTTTGAGAAAAGTGATATTTTTTATTGGTCCAACTATCCAATAGCTAGATATTAGGTTTGAGAGAACAAATTCATTATAAGGAAAATATGGACTTTGACTATTAAAATTAAAACACACACAATTATTCTTTATTTGGAGGGGAACCAACTAGATTGCTTATTTCTTTCCTATTTCTTTGAATTGGCCACTCTAAAATATATTTGTGAACACTCTTCTTCAACATCACATACTTCAATGATTAAACACTTAATATAAATTTTATAAGTCTCACCCCTACCGAAATGGTGCTAAATAGTTTGTCTTATTTTTACTAGTCAAAATTAGCCTTTGATTATTGGATTAGGAGATATTTAAGAATTAAAATTTTCAAGCTCTTAGCGTAAAACTTGTGGGAAAAAGAGTGTAAAATTAATGGGAAAAGAGTGTAAAGCTGAGTGTAAAATTAGTGGGAAAAAGACTGTAAAATTGAGTGTAAAACTAGTGGAAAAAAGAGTTAAGTATACACCTTTTTTATTATACATCTAAAATCGAGATCAAATTGAAAGAAATTAGATTGATTCTAATGTTAAAGTTAGAATGGCTAAAGATATAAAATCTACTTTTTTTTTTTAATTTATGCTGAAAAATATGTTAAATTGAGCACTAGATACAACTCAAATTAAGACCAAAGTGAGTATAAAATTAATATAAAAAAAATGAAATATATATTTTTTCTCCATATTATTAAAATTAAAAAATATAAATAAATTAAACCTTACATCTGATACAAACTAACTTTTACTCATGATTTTCTAGAAATTGGACATATTTTAAGTTTCATGGATTTGCTGATTTATTGTCAATATTATTGATTGCTAATTTCTTTGAACTCGTCATTACAACTAATAAAATTTCAATGTCTAGTTGAAAGTTTCATTGATTTCTTGATTTAATGCTAATTTCCTTGAACTTGAATGTCTAGTTTAATAACATTAGAGTAATTTGTATATTTCAATTCAGTTGGACATTTCTCAACCCCATTTTGTAGACGATAACCAATCAACTGGAATGTAGAATGAGAATGAAACCAAAGCGGCTTATTCACAGACAAAATGCACCCATTCCAATCAAAACCTTTTCTCCATTGTTTCATTTATTTCATCAAATAATTATGATGTCTGGTTTGGTAATGGTAGTCCACAAACTATAGAAATCATATTATCATTAAAGTCGTCGAATAGATGACCCACATATCCCAAGCCTACAACTGCATGTTCACACGCTTGGAATATTATGGCTGATGAGCTGTCAGGACTCATCAGTGTTTCACGTCGTAGTTTATTGTTAGCAAAAGGTGCCTACGGCTTGTCTCCGGATCGTAGTCTATTATGCTCATACCTTTCTCCTAAAAATTACTGTGCTTAGTGCAAACAGATTTATACCTTTGGAAATTTTGTCTTCATTTTTAAATTTGTTATAAAGTGATCTATTTATTCAAAAAGTGAATATCAAGAACTTTTATTTTTTTAGTAGTTTTAGATTCATTTTGAGGTTTATTTTTAATGTATTAGTTTGTTGTTTAATTTGTATATTTTTGTGTAATATTTTTATTGATCTTAAGTCTTTGCTTCTTATTGATCTAGATTCAATCCTTAGTCTTTATCTTTTCAATTCTATGTCAAGCTTATTCACATGATCTTTGTTCATAGCCATTTATAAATATAAATGTATATAGGTGAATACATTTTTGAAAGAACATTAAGTTAACATCTATTGAAATTTAATTTTAGGGCCATGTGAAAGTTTAAGGTCAAGAACATTAGGGGTCAGTTTGTAATTTCAATTGCAATCAAAATATAATGACAAAAAGTTGATTATTTTACAAGTGCATCTATAGACTACTCGATGAAATCATTGACTATTGAAATACAAATTAACAAATTGAATCACAAATAATATTTGTATTCAAGTGATGCAACAACATTGCAATTATTTACGTAAGACCCAAACAAATGACTATGCTTATTTCTAAAATCTATCATTTAATCCCTTTTATTAATTGTTCTAAAATTGTGTAATGTATTGTTATTTATGTGACCCCAATTAATAACTATACTAACCTGTTCCTAAATAATTATTTGTATTGATCAAAATTATTCCTGAGACAATTTTAAAATAGTACCTAAACTATGAAAAATTATCCCTATATGAAAGTACCTTACATGTAGGCTAACAATATCCCATAACCAATACAATTAAACACGCAAGGAAACTAGATCTCTCTACCTTGGTGTTAAAGTAGTTGGAAGACCGTGTGATGCCACTGAAAAGGAAAGCCCGGTGGGAAATGAAGTGTGGTCATATGATGGTACAGGCATTGCAGGTGGAAGAATAGGCACTACAACTTCAAATTTGAGTAACCTCAGCACTTGCCTTATTTTGGGCCGACTCCCTGCATTAGGGTGAGAACACCACAACGCCACCACCATCAATCTTTCCATTTCTTCCATTTCAAACACCCCATTTAATGTCACATCTGCAGCCTCCAATAGTCCACCTCGACCATACAAATCCCACACCCACGCTACAAGCCGCATGTCGAACTCTACCAAGCTCACATCTATTGCTTTCTTGCCAGAGGCTATTTCGAGAGCCACGGCTCCAAAACTGTAAACATCAGATTCGGAACTAGTTTTACCTGATGCCACACATTCAGGAGCCAAGTATCCCCATGTCCCCGCAGCTTGGGTGGTCTGGGCTAGACGCTCATGCCTCATCATGCGCGCTAAGCCGAAATCCCCAATCTTTGCACTGAAATTGATATCCAGCAAAATATTACTAGATTTGATATCTCTGTGCAGAACACATTCATCCCATTCTTCATGAAGATACAACAGTGCGCTTGCTATTTCACTCGCTATTTTATACCTGATATTCCAGTGCAGCACTTGACGCTCTTCTTCTTCTTCTCCTCTGGTGAAAATATGTCCGGTGAGGCTTCCATTACACATATATTCGTAGACCAAAACCAACTGGTCTCGCTCATGGCACCATCCCAAGAGTTGAACAAGATTTCGATGTCTCAAACGGCTAACTATACTCACTTCTGAAATGAATTCTTTAATCCCTTGTCTTGACCCTTCTGAGATGCGCTCTACCGCCACAATCTCATTTGTTTCAACAAGATTGCATTTATAGACAACTCCGAATCCTCCCTGCCCAAGCTTTAGATCTTCTCTGAAATTGTTAGTTCCGGCTATTAGATCATCCAGCTTAAACCGTCGTGGAATGTGGTGTAGAAGTTTGTCAAGATCCATGTCTGCTAACCTTTTTCCTCTGATGGATGCAGCTCTCTTTCTTCTGACAAAGGAAAAGTAGCCCCATAGTACACCCGCAATACAAGCCACAATGCCAGATCCAACACCCAGAAATGTTTTTGTAGAAGTGCTTACTTGTTTCCGGCCTTTTTCCTTAGAGCTTGCAGTGCTGTTGAAACTCCATGAAAAGATTTTGTGAGTCTCGTTCGAGTATACAGCTGCAGACGAAAATCCTATCACAATATTTCCTCTACAATATGCAGACAAATTTACTTGCTGTGATAAAATGCAATTTTGGGGGGACTTAGAACTTTGAGAACCACTAGCAAGATATACTTCGAGCATTTGTGCTTGGCTGTTGTAGTCAATCCACGCATCCCATACTGTCCCATTGTTTAGATCAGAAACGCTAACGTTTTTTAAATAATGAAGCTCTGAAAAACCATGGGCAAGAATTCCAACAGTCTCCTGGGCACTTGAAAAAACTACAGCAAAAAAATCAGGTAACCTGTCAAGTATTTCTCCAACAAGACCAAAACATCCTTCTACTTTGAATTGTGGAACAATGTAAGCGTATCCTTCAGATGAGAGAAAGAAGGCTATTCCATCGCCCTGAAAATTATTTTTATGAGAGTGCATAGAAAACACAAAGTGAGTGCTGAAATTGGCTATAGACGAAATCTGGATAGTCCCATTATAAACAATTCTGCCTAATGAATGATTCAATTTATTATAATATAAATCGCTACTATTTGTAAGATGGACAACATTATCCGAGACTCCAGCGTCACCCAAAAAATCAATTCCATCTGTTTCCAAAGCGCTGAAATCAAGGAAATTAAAGCTTCTAATTTAGGAAAAAACAAATTCGCCATGAAATTATGTTATGTATAAGAAAAGAGCTTCTCCACTCAATGGCGATGAGGGAGTATCAGTAGCAACATCAAATCTAATAAGTAGTATCAACAAATCGATTCGGGTCCAACTTCCCTCCACTGTGATTTCATTTAACCGTAATGTTCGGTCTTTCAATAAACTTATAAAGCATTCTAAAATAAAATAATGGCGTGAAGCTTACGGAGCTCGTGGAAGGCATGTTAGCTCTTTTTCAAACATAATAAACAAAGTAATTGGTTCTTGTAAAATATGAATATGTATAAGGTTAACCAATTATGGATTATGGTGTGATTTAGAATAGTGATAAAAATAAAAATAAAAATTTAATATATTTTTAATTTAGAATAGATTAAATTATATTAAAATAAATTTATTATATTTTTTATTATTATTATTTTATTTTAACTATATATAATAAAGTGTGATTTCAAATAGTGTTAAAAAATAAATATTTTTTAAATAATGTGTTTATTCTTATAGATTTGGAATTTTTTATATTTCATATTAAAATATTAATAGTATTTAAATAAATTATATTAAAATTATTCTTTTGAAAAATAAATGTAGTAGGTCATTTTATAAATGATGTGTACAACAACTAATTGTAAGGTTTAATCATGTAGGAGCAATAAAACAATATAGATCATTAAAATGATGTTGAGTTTCTTTTAATTTATTTGTGTGTTTTGTAGGGTTCTCCATGTGTGTATAGAGTTGAAAAAAAAATGTCTTTTTTTGTAGGTTTTTAATATTCTTTTGTTGTTGTCGCATTAACACAAAGTCTTTTGGGTTTGTCATTTTTTTTGCACAAGTATTTTAAGGGTCTTGAACCACCTTTTCACTTTGCAACATGTGTAGTCTTTGCACTAGTGACCCAAATAGAGGTTGCTAACAAAGAATGCATGTGATTTCCCTAGGCATGGAACTTCATGATTGCTCATTTATATGTAATAAAAGTCTAAAATTCATCAATTGTTTCCAATTATGTTTAGAGAACCATTCTCTTAGAAGGAAACTATAGTGAATTCCTTACTACCTTCAAATTTAAATATAAATTTTTTATTTTATTTTAAAATATTTTGGAACATTAACATGTGATTTAAATTACATTTTTTTGGGTATGCTTTCATAGTTAATGTTAAACTTCTCATCCACATCCCATATTTCTTATCCCTCCATCCCTAAATAAGAGGCGTATGGAATAATTTATTTAGAAAGATAGGATGCTAGTTATTTTGGTTCATTGTGTTTTTCTCATTTTTATTAGATAGTGACAAAAGGAACCCACCATCATTCTTGAAGAAGAATATTTTAAATTTTATTTTATTCACCAGATGCATGTTGATTATTGATTAGTAAGACTCCAATTATCTTAATTTCCAAGATGGATGGAAAAAAGAAATCTTATCATCTACCTAGATTGATCACTATAACATTTCCTATATATGAACCTTTGAGACCATGTATAAACAAATTTTTTTAAGAGAATTCAAACTCCTTACAAACAATTCAACCAAAATAAAATAGATAAGGGGGAAAAGTGTCCCCTTGTCTAAGACCTCTTGATGATGAAAATTAGGGTTTCCATTTCTAATTTAGGATTTATAATTAATTTAAGATTTAAATTGTAATTAAATTATATGTATATACACACATTCACACATACAAATATAAGATATTAAAAGAAAAAAATTATATACATAAATATTTAAAAAATTAATTAAAAATAAAATTTTCATATTAGAAAAACATATATCAAAGTGAAAGTTAAGAAATTACCTCAAATCAAAGGTTCAAGATTGTGTTTACATGAATTCAAAGGTTAATTGGGGCAAGAAAAAAATTTTGGGGATAAATTCAATTTAGGAAAAAGAAATTTAAGAGAAACTAGAAATGGTTCAACATGAGAGTTTCTTTTGTATTTTATGATTTTTGGGTCAAAAAAATTCTCAAAAAAAAATGAATAGAAGTGTTATGTCCAAAACCTTGTGTTGCACATAAGTGTCACATACTTTTTATAAAAAATATTTCTATCGAAAATGCTTTTAAGTGGAATTTTTTCACTTAAAACTATTTGATTGGTCCAAGTAGGACACAACTTTATAATTTCATCCAAAATATGCAAAAATTGATTGATTATACTATTTATAGGAATTTGTAAAAGACTTTAATCTTTTAACTTCTACAACCACCTTTTCCAAAATAAGCTAACTATAACTACCAAAAATATTACTAAAAAATAAATTAATTTATAATGACAAACTAAGCATATGATGTAGTATTTTAAACTTATAATGTGTTAGTAGTTTACATGAGATCCAAATGAATAACTATGGTCACTTTTGAAATTGAGTTTTTTAATCCATTGTCTTGACTCTTTCAGGTTTTCTTTACAATCAAAATATAATTTAGCTTTTCCAAAAAAAACAACCCCTTGTATCAACCCTTCTAAGATGTAATATTTCAATTATTTACATTAGACCTCACTCAATTGATGATAGTTACTTCTAAAATGAATTATTTAATCACTTGTCTTCCCTCCAAGATATGTTTTATCCCACCAACCCAATTGTTTATATTAGGAATGCATTTACATACCCATTTGAATCTGTCATGCCTACCCTTTTTAGATTTATTAGAATTGTTAATTTCAACTATTAAATAATCAGATATAAAATATAGAATGTGGTAGAAATATATTAAATTTCATGTCTACTAATTTTTATCTTGTCATGGATGTAACTCTCTTTTTCTAACAAATATAAATTTAGCCCCACACTTAAAGAAGTCCCTTATAGAAATAATATAATGATTTAGAACTATCTTTCAATTATAAATTTTTAAATATTCATTTTAAAATGTTTTTGAACTATGAAGTTCATTTCAAAATATTTTGATATACAAATTAATAGACAATAATCAATTTTTAAAATTATCATTTAAAATAACAAAATAAAAATTAAATAAAATATCATGTAAATCTATTATGATATTGCTATCAGGATTCAATCGTGTAGTTTTCGAGTCAAACTCATTGACCCATGATTCATGAGTAGTGGTTCACAAGAACCCATCTCTCATGATAATGAATGGTCCACTTAGCACTCATTGCATCTAGGTGATGCTCACAGAGGTGAAGCATTGGTCCGTCCTGGGAGGTCACCCATCCCAATACTGCTCCAACTCAAGCGTGCTTAACCATGGAGTTTTCCCCAAGGTTAAGCCCACTTAGCTTGCTACCCCATTTACAAAACCTTCAGCAAGTGTTATGCCTTATGAACCATTCATTATAGAGCCCCTTTAGCTCATCAATTGATAAGTAGGAGGTTTCTTCCACAGCGTGTCAAATTATGATATTGCTATCAGGATTCAACCGTGTAGTTTTCGAGTCAAACTCATTAACCCATGATTCATGAGTAGTGGTTCACAAGAACCCATCTCTCATGATAATGAATGGTCCACTTAGCACTCATTGCATCTAGGTGATGCTCACAAAGGTGAAGCATTGGTCCATCCTGGGAGGTCACCCATCACAGTACTACTCCAGCTCAAGCGCGCTTAACCACGGAGTTTCCCCCAAAGTTAAGCCCAGTTAGCTTGCTACCCCATTTGCAAAACCTTCAACAAGTGTTATGCCTTATGAACCATTCATTATAGAGCCCCTTTAGCTCATCAATTGATAAGTAGGAGGTTTCTTCCATAGTGTGTCAAATTATGATATTTCTATCAAGATTCAACTGTGTAGCTTTATGAGTCAAACTCATTGACCCATGTTTCATGAGTAGTGGCTTACAAGAACCCATCTCTCATGATAATGAATGGTCCACTTAGCACTCATTGCATCTAGGTGTTGATGCTCCGCAATTAGGCTTGTTGAATTAGTCTCAAGGGTCACCATCTCAATGCTACTCGGCTCAAGCTGCAGCTTAACCACTACTCATGAATCATGGGTCAATGAGTTTGAATCGAAAACTACACGATTGAATCTTGATAGCAATATCATAATTTGACACGCTATGGAAGAAACCTCCTACTTATCAATTGATGAGCTAAAGGGGCTCTATAATGAATGGTTCATAAGGCATAACACTTGCTGAAGGTTTTGAAAATGGGGTAGCAAGCTAAGTGGGCTTAACCTTGGGGGAAACTCTGTGGTTAATGTAATACCCCTCCGGTTAGCTTTTGTGTAGTTTGCTTTATGCTTTATTTGGTTGTTGATACCTTGATATTGGATATGCTTTGTTATGATGTTTTGATCGCTATTATTGAGCGACATTGATTATTGTGTGATGTGGATTATCCGACTATTGTGACACATGCTTTATGGATTATTGATGATTAGTAGAGTTAGCATGAGATATTGTATTATGTGATTTATGATTATGATGTAATGTCAGTCTTTGATGAGTGTATTGGTGAAGAGGACGGTTTCACATCACTCGCTTGTGAGTGCCCTGCGAATCCGTGATTTCTTCTTCATGGTGTGTATTATATACTGGATATATGTATTATGTTGTTATTTGGTTGCAGGTTGTAGGTACATGACACCGACTCCACCTGGTTTCACAGGTCTGAGCGTGTCGATCCAACGGTTATGTGGAAAGGGAGATAGTAACTGGGTAACATGTGTCAGGTCTATGCCCTAGCCTTAGTGTGTCGTTCGTTCTGTTTGTGAGTTGAGTCTACTTGGTTTAATGTTATATGATTTAATTAGATGTTTTGTTATTTAATTAAAATGTTAGAATTATTGTATTGTTGAAAGTAGAGTTTATTTTAATATTAAGTGATATATATGCTTAGATGAAATATATATGTTGATTATGAAATTGTATTAATTAAATTTTAATTTATTTAATTAATTAAATTAATCTTGGAAAAGATTGAATTTAATTATTAAATAATTAAAATTAATTAATTATGCTTATTGCATTAAATTAAATTAAATCAAATTAAAAGAATTGAAAGAAAAGTGAAATTGCATTTAGAAATCAATTTGAAGTTTTCGAAAATGGGAAAAGGAAATAAATATCTATTTTTATTTTGCATGCGAAAAGGAAATTAGGGTTAGGTTAGATATTTTAGTTTTAATATGAATGCATGTTGCAATTATTTTATTTTTTAAAAAGAAAAGAAAAGAGGAGAACAGTTTTCGAAGGATTATTATTGTTCAGAAGATTTTGGGGAATTTTGAAGAATTCCACAAATAGGGATTTGAATCGAACTTTGGTTTTTGGAATTGGAATTGTTTGCACTTTGAGGAAAAGCACAGAGGAGGCTTCTATCAAGATATTTTCTTCATCTTCTGGAGCATCATATTCCAGGTTTTATACTTGATGTTTATTGCAATTTTCAAATTAATGGTTGTGAAAATTCAATTTATTTACTGTAGGAAATTGTTTAGAAAACAAAACCTATAGATCCACCGTTTCAATTTTCAAATTAAAATATTCTCAAACATCTAGGATTTATTGTGAAAAAAATCTAGTTTGTAAATCAAACAGATCTATTTGGCAAATTTAAACCCTAAAGAAAATATTATTGAAAATTCAAACCCTATGAGAAAACCTTCAGTAAATAGTTTGATTTGAATTTTCCTTATTTAAGTTTTTGTGAATTTTTAATGAATAGGGTTGAAAGAAATTTTAATTATATCCTTTTAAATGTTGGAATAAAATTCTGGAAAATTTAAAGAATTTTTTGTTCTGGTTTTGTTCGTATTTCTTCAATTTTACCAGTTATAGAAATTTTGGTAAATTTTTATATATTTATATATATAAACTAATATATATATTATATGTAAAATTACATATAATATATATAATTTATATATATAAATATATAAACCCTTTTGGATTTTATACCTGGTTTTTTTTTCATTTTTCGCATATGACGAAAAGTACGGTTTTTTGGGAACTGTGTTTTTTATTATCATTAAAACACATATTAGGATATATTTAAAAAAAATATTTTAAAAAAAATAATTGTTAAGTGGATGGTGGGGAGGTCAAAGCCCCACCCCACGGATGCTGAGGGTAGGACGCACCTGCCATGGGCAGTGTGCCCACCCTTGGGGGATGCACTCCCCATGGGAGGTGCGGCCTCCCATGTACACCCGCCCCCTGTACATAGTACAGGCAGAGGAGGTACTTATCTGCATAGTGTACAGTGATAGGTACCGGCGGTACCGTCGTTCGGTCCCATCACTGTCACATCAATTTTTTTATTGCTTTGTAATTTTATTTTTTTAATTTTTTTTTATTTTTATTACCTTTATTAAATCCGAATTTTAATATGAAAAATTTAGATTTTAAATTTGAAATTTGGGAAAAACTTTTTAGCATAATATATTCAGTGAATATATATTTTTAAATACTGTGCATTGATTTATTTTTATAATATTTATTTTGTATAAATATAATATAAAATATATATATACAGTAGGTATATTGATATAATTATATTTTATATTAAAATGTAAATGAGTTATAGAATTCTATTTTATTTCTTTTTCAGAATTATGGAAATTGGGTTAAATATGGAATTAGAATTTATCAGTAGAATTAAATAAACATATATATAATATTCAGTTTAATATATATGTTTATATTTTTTTTAATTATGTGCATGATCAAGTAGATGTAATTATTATTTAAATTGTGTATTGGAAAGATTAGATGAATAAGCTAAGAGTTTTTAAAAGAAATATTTCTTGGAGTAGCATTTAGATTTAAATACAAATTTGACATCTAGTATTGTTAAAAATAGAATTTTATTCTTTTCCTTGTAAGTGAAAAGGTAATGATTCAGTTTATTAATTATTTTACTAAAGCAATGGTATGTAACCGAAAAGTATTTGTTTTAGTGTTGAATTTATTGCATTTTAGTGAAAATTAATAAGGATAATGTTTATTTTATGCGAGAAGCTTAAAGTAGGGATATGGATTTAATATATCCGAACATAGTGTTTGTTTCTTTATCAATGCAATATTATGTTTTTTCCCTTTTAATGAATGCTTTGGGAATGGGTAATTGTGTTAAGTAATGTAAAGTCTTCCAGTGTAGGTGGGTCATTCCCATGTTAATTAATATTCGTCTATTCCTTGGGTAGGTTATTTTGAGTTGTTTTCCTCCATATGTTGGAGTGGGATTCTTATTGTCGTTTCCTAGATTAGGAGAGACGGAGTCATTCAGTTCAATAACACTTGATTCACCCTTGGAGTCTAGATTTGAGTAGTGAGTTATCCATTAGAAGAGTGGCTTTTGTTAGGGGCCGGAGCCCAAAGAGGTAAACCGGGTAACCTTCGAAAGTGTGTTTAATAAGTGATAATTAAAGTAAAGTATTAGATTACTAGGATGCATTCACATTAACCAAGATATAATTAACCTCACTCGCAGACATAGGGGCTTGTTTAGACTTGGGGTGAGTGAGAAGGCCTGGAATGGCAAGGTCAACTAACTTGTCCATATGAAATGTAGTTGATTCCGCTTGAGTGAGTATGAGGGCCGGGATTCGATTGAGGCCACCAGGATTACCGGAGCCTATGAAGGATGCCCAAAGGAGATCTCATGATGCACCTTGCGATGACACTCTATCTAGGATAACCTTGTTTGTATGTTGTGTGTATGGTTTCTTTAGCACACTTGATTATTATATGTCTGGAAGCAATGTAACCATGTTAGCGTTAGATTTATATTGTGCATATGTTGGTTGAGTTAGTATGTGTCAGTATGAGTCTACCTTTGGTTAGAGGTAATAGATTTCTTGTCCATGTTACTTTGTTATTGTCTCCTAGCATGGGGGCTGTGCCTACGGGTACCACATGGTAGGGAGGAACATGCACCAAAATCGCTGGGTCCCCCTTTGTTCTTCATTTCATGGAAGTGAGACATCCAGTTGGACAGTTTGTGGATATTGGTACTCTCTTCTATTACTATTGTATCTCTTCATGTATCAGTTGTATTTACCCCTCTTGTTGTTATGAGGTGGATCTTGTAATTATTCTACTTATGTTTTTTTACTCATTCTAAGAATGAGGATTGTAATCTTGTAATGGAATTTTATAATGGAATTATGTGATAGTTAATCTATTTTATATTGTATTTACTTATGTTAGATGTATGTCATTACTTGAGTTAATTAATGCAATGTAATTTAGATGATGTATGTTAATGGGGTTTAAGTAATCTTAGTTACGTAGCCTTAGGGGAGGTTGTCAATTTAGGTGAACATGTATGTATAATGCACTTTAAAAAAAAAAATTAGTACACTTTTGTAGCGAATTGAAACTTGCTCTAGGGTTGCGTGGCGGGGCACTACACATGGTATCAGAGCCTAGGTTTAAACACTGGGTGCTCTGGGATTATGTTGCAACCATTAAGCTTAGTTGCATAGGTTTCTTTTTTAGTGTACCTTGTCTAATACCTCTTTGTGTCTGTGTAGGAGGATGCCTCCCAGACGCGGACGAGGCAGGGGATGAGGACGTGGTCGTATAGGCGGATGTGAGGGGAGTCAACAGGATTCGTCACCTCATGTCACACCCATACCAGATCAGGAGGTACATCAGACCTCACAGAACAATCCAGGGGGTGGTTGCGGACAGCTAGATCCTCCTAGGGTTGAAGCTACATGTAAAGCTTTTGAGGAAGCTTTGACATTATTGGGTCCGAGGCAAGCAGTGCTAGAGGTTAACCCTAAGGTGAGGACAGTTACACCTCAGTCTGATATGTTAGCAATGAATTATATGCGAGACTTGATTCGATCTCAGCCACCTCGATTTGATGGAGTAGGTACAGGTTTAGAGGTTGAGACCTAGTTGATAGGTCTAGATAGGTGTTTCTCCATGCACCCCTTTGATAGTAATACTAAAGCGCGATGCGCTGTTATTCATCTCCGTGGATTTGCCGCCACTTGGTGGAAGCTAGAGGAGCAGAAGCTCCATATAGACATGAGTACAGTATCTTGGGAGATCTTTCTTGAGAGATTCAGAGCCCGTTTTCTCTCGGATCATTGGCGTCAGCGTAGAGGCAATGAGTTTCATGCCCTACGTCAGTTAGCCATGACAGTTGATCAGTATGAGAGGAGATTCTACGAACTTAAACAGTTCACAAGAATCGGGGATGACGAGGTGATGCTTGTGCAGCATTTTATCAGGGGCTTAAATGCCCATATCAGTGGAGGTGTTCAGGTCTTTGAACCCAAGTCTATGGAGATAGCTGTGGAGAAGGCACGACTTGTGGAGGAGAACCTGAATATGGTACTGGGAGGTCATACAGGTGTGATTATTGGCAGTGGTACAGGAGCTGAGACTAGTACTCGAGGAGGATAGACACAAGGTGTTGCGACTCCTAAGACTCAGCAGGTATCAATACAGGGCAGTCAGCAACAGTCGTTTCAGGGGAAACAAAAAGGTTTCCAATAGGGACAGAGTAATAGGAACTGGAGGCGCATGAAGCGTTTCAATGCTGAGCAACCCGCTCAGAGTGTCCAGTCTACTTTTGGAGGCAGTGTACAGCAGTCTAGTGCACCAGCAGGAGGCAGAGGATATGGTAGAGGCACAAGTTGCTTCTCTTGTGGTCAGCAGGGCCATATTGCTAGGATGTGTCCCAATAAGGGCACATCAGGATTCACTCAGAGACCAGCGGCATCAGAGCCAATAGTAGGAGATGCTGGCAGAGGCCATCGTGTGTTCACAGTGGTTGATAACCGCCAAGCAGAGCACCAAGGTACCGTAGTAGAGACCGTTGGTATGCTATTGGGTAATCATGTTTCTATTCTATTTGATTCAGGAGCGTCAAACTCCTTTGTTTCTTCATCAGTTATGTCACGTTGCATACTGGGTGCCGTAAGGCCAGCTGATAGGTGGCAGGTTGAGTTAGCATCGGGTGCGAAGGTCGCATCACATTCAGTTGTACCTGATTGTAGGGTGGAGATTGGACCACTCCGCACTACCTTAGATCTTCGGGTTATTCCTTTGGGATCCTATGATGTTGTCATAGGTATGGACTGATTAGAGGCTCACCGAGCGATTATTGATTATCGACGTAAGTCGATTAGGTGCATTAATGCATCTGGTGGTGAGGTTGAGATTATAGGAGTACAAAGACCGATATCCTTGAGGATTATCTCAGCTATGCAGTTGAGGAGATGTGTTTGGCAGGGATGTCAGTTGTTTGCTGTTTCAGTTGATGACTTGGGATTAGGAGATGGAGAGGAGAAGGTATCTCTAGATAGTCATCCTGTGCTTCAGGAGTTTTCAGATGTTTTTCCAGATGAAATTCTAGGGATGCCACCAAGGAGAGATATAGATTTTAAGATTGACTTAGTACCTGGTTCAGAGCCTATTTCATAAGCTCCCTACCGTATGACTACTCAGGAGCTGAAAGAGCTTCGCTTGCAGTTAGAGGAGTTGTTGGAGAAGGGGTTCATTCATCCTAGTGTATCTCCTTGGGGAGCACCTGTCATCTTCATGAAGAAGAAGGACGGTTCACTTCAGTTGTGCATTGACTATCGACAGTTGAACAAGGTAACGATCAAGAATCGTTATCCACTTCCCAAGATTGATGACTTGTTTGACCAAGTCAAAGGTGCTACCATCTTTTCGAAGATAGACCTTAAGTCGGGATACCATCAGCTTCGTATCTTTGATGCAGATATACATAAGACAGCGTTTCGGACACGATATGGTCACTATGAGTTCACTGTGGTACCATTCGGGTTGATGAATGCACCATCTGTGTTTATGAGTTTGATGAATGGAGTATTCCGCACATACCTGGATAGGTTTGTTCTTGTGTTTCTTGATGATATATTGATATATTCCAGGACAGTAGAGGAACACGAGGAACATTTGCGACAGGTTTTGCAGTGTTTGAGAGAGAACCAACTTTATGCCAACTTGTCGAAGTGCGAGCTTTTCAAGACTGAGATCAAGTATCTTGGTCATGTGATCTTAGGAGAGGGGATATCTGTGGATCCTTCAAAGATTCAAGCTATTCTTGATTGGCCTATGCCCACGAATGTGGCAGAGATCCGTAGTTTTATGGGGCTTGCAGGTTACTACAGGAGGTTTGTTCAGAGTTTTTCCAGGATAGGTCATCCTATCACTTCTCTTCAGAGGAAAGGGAAGATTTTTGGATGGTCAGAGCAGTGTGAGTCAGATTTTCAGTTCCTTAAGGATAAGTTGACTAGTGCACCCATTTTAGCGATACTAGATCCCGCAGGAGACTTTGTGGTTTGTACAGACACATCTTTAGAG